>JBBPCZ010000042.1:20919441-20935335 GCA_037974445.1 Brycinus macrolepidotus
ATTGGGATGGGATGGGATTTTTTTTGTGGGAGTGGGACGGGAGAGGTTTGAAAATTCACTCCCGTGTCACCCTCTACGATAGACAGACAGACACACAGACACACACAGGGACAGACAGACAGACAGACACTCGGAACACCATGGCAACCACCTAGCAACACCATAGCAACCTCTACAGTTACAATAGCAACTGGATATCTACACCTTAGCAACCACCTGCAACGCCACAGTAACACCTTAGCAACCACCACACTTACCATGGCAACCGTGCAATCACACTTTGCATTTCTTTGCGGAAATGCATTCTAGTTAATTCTGTTCCCTTGAGCCAGTCAGGTTGTCTGTATTCAAACCACACACAGAAATGTTCAAGTAGGTTTGTTTTTCAAATCTATTTTATAAACCTGATCGGATTTGTGGGTTTAGGCAAGCTTAAGGCTTTTGCAAACTTTCACATGAAAAGTGATATAAATTCAAAATGGGGCTGAGTAAAGTCTACATGACTTTGAAGAAAAGATCAAGTAAATATCAAGTATGTCAACTGAAAAACTGCTATTAAACATCAGAGCACATGGCAAAATGCATAAATAAACAGGATTTAAGCATGTTTTTCTTAGCATTAGGGCAGGCATACTGCAGGTGAGGCCAGAATGAAAGTAGTTATACTGCAGGTGTGGACAGTTGCTTCTCCCCTTATCTGGTCATACCTTGTGCTCCAGCAGGATGCAGCTTAGCACCTGCAGACAGGCATCCACCCCCAGCAGCTCTAGGGGCAGGTGGAGGGGGAAGTCCACCAAGCAGAAGCGTGAGGAGTCTGGCAGGGCGAAGGTGAGTGCTGGCTGAAGCTCATGTGGGAGCACCTCCACATCCACACGACGAAGACCGGCTACAGGCACCGGTGAACGCAGTAGCCGGTACACCCACGACTCAATCTCCCTCAGGTCCTGCAGCAGCTGACTGCCCTTCTCCTTCTCCTCCACGGAGAGAGCGCCGGTGAACACACGCCACATGGCATCGCTGGAGGGTAAATATACATATGTATGAAACATCTTTGTGAATATATACCACTTCAGGTAGACATATACATAGCATATATCTCAAACTGCTATATTTTAAACAAAAGCTGGCTTTAAACAGTACATGGAGCACCTTAGTCATGGTCACTCATGGACACACAGGGTCATGATAACCAGAACAGGATTTATGATTGACATGCTGTTGAATGGTTCTGCAGAATGAAAATAAAGATAATCAGACAATATTAAATAATTCTGCTAAATAAAGGCTAAATATAATTGCCAGGGAAATAAAAACTGCAGAGAAAAGAATAGACGATAGCAAATATTAATGCATGAGGGAAATAAAAATGTATTCCGGTAATGACTTGCAATAATGGCATAATGCTAAGATGTCTAAAGGCTCATCTCCATATCTCAAGCATTGTTTAAGGAGAACCTGCATAAATCAGTGGTTGAGATGTAAACAAAGGCATTCCGAGGGCTTAGATATGAAATTGTGCAAGGCATTGTAGAGAAACTTGTAGACTGAGATTTCTTTACAGTGGTGAATATAAGAACCAGGGGTCACAAAGTCTACAACACAAATACACCTATTTTATTAACAATCCAAAACTCTTAGTGAACCTACACGTGTCTTCTGAGTTTATGTGATCTTGATAATGGTACAGTAGTAGTAAATCTGAAAAGAGGCACTGGAT
This sequence comes from Brycinus macrolepidotus, assembly GCA_037974445.1. Taxonomy (NCBI): domain Eukaryota; kingdom Metazoa; phylum Chordata; class Actinopteri; order Characiformes; family Alestidae; genus Brycinus; species Brycinus macrolepidotus. Next base: position 20,921,159 of record JBBPCZ010000042.1, read on the forward strand.
ATTTCAAACTTATGGTTCCTGTAGCAACTGCATTCTGACTATGTTTCTATAGACCACTTCAAAGGAACAAGTTTCTATGTTTGTTTCCATCTTAGCTATGTAGCTGTGCTGACATTTCCAAAAATTGGCAGAATTCCCCAGCTTCTGTTATTAGTTGTGTTCAAAAATCCACATGCCAGACTTCAAACAAGAGCTACAAACAGCACTTCGAAAAGCCAAAACAACACCTTAACCTGGAGCACTTCCGACACAGTCACACATATGCACACACATACACCCCCTGGAATTATCAGGCTGAAACAGACATTCTGGCCAGATCTAGCTTAGCTATTTTTATCCCCCGCTCTCAGCAGACTTTCTCCCTGTACGTTCTGACACTGCGTCATTTAGCAGGACATCAGAGGACTACAACATTTCAGTAGGATAAAAGAGCTGACGACTGTTTTGTGTGTATGTGGCCTTGTGCATTTTTCATTTTAACAGACACGGCAGAGCCCTCATAAGCGCAGAATCCGTATCCAACCATTTTGGTGACTGGGGGAACTTCTCATCGTCACTTGTCACTGCCTACACTACCCACAATTCACAGGTCTTGACATCCCAGAGGCAGAGGAGGTGATGACACTGCAGCAAACAGGCCTATTAATAGGACCATTAGTCACAATGACTTGTGACAACTCACAACCCTTAGATTACCCTATCCGTCCTCACCTCATCCTTCTTCATTCTTTCTCTGGAAAGCACATCCTGCTCTCTCTAACCATCCATTTCACACATTGGAACCATGCACAGACAGTTAGGCTGACTACGTCAAACAATATGCCACTAGCATTTTTGAGGGAGGGAAAGGCCTAAATGGTTGAGAAATACAAACGTCTAACATTAAACTTGTGAACAGTCCTGGGTTTTAGATCTTTGTAATATGAAACAATATGACAGGCATTTGTGCATTATCTTGATGCCCCCTAAACCTGTTTAGTTATCTATTCAAGTGAGCCAGAAATAGCACAAAAACAGTGGCATCTGGCAGCTATTGGCGAGGATTAGGCCACTAATCAGTTTAAAACAATGTCTGTGAAACCCCAAGCAGACCAGCTGGAGCTTGCTGAAGCCCTATGGAATAAAAAGAGCCACAAAACTTACAGCTACCTGCATCCCTTTATGGGATATTCTCATATGAAATACTGCTGAGCAGTAATTAACACAAGGCATCATGTAACAAAGCATCATGACAATGTGATATCGCACAACGACACACTGATCAGTGCATTACTAATGCTCCAAAAGCCTGTTAGCAAACAGTCATTGAACAACTAAAGAAGAAGATGAACACGTTTCTCCCAAAGGTGTGGTTTGTGGAAAAAAACAAAAACAAATGGGTCTCTCTCTCTCTCTCTTTCTCTCTCTCTCCTTGTGTTTAGTGGGTGGGGGCAGCGGAGTGGAGCGTGAATTAATCTTTTTCTTTCTCTCTTTATTTGTGTATGTGTAAATTCATGGGGTCTAGGAGAAGTAATCTTCAAAGAATAGTCAAATACTGCCTACCCCTATTGCTTGTATCCCTCTATCACTAAAATCGAGCTAAAAAAACATAGCTAAAATATCTGAAAAAATTTAATTGTGCCCCAACAGTTCTTTATGCATATGTGCTCAAGTGTTAAGACCTGATATGTATGTTTGCAAGGAACTAAACCTCGTTGCCCCTGCAATCAGAAGGTTGTGGGTTCTAATCCAAGGACCGCCAGTGGCACCATTGACGTATCCTTGACCAAGGTACCATCCCCACACACTGCTCCTCATCCGCCCCTTGTTGGTAGCAGCCCACTGCTTCACTTGGTGAATGGGTTAAATGCAGAGAAAGAATTTCACATTGTTCACACTGTGTGCTGTGCTGTGCTCATGCATGACTATAAGGGGACACTTTACTTTAAACCTGGTACACCCATTCATGGCAACAGTATTCTGAGGCAGTGGCCTCTTTCTGCAGATTACGTGCCATGCCACACTGCCACACCGTTCAGGAATGGTTGAGGATCATTAAAGTGTTGCTCTGGCCTGCAAATCCCCCAGGTCTCTACCCAATCGAGCATCTGTGTGATCTGCGGCTGCTCCATCTTGCATCTTCGCTGGGAACTATTTGTATTAGAGTATTCTTTGAAGATCACCCCCCACCAAGCACACACTCAAAGAAAGAGAGAAAGAGAGAGAGAGAGAGAGAGAGAGAGAGAGAGAGACCCATTTACACACCCCACCATAGCACACACACAAAAACAGATATATTTTATATACAGTCAAATACACAGATACACACTTCACTCTGCACCAAACTGAACTGAATTTTCTAAGCGTACAGTCTAATCTAAAGACATGTCTGCAGCATTGACCCCTTTCTTGTACTTCCTGCAGGCAAATCTATCACAGTGGACTACCACAGGTCAGAGCGAGGCCAAAGACTGCTGTCCTCCTGAGCCAAGTCCTCAGCGCAGTCTGAATTCTGGAACACCACATTGAGCAGCACACATAACTGTAAGCTCAGCACTGCAAGTCACTTTTCCTCGAGGCTCCAGACAAATGGGAACTTGCTGTTGCGTGGGCTGCAGATGGGGGGGAAAGGAGGAGTACGTCTTTTATGCCAGTGAGAGTAAGCCATAATTTGCTCGTGTGAAAGCCTCCCACCTTCTGCAGCCGGTCCCCGAGGACAGTCAGCAACCTCAATCTGTCAAAAAGTCTGCTTCACTTGTCTCAGTCTTACATAAGCACATCTAGCTTTTATTCCTTCTTTCTTTTTGACTCCTCCCACTATCTCTCTCTCGCCCTCTCTTACTCACTGCCTTCGTCTCCCCCACATCTATTGCTCATGCCTGTTGAGTCTGTGTCTCTCCTTGAGGCAACCTTGCTTTTGATCTACTTCTCTGTCTCTCTTTCCATCTTTTGTACCTGCTACACTGGAATATCAAAAAAAAATAAAATAAATCAATGCAGTGCAAACACAGCAGTGTCACGTCATCTAAACTCCCTTCATTTGCTGCTGTGTACATTAACTTTTATTCGAGCCGTCTCTTTAGAGCTCTGTTCTGGCCATGACAAACCTGACCCGTCACGGCCGGAACAGACTTGACCGCAGAAGGGCCCTAGAGTGACAACACTGAACCATGATGACAAGACTTCAGACCGCTATGAAAACAAATATAAAGCTTCAATAACTTCTATAGATTCAAAGGCTGCAGTCAATGGTTTCCTGTCCTTTCTTCTGATGAAATAAATATTGCTGGAATACTGTTAAGTTCTTGGTTTTCTTCTATTTCAACAATGTAGCAAGGCAAAATATGTGGTGTTTGCTGAAGCATTTAAAGTCAAGGTCAAGCTCCAACCTGACCCTGTGTTTGCAAGGATGCTGCTGCGCTGCCAGAGAGATATAGAGACAGGGAGAGAGAGATACAGAGAGATAGAGCGAGAGCGAGAAAGAGAGAGAGCCTGAGTCTCAACTGCGCTTTCGAGACACAGTCATTACACCATCAGCACACTACTCACTGAACTCCCATGAACACACAGCACCTGCCAGACAATAAAAACGATTCACAATGGCAGATGGAAAAAGGAACTGTGAGCCTTAATTTTGTTTGCGTTGAGAACATAAAAGGAGGCGAATCCAATCGTTTCTGAGCATACATACTAGGAGTGTGCATTTTAAATCATTTTACAGGTTAAAAAATGGATTTTGAGCATGGAAAAGAGGAGGACAAACTGGCTAATGTATTATATTAACACAGTTCTTGCTCATAAAGGAATGGAAATGGAAATCTTTTTGTCATTGTGTGTTAAACTGATAAGATTTCGTATAGGGTGAGGGGGAGGTAACAGAGGCTGGCTGCCCCTTTAAGCTAATATCGCAGAAACCCACTGCAATATTACATATTGAAGTATCGCCATGTTGTACACAAGGGCTTTTCTATTTTATGTGTATCAGTTTGTCAAGGTAACAATGAGAACAAAGAGTTGTCTTAAACCTTGGGATGGTATCTGGCTGGGGTTGTTCGACCAATTTTTTTGACAAAATCGCCCATCCCTGAACTATCCTGTAGCTTGTATAGACATCCAACTACAACACTTCAGACTTCTTTAACAATACATCCTTGGCAACATGTTCATCAATGAGCAGGAGCAAATGATAATATACTCTGATACTCTGACTACTGATAATATATCAGTTTACTCTTCAAAAATGTCACTGTACTGAATTCTTGGTCTGGATACTTTCTCTCTAATCGTCCATGATTCAGCGTAATGAATACTCCAATAATGCTTCAGCACATAAAAATTTGGCACCTGGAATGGAAAACAGAAAATTTAATCAACCATACATTTCAGCATATCGTAGAAAGCTATAAACTGCAGCTACAAGGCACTCCAACAGTGACCAGATTGACTGAATAAGAGAAAACTAATATCAGATATTACACTGTCACTACCCAGGAGTGGGCTGCACTGCAAACATAATCGTTCATTTAAATAAGGAGCCAAAGTTAGTGTGTTTAATAGTAACAATTTTTTCTTAGCATGTTTTCAGGCACTCTGGGCATTCATGTTGGTTTATCAGCAAACTGTAAGTGAGCAGCCCTGACACAGTAACAAGATTTAAAAAATCCTCAAGTGGGGATTGCTAACTAGAAATAAATGAATGCTGGTCATTTTCACAGCATTCTGCCTGCAGCAGACCTCCATTTCAAATGATGCTCGACGTACAGGCTGGCTTATTGCTTAAATTATTCTCTGCACTTCAGCACAAGTCAAAGCAGCTTGGCAGGGCAATTCAATAGCAAACAAATTGAGGTCTGAAAACTCAACTGTGACTCTTCACAGTAGTGGTTGCTAGGTTGCATTAGAAAAGGCTCGGGAGAGAAAACTGGTGGGGGATGTCATTCATGATGCTTATTGATCTGAATGAAAGAGCCAAAGCACTTGGGAAGATTGTTTAATGATATACTCTTGAGGGGTTAGCCATTACTTATGGTCAAAGACTGCAACACAGTTAAAATAGATAAAAACACCTCATCACCACACATGACCACACAGCAAATCATTTACATAACTGTACTGGAAAAACTCATCATCATCATCATCATCATGATGCTCTCCCCATCACTCTCATTCTCTCCCACTGATAAAACTATTTCTCCCACGTACACTTGCGTCATTACTGCCAATCTCACCCCACATGACATAGGCAAACGACGTTTCCATTTATTTCCATCTTATTTTTAATAAACTTCATGACCTCATTACTCATTTTTCTAATTACAGTTTTCCCTTTCTCCCTAAAGCCACCAAAAGGCGAATGGTCAATGCCTATTTATTTGCAGTGCGACATAAAAAGCAAATGTCACTATAAAAAAAAGAAAACGTACTGTGAGCATCACAAGATATCATCATAACACAACAACAGATACCGAAACAGGAAATTGTCTGAGTTATGGGACAGAGACAGAGGGACAGAGGTACAAACACAGCGAGAGAGCGAGCGAGAAGCAGACTGCATCACCCTCTAACAATAGCACAGAGTGCGTCTGCGAGAGAATAAGATTGGTTTTAAACTAACTCATGAGATTTGGCAGGGAGAGGCAGGATTACTGAATTAATAAAAAAGACTCAGCTCTTCCACATCAGTAACTGAGTCATATATGGCCTACAGCAAACATGCCATGAAGGGAATAAAGTGCTTTACACGACTAGGCAGAATCACTCGATAAACCGGAAAAAGCATTGTACACGTATACAAAAACTATTACACTGTACTGCCTTTTAATGCTGTGTGAAATTGAGAATTAACCTACTCTCTAATTAATCAATAACTTGTTCAGTTTTTTAAATATTTATGTATTTCATTGATTGCATGCCTGGTGGGCCTGTGAGAGCATGTGAGGGTATACTCACCGCTGAGTGCCCTTGGCAGCACCGGGTCTTTGGTTGAGCCGGTGGCTGCAGCAGTCCACCATGCGTTTGAGGATGTAGAGGCACTCTCTGAAGGTGGAGAAGAATGGATAGTGGCTCAGCACACACAGCGATGTTAAAGTGCTGTTCCGATTCCGTGCTGCCGTCCTGTTGCGTTTGGGTCGAGGTGACTTCCCACCAACTGTTTCAGCCAGGGGTACCACCCCATCAGTGGCTGGGGGTGCTGTGGAGTCACCCGAGAGAGACAGTGTGGAAGGGTCTGACTTCTCTGTGGCCTCCACTGCAGGGTCTGTCTGTGGGGGCTTGTCTGTTGAAAGAGGACATTGGTCAGAAATGCAGCCGATGCAGAGTTACTGTAACCTGATGAACTACTCTGTAAATACAAGTTTAGGCTGCAAACAATTTTCTGTGACATTTTAAAATGTGTCACAGTGTTCAGCATTTGAGAACAAACTGGAGAAAGCTTTACAGTAACATTAAATAAACACTATGATTACTACTGAAAATAAATGTCTTTTTTATTACCACTGACATTCATTTGATGTTATAGTCAAGCTTTGCACTTAAAAAGTACTACAGGTCTAAAAGGCTTGCACTACTGGATGCACAGCATAAAAGCAAACTAAGTGCTGTGTGTTTGATGTTTCCAAATGGTGTGACAGCAAACCAAGCTTTACAAACACACCACTCAGCTTACACCATATCTAAACATTTCATCACTGGGACACTCATTAAATCATTACAATAGGACATCCATAGAAACCTTTGGAAAGGGGCTTAAAAAGATGATGAGTCCTGACCTTTGCCCTCTGCCCGTGGGCGGTGGTGGCCCCTCTGAAAGGATCGGTAGAAGTTGACGCATATGCCATAGCGTGTGACACCTGAGTCTTTGTCAGTAAGAGTGAAAACAAAAGAGGAGTCGTCACGGAGGCTGACCCGGCGCTGCCGGATACTCAGGCAGCCCTCAGGCTGGCAGAAGAACACCACGTCAGGTGGCAGAGGGAAGTCTGTATGATCCTCAAGAGGGTAGCGCCTCAGCAACTGGGGTGTCTGGGCGACACTGTCGCTACTGGGCTGCCTGGTGGGACAGGACAGACAGGACAGTGAGGGATGAGTAGCGAGAAATACAGACCCCAAAACAATGCAACAAACAAGGTCCCCTTTATTACAATTTACTAAAAGGGCTAAATTAGACTAACAGAACTAAAGTCTCCACAACACATTCTCTAATCCTCAGTAAGGATTACAGCAACAATTGCATTCACAAACATTTTTGTGCATTTTCCACTCCCAACATGCCAGTCATTATTTAACCTAGTAACCTTGCTAAATCTCCTGCCAGAAATACACAGAACAAGAGGTCTGATAACACACAGAACAAACACATCAACCTCACTGATAGTATGTAGCCAAGGGCCTCCACTGAGATCAATGGAGTATTTTGATCTAGCATACACCTCACGTAAATATCTTACATACATTCCCACTGATTCACTCTTAATGACTAATAACACACAAGTCTACGCCCTAGAGCCTGCACTCAGCAGACACCATCAACAAATAATGTGCAAAAAACAAACAAAACCACAATGCTTACCTGGCTCCAACTACCACAAGGTAGTCCAGGAGGCGGGGACACATTTTCTTTTTCTCCATCTCTAAATAAGCAGGAGTTCTAAGTCATGGCAACCATGGCAATGATAAGCCCTCTTCACAGATGCGGTCCAATCAGGATGCAGTAGAGCTAGGAGCAGGCAGACCTAGGCAAGCAGCAGCCAACCATAATGCTGCAAGCCACGTGGGAATAGATCCTCCTAAAAACAGAGAACAGGAATGGGAAACATTATGGAAGTGATCCATCACTGTCTGATCACTGCAAGGCCAGAACTGGAAGCAAGCAACAGATCCAAACTACTCTATATTTACATTCTTTTCTCATATGTCAAGGTTGTAAAATAGAAAAATGCAAGAGAAGACAGGTACCAACAAGAGTAAGCAAGCTTAATTTGCTGGACTTAATTTACATTTAGCTGAACTGGCTTTGGCCATGCAAGTCTCTATAATGCATATATCATTGCTGCCAGAAAAGGCTTTACATCTCAATTTTAATTCTTATTATAATTTTTTTTACATGATTTGCAAACAGCTGCCCTCTATATTGGGTCAAACTTTCATGATCAATGCACCAAGAGAAATGGTCCAAAATGACTTGGAAGAAAATCTCATTACATTAACCTACATTGAAAAGTAAGTAAGTTCCTTTCTCAAGCAATGTTACAATGTAAATGGTAAATGTTAAGCAGATGCTAAATGATGCTGATAAAGACCTGTAATCTTCTATGGATGCTTTTTCCCTCCTTAGTGGGTGATATGCCAACATACCAGATTGTCAGAATAATCAGTCCACCTTTCTGGACCTAGCTAACATCAGCTAGAGGAGTTAAGCAAGTCCTTGGGCTCACATTAAGGCACATTAAGGCACATTTCAAAGCAGCACAATACATAACACATTTAACATCAGCAGTTCTGTTAAAACAAAACTGGTATTACACAGAATTGTCACCAGAATTGCTTCTCCGTTTTCCCCTAACAATCACCCAAATAGAGATTTCAGTATTTGAACATTGGCCCCTTTGAACAGCTAACTGGTTTGTCACATCCCTAATGACAACAAGTTGGTCTAGGTTGAGAGAAAGTATCTAGCGTTTGTTAACAATGTTAAATTTACAGCTCCAATTAAAAACTATAGAAGCAAAATTTCCACATTAAACATGTCTTGGCTGATCCTATGAAAAGTGATAGGATATGAGGGTAACATTTAACTGTGTACTTAATGCTGAGGTTTCATCAAAGGATGAAACAGTCAGTGCCTCAGTAAGAGATATTGCCTCTTGTAGGGTGCAATGCTGAGAGGCCAATCAAAATCTTAAATATTAAAATGGATATTCTTAATGAATTGGTAATTATTGCTAATTTGCAAGATGACAATGCATATTTGAATTCTCCTAAGTTAAGAAACACATCCATTTAAAGGACATACCAATGTAAAGGCATATCACATAAGTGTTTATATGTAAACCTGTGAGATGTTTTATTCAACACAGTAAATTTATTTTAAAAAAATTACTATAATAGATCTCAAAAAATATCAAAATAAACAGCAATTACTTGATTCCTACTACAATAGATAGTGGGATAGTGACACCCTCAATCAAAACACCATTATTTTAATACAAAATACATACATTTTTGATGCATCCCTAGCAGTGTTAAGAAGATTCACTCAGCAATTCACTCCAATTCCCCTTAACGTGTCTTGACAGTAGGGCTTTGCAGCAAATGTAAACATAAAGCATGTAGGTGTGCCATGTATGTTTAAGATCCATCAGCACATGCCTGCATAAAAGCCAAACCAACCAGTCACTCAAACAAACAACACTTGATGCTTTAGAGACTGCAGTTAAATCTTTCACAATACTCCAGGACCTTTTGTCAGTCTAATCTCAACGTGAGATCGCACCATAATAACAAATATTTGTTTGCCATCTGATTACCAATTTTTGCTTCCAGCTTTTTTCAGGGTCAAAGATCATAAGAATAACAAAACAACATAAATGAATGCCAAGCACAGGCTGTATATAGCTTCAGTTTATGACATCAAGCATATGACCTACTTAATCTATAATTTAGAGCAGTCATGCATAATGTACAATGTAAATGACATAGTGTCTATGCTTGTGTTTTTCTATGCCTCTCTCAAGTTCTGTGTTAAACTGGGTCAGCGTTTGTCTGCGGTTCTGAACGTACACTCTGCACTGCAGACAGCTTACAGCACACACAGACACACACTGGTCTGAACAGTTGTCTGGCAAGCTGAGGACACAGGCTTTGTGCTCAATGGCCTCCAATTTCTTCAGATTTCTGAGGTGTAAAGGTTGAGAAATTACTCAGTGTTGCATAATTTCCTATTGAGTTAGGAAGACCCACAGCATCTAACTATCTTCAGTAATACAGATGCTGAAAGAATGCACTGATTATTTCCTCTTAGCAACAGTATCCAGTAGATTTATGTAACTCAAGGGAAAAAAGAAGCTTTCTGGCTATAATGAATTCAGAGATTATGCAAACTTACCCCAGCAAATGTTTACATGAAATGTGTGGGTTTGTGGGGACGTTGAGAAGATGTGCCTGTGTCTGTGTGTGCGAAGGCAGAAATCAAATGTGATCATTCAAATGGGGCAATAATGAACTAACCAGCATTAGGGACATTAATAATAAATTAATAATAATAATAAATCTTTATGGGAGGCAGGGAGTCCACTTCAAACCCTCAAATATTCTTCTGATAAAGAGTTTACAGATACACTTACCAGGATGTTTCTAGAGCAAATTTAAATGCAAACAGGAAAAAAAAACCTACTTGTCTACCTTAAATTATTAAGAGATTTGTTCTGTATCAAAACATCTGGACATCCTTACTGTGCACACCAAAAAGTGAAAAATGTGACCGCAATAAAAATTTATTTATTTATTTTTTAGTACCTTTTGATTCAGAAGTCACAAATTCCGATTCAACAACTAACACTCAATTGTATTTACCAATTCAATTAAGGTGAATAACTGGACTGAATAACTGTGAATAACAGACTTCTAACACTGGCAATGCAGCTCCAGTTAATAACTAAATAAGCAAAATTTGCTAAGATTTTTGCTGAACAATTCCTTTAACCAGTTGTCAAGAGGTGGATGATATGGTAAGAACATAATATCTCAACACTAGCATTGCCCACAGAATTAGATTCTATTTGTGGTGGTAGCCGACCTTGGGGTGACTGACATTTTTGTCTGAGGGGATGATGGATGAGTAGCTGACAGCAACAGTCGATACTGACTAACCACTATTTATTTGATAAAAATGTACTAATGACAACATCTGTGTACTGGCATTTGTCAAGAGGGGGGGGGGGGGGGGGGGGGGAAATTTTTTTTAATGGGGGTTTTGGTTGGGGGACAAAAAGACTTATGTGGCGTGAGGTCATGAGACACAGCAGCTATGCACAATATATTAACCTCGACAACCCAGCTGACGGGGAGGGTGGGGTCAATGCTGATGTTGTGGCGAGGCACAGTTATCACGATAATATATTGATTATACAATATACTGAATACATTATATATTGAAAACATTCTAATACATTACATATACAATATATTAAACACATTATATTGACCAGCTCTGATCCACTTACTCATTTTGAAGTTATAAGGAGTGTTTCAGCTGCTCAGACTGTTTTTTAAGTACATGGCAGCCAGTTAGCACAGCGGTCAGAGTAAATAAAACAGCCCATATGGGCAGAAAGATTGGAATATGGTCAAATAAAAATTAATAACTGTTTATGGAACACAAAATCTGCGCAATCATCAGAAATGGACTTCAGGGAAAAAAACTTAAATACAAGTAACAAAAAAATTTAACACAAGTAAATTTAAATTCATGAATTAAGTTGGAATAGGTCACCTGGGAAAGGATTCACAGTGATCAAGGTACCAATAAGTGATTGTAGATCAGTCACAGTACTTTTAGAAACTTTAGGAACCCATGTCCCTGGTGCAGAAAACGAAAAAGAAAAACTTGGCTCAGCAATACTGAGTGTGCTTCCCTAAGCACTAGAGGGACACAGATCTTGCCAGAACGTGTCAAAAACAATTATACCTCACCAAGTGCCGCGTGACATTTTAATTCTGGAAGCACAACAGAAGATCAGATCTGAATTAAACACAGCCATCGAATGACAGGTTCAGTCAGCAAGTCTTCCTTAGGCCCTGTCCAGCAGAACGCATAAATTCTGCTCTCTGGCTGTCATACGCGCTGTCGGAGGCTTTGACTCAGTGATTAGTAGGCGAACTCTTCTGCTGTCGTGGCACTTTCGCCTCTCCACCTGCCACCCCAAACATATCACAGCGGAAGAAGAGGAGGACGAAGAGGAGAAGAGGAGAGATAGAGTACAGGGCCCTATTTGTGAGTAATGCATCAATAATAACACCCCTGTTTCTACTTCCAGCATTTCATTCTTCCTGACACCAGGATCTCCATACTGTTGACTCACTGTGCACTTCAGAAAGGAGGTTATGAAAAGCTATAAAAAAAAAAAAAATTAAAAAAAAAATTAGCAAGCGCTTAAAGCTATATTTAAAACTGCTTTAAAAATATAACACTACTTCCATAGTAGTTTCTGTGGCCATTTCACTTTAGGTAGAAGAATATGGCCCATATTTCTAATTTCTTCAAGGCTCACACAATGTTACACATTAAGTCATGCAAACTGACACTGCAACTAAGAAGGCTCGACAACAACGGAGTTAAAAGACAACTGTAGTAGCAACTAGAAAATGGCTGAATCAGTTTTATGGACACTAGTGTGTGTCAGTTGACTGTCTCTGCTCTGATTTTTAACAATTATGTCATGACAGAAAACCAGGGGTCTACCCTGCAAATATAACAGTTTGATATCCATAGTGACAGAACCTACATGTGTGAGTTTCTAGATTGAATGTTGATAATTATAAAGCAGTAAAAAATATATATATATATTTCTTGGGAAACCACGAGATAAATTAAATTCTTCCCTGAGCTGTTTCTTTATGAGAGAACAAAAATAACCAAAGGACAAATAATGTGTTGTTTACAGTACTGATACACTGGGCTCTGTGAGCGTGCTCCTGTTTGACTCAGTGGCTTGCCTAATTGCGAAGTGAGGAACGAGTTTACTACCTTGTTATCTCCAGAGACTGTGTGTGTGTGTGTGTGTGTGTGTGTGTGTGTGTGTGTGTGTGTGTGTGTAAGTGATGTCATGTGATTTGCTCCTGAGATGATCACTGAGTATGTGGTCTTCAAGCACTACAATCAACCACAGAGAAATTAAATTCTATTTGGTCACCGTAGAAACCCAACCTGCTTTTCTCCTCGGGCACAGCAGTGACTGCTGTTTTCTAACAGATAATACCAGGACTCAACTGCCCAGCAGAAAGGAAGACAATGAATAGCTTTTGACCCATCACAAGTCCGGAAATGATATAATTATGTAACTATTTGCTCCTGTGTCTGCTTCAGACATAGAGATCATCTAAAAAGTCCTGGAAGATTATTATTATTATTATTATTATTATTATTATTGTTGTTGTTGTTGTGAGCACACCTGTTCATGCTTCCAGGAACATCACTCAGAGATATTACTACTAATGAAGTCAAATGACCTAATCCAAGCGTTCACATGATTTATTAAGGGAGAAGAAAGAAGAATGCATTATGTATAGTGCAGGTTTATCCTTTCATCTTCTAAACAGAAAGACTAGACCACTCAATCCTTTTATTCTGGGTAGGAGCTCCTATGGAGAGCAGGCAATTTTAAAAAGCAGTAGGGTTTTTATACTTCAAGCCACTTCCTCGCAGCACTGACCAAAACAGCTTTAAAAAAAATCCAGACCCTTGCATCGCAGTGTCCTTAGTGTACTGCAAAAGAACAGAACACATATATCTAAAGCTTATTATTAATGCATCATGGTAAAGGAGGGATACGGTTCAGATACTGTGGTACACATCTAAATTAATGATGAAGTCATACATAAAAAAAGCACACTATTAGTGGCATTTTCACTTTAAGCATTTATGATTGGAACAGCAAAGTCACCCTGACTTCTTAGAAAAACCTACCTTACATTGAAAATTAGTTTAAAATGAGCTTCAACTTAGACCATTATTGTGCTCACTATTGTGTTCACTTCAGAGTTAGGGTGTGTCTAAATAACAGGAGCAGTAGTAGTAGAAGTGGTATTATTAATGGTAATGTGATGGCCTAGTGGGTAGGATACTTGCCTCTGGACCAAGAGGTCATGGGTTCGAATCCTACCTTTAGCATACTACCACTGGGTTCCTGTGCAAGACCCTTAACCCCAAGTTGCTCCAGGGAAACTGTCCCCTGCAGTTAGGGAATGGAAGTTGCTTTGGATAAAAGCGTCTACTAAATGCCGTAAATGTAACATGATAATATTTGTTATTAACATAAGCTACATCACAATATTGTTGACATTACCATTAACACTAGAACGACGGCTGACTGGCTATACCTAGAACGGCGGCATGCGTCAATTGACGCTGTGCCAAGTTTCGCACAAGACGCGTGCTGATATTACCGCTGCTGCAGTATGAAAGTGAAAGTGAAACTTAAATGTTC
>JBBPCZ010000042.1:20952688-20965943 GCA_037974445.1 Brycinus macrolepidotus
CACACACACACACACACACACACACACACACACACACACACACACACACACACACACACACAGTGAGTGAGGGGGGAGTTAGAAATAAAGAATGATTGACATTAATGTTAAATTTTATTAAGAGAGTACAGAAGTGCCCTGGAGGAAGGACAGTCAGGCTCATAGCACATGTCCTGTAGTATATCACCAGCAAGGCAAACCTCAAGCTAGCACTTAAAATGGCTTTTGGTTTATTTAAAGCCTCTCTGGTCCTTAAAACTGCGCTGCACTGGCTATTGGACATGAATGAAAATGCAGCAAACAAAACAGTGCCGCATTGCAGTTATCAAGAAAAACTTGCCACACTGCAGCTGGTATCCTCAGTTAAAATTTAGTATTGAAGGCTAAACGTTTTGAGAAAGTAAAGCAAAGTGGAGTGGCCCCTTGTAGTCACGCGTGAATGCACCACAGCACAGCACAGTGTGAACAATGTGAATTTTTTTCTCTGCATTTAACCCATTCACCAAGTGAGGCTGCCACCGATGAAGGCCACCTGAGGAGCAGTGTGTGGGAACGGTACCTTGCTCAAGGGTACCTCAGTGGTATCACTAGCAGTCCAGGGATTCAAACCCATAACCTTCTGATCACAGGGCGAACTCCCTAACCACTAGGGCACCAGCTGCCCCAAGTAACTAAGTAAGCTTAGTTTTAAGAAATGCAGTGTCAGCAAGGGCACCACACTGACAGGCATACCGTTAGAGACAACCTGAAATAAACTACTCTTAAAATAACAGTTTTAATAAAATGTTACACATTTATGTTACATGCACATACTTTTTCCTCCCATTTATTAAATGATCTGTAAATGTCCCAGTGCAAACAGCTGTCCAACTGTGTAAGCAAAATGTGTGTAGAGCCTTCACTGCATGGGAGGCTGACCTGCTGAGAAGATGTTGATGGCGATAAGCAGTGCGTATTCTGCCTCGTCCAGGTGCAGGTCATTCATGCCCTTAGAGAACTCAAAGATGGGGTTGATGAACTCAATCTGCAACCCTATCGGAAAAGCCAGTAGGACAGAGTTCATTTCAGGACATCTGCAGGTCAAACCAACACTAAATGCAAGAAATAAAATTTTATGGTGACAACTAGGACTTTTGGTATAACATGATTGAATATTCATAACCAAATCAGTTACTGACTAGCAGAACTTGAATCAAGACTCAAAACTTGAAACAAGCCAATCCACATGGTTTATTCCAAAGCATCTACACCTGCTTTAGCAAAGTCATCCTTGTTGTAGCTGAAGTCCGGAGTGAGGAAAGTGATGCTCTCTATAGCTGGGTTGTAACGCCGAGATGTCTCTAGCAGCATGATCTGCAGAAGAATATGCAAATAACACCGTAACACAGGAAGCTATTAGGACACCATAAGTATGAACTGATATCGCAATGGCCTTACAATACCACTGGGGGGCAGAAAATGTCAATTTAAAACCCATTCAATGTTTATAAATCGGCATAACAGTGGCAAACCGCACAAATGTCATTAGTCCACCTGTGCATGTGCATGACAAACGAAGCCAGCACTCAAACACTATCACAAAATCAATTTAAGTATCCTGGTCCATAAACTAAAGCATGAGTGTGCTAGACTCTGACCTCTATGGTGGATGTCTTGAGGAGGGCGATCTGGTCCTCACGGGTGAGCTCCAGGAAGCCAGGCAGCTGTTTAGCAAAGTCTACAATCTCCTGCACTGACATGATTGCCAGCTCAGTGAAATGAGCAAAACGTTGCTGCCGCACCTCCCGGTTCAGCGGGTCTTGACTCTGCGGCCATGGCTGAGGGGTCAAAAAAAGTAAACTCTATCAGTATCTTCCCCCCTTTTAATCAAAATACAGTAAAGTGTTATGTGTAACATTTACATGAATAATAAAGGAATTTAGCTACTTAAGTGCCATACTAAATCTGTAAAAAAAACACAAACGTCTTCAGGGGGACTTCAGAGGAAACAATCTATAAATATTTATGGTGAAATGATTGCTGAAACAAAGGGGATTTCTGAACTTGCAGCAGAGCTGACTAAGCTAAGAAAACTCAAAATTTACTTGACTAATGCTAATATTTACTCGAGAGTTTTAAAGGACACAGCATGTAATATTAGCTGTGGTAACTGCAGCTGAAAGATCATTCTCCAAAGTAAAGGACAGGGGTCATTTACAGTGACTTTGAGTCTGTCGATGAAAGAGCGTTTGTTGCACTGTTTCTGCATGGCCACAAGTTTCTCGATCATTTCCTGCTGTTCTGGAGCCAGTGGGGCCACTTCAGGGGCTGGGCTGGGGGTGGCCACAGAAGAGCTCCGAGCTGATTCTTCCTCATGCTGCTTCTTCATCTTCTTCAGCCGAATCTGCTCTTCTGAGAGTACACCTGAGAAAGTATAAAGGGATTTAGACAAAAGCACATCTGTGGGTGTCAGTATGTGTAGAGGTGCTGTCATTTCCCACTTGTTAGGATCAAAGAAAAGTAAAACATCTTAAAACAATAAGATTTAGTTATTGTCAAGTCGTTTCTAAATCAAGTTTAGTTTGAACAGCAAAGGTAGTCAAACAGTAGACATGTTCTTGCTATGCGTAGTCAGTGAAAGAAAATGGTACATTTGTCCCTAGTTCAGCTCAGGTTGCATCATCCAATGACCTACTGACTCAATTTCAGATAGGAAAAGAAGCCACTCACATTGCTCCAGCATGCCTGCTTCCCTGCACTTGCGCAGCCGGCACTGCTGGCACTTGCGGCGCATGTACATGTCCATCTCGCAGCGGCCTGAGTTCTTGCAGACATACTGTGCTCCTTTAATCACACTACGTCTGAAGAAGCCCTTACAGCCCTCGCAGCTCAGCACATTATAGTGGAAGCCAGATGCCTTGTCCCCACACACACTACACACCTCATTCCCCAGCATCTTGGGTGCAGGGCCCTTTTTTCTCTTCACTGGTTGACCCTCTGCATGCACACACAGAGACAATAAAACAAGAAAAAAATCAACATCACCACTAAAAGACAGTATACCAATAACGTTTGATCTACTACATTTTTAGTATGAATATCAAGCTTCTCTGGAAACCACAATGTTGATTTGTGGGTTTTCTTTGTGTATTACTGCTTGTTTATGCCAAAGAATATTTGGTTTGTAAAAGTTTGTACATGTTTAACTGGAGCTGGTACTCATGTGTCTGTGCTGTCAGTCAATATTCAAACTGGCTTGGCTATGAAACACTGGCTCTTTGTTGATGAGCTGGTTTTAATGCAGGAAAAAATTCAATGGTCAATGGATGATAATGCTGAAAGAAAAACAAATATATCTATCACATAGCCAAAAATTCAGAAATGTGACAGATAATAAATGTGCAATACTGTATGTAAATGTATGTCAAAACAAATAATAAAGTCATTCTTACGTCACATAAACACTCCTGAATGGCAATGTTGAGGGAGACATGCATAACTGTAACTTGTAAAGACTTGTAAAGTTCATTTTTGTGATTCAGTTTCACTTCATGGCTCATATACCTACTCCTATCCACAGCCACATAAACAAACTCATGCCCCACACCCTTGTCACATTCTGTTCCTGAAACTAATTCTCAAATTCAAATTAACTAGGGTAAAATGTGATCAAATGGTCCTCTCTTTTAGCTTAAGGAAAATGGTCAGTATGATGGTTAAATAATTGTAGATGTTATAGTCCACATAACAAAAAAAATATCAATTTCCAAACCTTTAGGACTTTGCATAGACAAAAATACAGGGGAAAAAAAAAAACACTTTCACAAACACCAATTTATGCGCGCACACAACCTCCAACATACCTGGAGCAGGTGTGTCGGCCGAGGGATCCAGTTTGATGTCGCTGGGCTCCATGGGCAGCGTGTCACTCAGTTCATTAGGAGAACTGGAGAATGAAGCTGGCTGACTTGGAGAAGAATGAACCTCATGTTTCACTTCTGTTACTGAAGAGCCCTCCTCACTGACACAGCCCAGACTCTCCCCTGCAGGGAAACACACACATTAATACAGCAACATAAATTCAGTACATACACCGTGTAAGCCCCTACCCAAGGAAGGAAGAGAGGAACCAAAAAAAAGAAAGAAAAAAAACCCCACAAACCCTCCACCCTCACTTCCACTGAGCAATTAAGGGAAACATGACTTTCCAAAAACCCAGCATAAAGACTACATAACTACAGACTAGTTTCTGGAAAACTACAACAGTTGTACAAACGTGTACTAAAATGATTACCTTGATCTGTAAAACTGAGACATAACATTGTTTAATAGAGAATGTTCTTACTATGACCAACATCACTGATATCAGTCGCAGAAAGGGTGGTCATCTTCTGCACAGCAGCTTGTCATAACGGACCAACACCGCACCTGAAAATCACATTGAAAAGTCTATTTTTACTAATTCAAATAACATTCAGAATGGATTTAATCCTGTGTCTAGGAGCCTCTAGATTTCCCTTAATTTTAAATTACAATTTATACTTCCACAAGATTTGAAACCAATACATTTTTGAAAATGTTATACCACATTTGCACTCTTCTTTGAGCAATGCCATTGAACAACCACTTTAAGTTCCCTAAGGAACCATATTTGACATTTGAGTTTGAAAACTTTCACATATAAAACTTCTTTATAAATTCTTCCAGTTCTGACTAGAACCTTCACATTTTATGGAGATAAAAAAGGTTCTTCATATTTTCATATCTCATGTACAAAAATGGTTCTCATGGATTAAAGCAAAAAAAAAATCATCTGACGGAGTTTTTTTTTTAACCAAATGCTCCGTGTCCGTGGGTGGGGGGGTTTGGGGGTAAAAGATGAAGGGGAGCGTTGCTGGGGGGGGGCTGGGGGGTGGAGCTGATTTACAGATCAGTTGAGCAGTGTCTTTTAAGTGAACGTACTAAACCGAATCACTTCCTCACTCCCATTGCCATTCCTCCGTTAACAGCAAGAACACGGACTCCTTGTTTAGCAGCCCCGCCCGCCCCGCATTTCTTTTCCTTCGGATCTGTATCAATCATTATTAACCTGTAGTGCCCTCAGTTGACGGAAATCCGTCATAGCGACGGAGAACTTTAATCCATGGGTTCTCTAAAGATCCAAACATTGAAAATTCCATAGCATCACCTTACTAGCACTTTGTTCAGTAAGAGTGTTCATTCTTTTTTTAAAGTTCATTGAAAAATGTATCACTTGACTCTAAATGACAGCTTTTTGGTGAGAATCATTATTTTAACATCATGAAACTAAAGACACATAGCCCAACATCAGAAATGTGTTTCTTTTAATCTACTGACAAATCAAAGTGCACAAAAAGTATATATTTAATTATAGATTATTTTTCAATAAAACCCCCACACAACTACAACTGGGATTCTCCAACCTCAGACACAACACACAATGCAGCAATACTGGAACGTGATCACATGTTCTTCAGCCTCAAAACCAAAAACTCAGGTTTTGTGGTGAAAACCCAAAACCTCAGCTGTGCTCTCCTCTGAATATTGCAACACAGGCAAAACCAACATGACCAATGAGACTATAGTTCAATAAACATGAGTAACTTTTTCAAAAACAGGATCCATTTTGCACAGTCACTGTTTGAGAACCGTGGGAATCTATGCACAGCTAGATGGTCGTAAGCAATCCCCTAAACATACGCTCACTGAAGTCAATGAAACAGCACTTTTTCAACCAACTCAGCCTGCTGTACCAACACCCTGTGGGTAAGTGGGAACTGAAAGTAAGAAAATGCTTCAAATCAACATAATTGTATTTGTTTTTGCTGAGTGTGTAATTACTATTCCTTTAAAGAAGATGGTAAATTGATCAGTGAAAGCACACTGAAAGAGATTTCTGGAATGACAGTAGCTGCATTTAGAACAAAAAAGATACATCAGCAAATTGAAAAGAGGAAAGTAGAAAGTGAATCCCAAACATCATTGTTGCTAAAATAAGTATGTAGGGAAGTTTCCATTTATCTGTAAGGCTTTGCAAATGACAATAAATCTTTCTTTAAAGCACAGTTACACAGAGCTGTCACACAGTGCAACCTCCATACTTACATATCTAAGCCATGGCATGGGTTTAATGTCAATGATATTTTATATTTTAATTTTCACTGTAGAAGATTAATTGTAAGCATCATACTTTTTAATCTCTGAACTGACTACAAAGGATATGAGCAATTTTTGAAATTTCAGGACTTAAAGTTATTGAGAGCGGTTTCATGGGAAATGTGGCACTCTAGAAAAACGTACAGAATCAGAATTGTTCACAGCGATTGTGATAGGAACTAGAAGTCAAAAGTATTTAATGCCTTTAAAGGTTACCTTACATAAAGTTATTATACAATATATTATACAATTGCCTAACGCCTGAGGTATCGTTTCACAATCATTCAGTTCTGAGATACATTGGGGTAAAAATGTATAAAAAGGCTTTCACTTCGAAGAGTTCCATAAACAGCACTGTAAGGCAATATCTTACTCCTAAAAAACTTGTTTAAGCTTTATCAGTATATGACTATTACTACACTTTCAAACAAATCCTCTAAAGACATGTGTAAGTTCACTGGCTATATCTGTGTTGTAGATATCGTGACATCAGGTTCCCTTCACCCCCACTGTAAAGGAAGTCTTTTCAATTTCATATCAAACCACTATGAGCACCTTGTTTACAGTGAATTATGCAGAACCTTTTAAAAATAATTCTACTGATTTGGGAAGAGTTATTTTTCCCTTTTCTTTTATTCACAAATATAGCTATGGATCATAATTAACTTACATAAGAAAGATGTTTCACAATTTCTAGTTTGCAACATTAATACTACTACTACTACTAATAATAATAATAATAAAAACAATAATGATGAGTTTGTTCAGTGCTTTTTATTGTGTAGTGGGAACAGTCTACAAATAAATTTGAAATTCTGATTGTGGAGAAGTATTCCTTTTAAGATTATTTAGTGAAAACAGTCCTACTAGACTGAAGTTCAACATTTAGTCTAGTGCAAGGCCTACAAAATATAAGAATTTCAGTACATGCTCAAGAAGTCTACAAACAGATAAGGGGTATGTGAGATTTCAGAATCAGAATACTTTACTGATCCCAGAGGAAACTGCTTACAATTTTGCCATTTCTTTGCAACTGGAATATATACTCTAGAGAGAAAATGATGGATAGATTATTCACAAAAATACCTGTCCTATGGTTTAAAGTCATGATTTGTTTAAAAAAAAATAAATAAATAATAATAATAATAATAAATAATAATAATAAAATTAACTCCAAATGTTAAAAATAGGCAAAAGTGTTCTGCATAGCTAAAACAATAATACAACTCTTGAAATTTGACATTTGTCCATTTTTATAGTAAACAATACGGCATATAAGAAAGTCTGCTTGTGAGAACTTAGGAGCTCAACACAATGTGTGACAGTTTTGTAAGACTCAGATGATTCAACCTGCACAATGGTTATTGATAATAATCTTCCATTACATGTTAGACACATTAACCTTGCAACTCTGGTACAAAACTTAAGACACAAAATTCAGGCACCAAACATGTCCTGGCAGATCAACTATATTTGGGGTAAGGAGAATATTGTTTAAACTCAATTTCTGGCCAATTCATCACTTTAAATTCAGCACCGCATTACAACTGAAGTGCATGACTGTGTGCCTCAGTGATTAATGTGGTTATGAGTAAGAACGACACATACCCCTGGTGTAACTCTTTGTTATTGCCTGTCCATCTTGCTCTGCTTGTAGCTAGCAGGTCATGCTGTTTATCCTCTTCAACACTCTGGACACTGTCAGGGGAAACTCCACTCCTGAGAAAGCTTTTCCTGTCCCAGCTACAGAGGACAGAGTCAGCGAGAGGGACAGTAATAGCCAGAGATGGAGAAAAGGAGAGTGAGAGAAAGAAAGAAAGAAAGGAGAAAAAACAAGTCTTTTTTTTTTTCTTTTAGGATGTTTGGGTCCAGCGTCAGAGCAGGGCTTCAGCAGGATCTTGTGAGAGTAAAACAAAGAGAGTGAGAAAGAAAGTAAGTGGGAGGGAGGCAGGGAGGGAGGGAGAGAGAGAGGGAGAAAGAGAACGATAGAGAGAGAAAGAGAGAGAGAGAAAGAGAAAAAGAGAGAGAGGGAGAGAGTGAGAGGTTACTATCAGTCGTTGACATGGCTGTGAAATCCCTGTAGGGCCCTGTGCACATGCTGCCTCTTCCTGTCAGAGTGCAACTCCAAAACCATCTCTCACACATCTGAAACACTAAGAAACTGGTCATAAAAAAGCTGATTATTTATTTTGTTAAAATTTAGGTCACTTTCACTAAACAAATCAACTACTGCAGTATTGAAAATATTAAAACACTGAATTGATTAAATATATTTTAAACAGCAGGCGATTTGTTAGCTTCTGCTTTCTTTTTAAGACAAGTCTGATCATCTGCCTTATCAATATATATCTATTCTGGCATTTACACCTGTTCACAACCAGTTTCACGAGGAAGACCCGACATAAAAACCTGAGAAAATCCACTGATATCTCAGTTTTAAAACTGATAGCATTCGATGACACTCATCACAAATAATTTGAAATTCTAAACTACTACTAATAATAATAGTACTACTGTTACTACTACTACTACTAATAAAAATAATAATTATAATAATGGCAGCCTTTTAACACAAGTTCAGAGCAAAAAATGCACAACAAAATTACAGAAATTATAGAATTATAGAAATAACTGGTAAGGCACTATTTCTAAATGCAGTGTTGAATATGTATGTGTTAAGATACTTTCTGAAAGTGCTGAAATACTAAACAGAATGAAGGAGTCCATTTACATAATGCAAATTACCAAATAAACAGAATTTTCCTTCTAAGCATTTCGAGCCCTGATAGGAACCCTGATGTTCAGTCTAACAGAAACAGCTGTTGCAGGTCTGTAACAGATCCTTCGGAATCACGGCACATGCTAGCCCAACGTGCGCTCAACCTCTACCAGTTCTGTTCTCTTTCTCCATTTGCTCCATCTTCCAGCTGTGCACCGTGTTGCATCACGCACCGAAAGCCTTCACCACCAGCTACAAACAGGTCAAAGTCTAGGTTATGTCACTGTCTGAAGCTGCCACACACTGCACTTCAACACAGCAGATGACACTACAATTTAAACGGAGACGCCTCTCCCTCAAACTTTGCGCTCCAAGATAAGACGTCTTTTTCAGTCTCAAACTCATAGCATTAAAGTGATAACTTGGCAAAAAAGCAGATAAATAAAAATAAAGACTGGAAATGTACACACCACTGATTAGAACTGTTCAGTAAGCTTCCATTGTATGTAATCTACATTAGCACTGTTGCTAAAGAGGAAAGAAAACATGCCTTGGCTGATGAAATACATTTGAAAGCTGTGTAAAATCTGATTTAGTTTTTTATCTTTTCTCCAAACCATGGCTTTGACATAAATTGTTAATTTATCTGTTTTGTTAAGACGACTGCTTTTAAAAGATCGATCAAGATCAAATGCAAATAAACAGCAGAGCAGTAACAACAGCAAAATTAAAACAGAGCTTTCTACGTTATTAAATAAAGATTTGCATAAAATTGATCATAAGAATTGTTCTTTCAACAAATATACACTGAAACCAACCTAAAATAACCCTAACTACACCTTCCAAGTCCAAAGTCCTGTACAACTTATCAGTGAATTGTAATCTTTGCCCAATAAACTATGTATGACGGATCAAAAGGCAGGTCATTTGTTGCCACATACCGCGGCAGGAAGAAACATTTGACCCACTGAATGAAAAGCACTGGATATGGAGTTGCTAACTTTCAACTAAATCATAATCCATAAGCAAAAGCTCACTTTTTACACTTTTTTGTAAACTTATTAATCACAACGAATCAGAGAAATGGAAAGATGCACACCCCACACCTTGAAGAGTATATAATTCATTTCGTTCTGTATTTCAGTATTTCAGCTGTAAACTAAGAAAAACATGTTCCTTTGTGAGGACACCTGCAACCACTGAAGCACGAGGGTGACTTGCAGTTCTTTCACACTGAGCTGGGCCTGGAATATCGATGACGTCCATGTATTATACGAGACATAAGAGAGGAACATACAGTTCAGGGCTTCAAATTAACTCACAAAAAATAACTAAGAGTTTGTAAATAAAGACGAACGGTTTCTTTTGGTCAGATAATTTGCTTTCATTTTGTGGAGAAACTCAGCAACAGCTTAATGCCCAAGCACAAAAAACGTACACAGAAAACTTAACCTTAAGATGTATGAGTTCTTATTTCCTCTTTATGACTTGAGAAGCATTCTTGGTTCCAGAAAGCGGTTACTCCTAAGGCAACAGGCTTAAAACTGTACAAAAAAAAAAAAGTACCTTATTCTTTACCACCAAACACTCAGGAGGCTGCAGCTTCCATCAGCCTTCCTGAACACTTCTCAAGTATGTTATATTTTTGCCATATTGTGGGTTTGTGGGCTATATGGCAAAAATATAACATACTTGAGAAGTGTTCACTCAGAAAAGCATCATATGGCATAATTTATCACAATAATGATAAATATAAAAACATTACCTAGCCCTTGATCTTGGAATAATTTACTTAGTGACTGGCTGCACTTAAGACCAGGATTAGCTAACTGGCATCCAGAAAACTGACTATAACAAAACTCCACTTAACCCTGAATTTAATATTAATTATTTCTCATGCAAGTCAAGTAGAGAAGCAGAATCAGAATCAGAAGTAGAATTCTAAACACATCTTCATTTGAACAACAAAGCAAAATTAAAGTACTAACACTCAACTTCTAAGGGTTAATTAGCATCTGGGAAACCATGTCAAGATACTAGTGAAATCTGCCATGAGCCTGTACTTCAGCACTTGTAGCTTTTGTGTTCCTCCAGTTGTTAAAGCACTAACTGATGCCTGAATTGACTTGACGTGTTTTCCCAGACAATAATTAAACCTTAGAAGCTGAGAGTTATTACTTTCATTTTGCTGAGCTATTCAAATGTAATTAGTGTCTGGGAAAGTTATCAAGATATCAAGATGTCGAGATATCAGCGAATTAAGGCAACAATCTGTACTTTAACACTTGCTGATGAAATACCCTTAAATTTCCACCAAATTTTGCTCAGAATGAATAAAGGAATGTACGTTGGAAAATGTCACCGCTTTGGGTATCTCCACAAAGTCGAAACTTTTTATCCTGCCTGCTTTCCTCGATTCCTGATCTCGTCACCCTGTGGACACATGTGCTGGTCACCTCGAACAGTGTTGTTTAGTGAGGTCAAAAGATCATGTATATATAAATCTTTCCACATGATTCCAAAACTGGCCCGAAAAATGTAGAAGTGCCAAAAAAATAGGTGAAGGTTAAACTGCAGGATGTTTTAGGAAGTGGTCTCTTCCCATTCTGAGCCCACATCCTGCGGTTCTGTCATGACAAAGAGGAAGGACCTTTTACTACAAGGGGCCACTTTACCCTTTATACATAACTTTACAGCATAATATTACAACATCACAAGCAACATGTGAATCAGCTCCACAGTTCCATGTGACTACATGCCTCACTAAATCTAATGTTTTTCAGAGTTTCCCCTAAAAAACAAGAGTCTCAGAATGGGGCTGGAAGTGACCTGTTTACATTAGAACTACACTGGGAAGATGACACACACCTCTCATGGGCCTGATCGCTGCTTTGCTGCACAATTAACAGAAATTAGCATGAACTGGCACAAGATTGTTTGCTTGTTTAAGACAAGCCTGAAACTTAAAGAAGATCAGTTTCTCTTGCTGGCTCTATATGCACTCACAAAGGGAGGAGCTCTCTAAACACACCTCTGAGAAAGCATTTATCGGACCAGAGTGACTAGTACCCTACTTTCATGGACATTAATCCATTCTGGGTGATTTTAGGAGGGATTAGTCTACGTTTGGCCAAAAACAGCCACTGTTTCACAGTATCATGCTCAAACGGTTACATAACATGTAGACCACTGGTGTGTTTTGACGAGGCACATTCCATTGGGGCTGTGTTTCAGCTCATGTCAGCTCTATCAAAGGGTTAATCAGACAAAATGGAACCATTGCAGCTAATCTGCATCTGCGTGAGATACTGACTCTGAGAGGCTGACTGGCAGGTTTGTAAACAAACACATGGACAGATCACCACCCTTAAATCCTCTGACACTTCACAAAAACGCACAGACACATTAAACTGGAGGCTTTTCAATTAAACTAAACTCTTCGACATTTAACAGTTATTATAGCTGTCCTTCAAGTGTCCATACGTAAGCACAGGGGCCTGTTTTTCATTATAATATCAGTGCTGTCAAAAGAACATACTTCTAAAATGGCACTTGTCAGTTACAGCAACCAACCCATATGTCAGGGCTAATTAACTTTCCAATTCTAAATTATTCCCATTTGTCTGATTCGATTTTTGGGGGGAATTTTAGATGGCCATTTTGTTCATTAACAACAAGCTGCAAAAAGAGATATCAGTCTAGAGAGCCAGCTAGCTCGTTATCACCTAAGACTAAGAGTAAATTAAGATTAGATTACGCAGAAGAGACTGAATACATTTAGCTATGTAGCTGGATCATTTGTAAAAGGTTTATAAAGACCACCTAGAACTGAGGCACGTCAAACGTAGGTTAGGTGAACATCCAAATAGTTGCTGCAAAGTAAGTAAATGATGAGCTAGAAACCAGTTTTATCTAACTGGCACTATCAAAAGACGACTTCTTATCTGATTTAAAGCTAAATTACTCTGTTTTAAAATCAATTAACATTAGAAAATATTAAACGAAGCTAAAAAAAAAAAAGCTACCTCATCCGTCCAAAATCCGTCTTAACTGTAGTGGAACGGTGTTAGCAAGTGTTAGCATGTGGCTAACTGTAAACAAAAATAAAGAAAACCTTCTCACAGAGAAAAGACATATCTCGACACATAAAGCCAGGTTTAGCTTTAAAGGTGACACTTTCAGCAAGCACACCAAATTAAAGCAGAATGGCTGGTTTCAGTAATTTACCTGGTTTTAGTAGACGATAGCCCAGCTCTCCTGACGCTCCGAGAACTTCCCCAACAACAGAGTGTCCAAGATGGACCACGAAAAAAAGTCACCTTCTCTCAGCCTCCAAAATAAATGTCACTAAAATATTCCTTATAAAATTATATATATATA
>JBBPCZ010000042.1:20971353-20998164 GCA_037974445.1 Brycinus macrolepidotus
CTTTACAGGTATGAAGAACAGATGTGGATTACTAAAGCACTGATGTACGTTGCTCTGGATAAGAGCGTCTGCTAAATTCTGTAAACATAAACGTAAACATAAACGTAAACGTAAATCACTCCTGCTGCTCTTCTCCACCCATTCCACCACACAAATCACTCCTGCTGCTCTTCTCCACCCACTCCACCACACAAATAACTCCCGCTGCTCTTCTCCACCCATTCCACCACACAAATAACTCCTGCTGCTCTTCTCCACCCACTCCACCACACAAATAACTCCTGCTGCTCTTCTCCACCCACTCCACCACACAAATCACTCCCGCTACTCTTCTCCACCCATTCCACCACACAAATCACTCCCGCTACTCTTCTCCACCCATTCCACCACACAAATCACTCCTGCTGCTCTTCTCCACCCACTCCACCACACAAATCACTCCTGCTGCTCTTCTCCACCCATTCCACCCAGCCTGCACTCTCTTCTTTACCTCTCTTTCACACTTTCCGTTACTCTGGACTGTCCACCCTCGCCAGCTCTACTCTCTGCATCCTTGAGGCTACTTAACTAATCATGTTGGTAAAAATACTAAAATATACATAGCAACTGATTTAGCTAATTTTGTTTAAAACTATTTTGGGGCATTTTGCCCCAAAGCAGGGGATATTTCGCCTCAGCACAACATGCCCCATCTGAAGAATTACATATATTTTATGAAGCAAATTAACTTTTGTCCTCACAGTAACTGATAGGTATGAAATTCTAACTGCTTCTGCTTATCATTAATAAAGCTTTTCCTTTGGGGAGATAGGGGTGTTGTCCCCTCACTGTACTTTACTACTGAGAACTTTATTAAACACTCTGCTAAAACATGTTGTTGGTGAGAGATCACAACGGCTTGTGTTGTTAACCTAATAGAGGCAATCAGAAAGCTATTCTTAGATGTATTTAAGATATATAACGGCTTAGACTTTGGGGATTCAATCCGATTTCGGCATGGCAGGCTAATGTGTCTGAACTGAATCTGATGAAAAGGTAGTAACAAAAAAACAAAATAGAAATTGGTGCTGAGATATGAAAATGTGACAGAATCACAAATGTTACGAAAATAACATAAAAGGTAAATAACTTTTAAAAGAGAAAGGTAAGATGATGAAAAGTGGGAAAAAGTTCAGAGATGTTCAGAAAACATTAAAGCTGTGCTAGTAGATGTTGGTAGGAACTATCTCACAGAACCTAAACTGACCCAGTTTTTTTGGCCTTGAAAATGGTGGAAAAGGGCCTTAATTACTGGTACTACTGCTACTTTTGGTAATACTAGTATGAGGACTCAAGTAAATATACTTTCTCAACCCCAAAAACAACTTGATTGGAGGTACAAAACACACTCTCTCTCTCTCTCTCTCTCTCTCTCTCTGTCTCTCTCGCTCAAAAAAAGAGTAACTGCAGCATATGTCAGACCAGGAAATGAAGCTTGTGTGAGTTTTTATGTGCTGTTTTAAAATAAAATAACCTCAGACATCAGATGTGTTCATAACTGAGCTATAAGTGAGTAAAAAGTAGATTTCCCCACAAATACACTTAAGTAGAAGTAACAGTAAAATACTTGAAAATATGTGAGCATCTTTCAGAGTTTGACTGAAATGTATGCAACTGAGTACCAACCTCTAGCATTGTACATGTTTTCTGTAATCGTTGTGATCATTATCTGTTACATACACTTTATTTACTGTTTTGTATTAACCTTTGTGGTATAAAATAATCAAATATAATTAACTTTAGCTTCATATTTAGTTTTCCTTATCGCTGTCTCCTTTAGTCTCTTCTATTAATCAGAAGAGGCTGCACTTGCTCTCCATGGGGTGCAGACCTTCCTATCTTAGACTGAACACCCATTTATGTTATTCCGGCAGTTTAACACTGCAAGTTTTAAACCAGTACAGTGGGTAAAACAATGGCAAATGTCCTAAGAACAACATGTTCCAGTAAAACAAAACATGCACGTGGAGTGTGTTGCCTGCCCCCTTGTGATTGATCAGGGGAACAGCACTGATCTTGTTGGATGAGTTGTGCTGCGCTTACCCCAGCTGGCTCTGGGCACTGCTCCCAGTCTATTTAAAACAGGAGGAAGGGGTGAATGTAATCAGGGCTCATCTTTGTTGTGAATCAGATTATGAGGGCCCCTTCCTCCCTTCCATGTGGGTGGACGGTTCTTTTGCTGGTTTGTTTGCCAGCGAAAGAAGCACAATATTTAGAAGCCTAGAACAATCGTTTATCCACCGGTTCACAATTTTGTAGTGAGAAATATGTGATTCAGCACCCATTCTTACATCTGTCAATTTATCTTTAAAGAAGGAAGTGATTTGGTTTATATTTTTAAAATCTGGCAATGCCTTGTGTGATAATTCGTAATAACAGGATGTCTAGACATGGATAAGATTTTTCAGTTTGATGTGCCAAGCATTTTACAGATGGCGGAATAAGATGGCATTATCTTGTACGCAAAGAACATTAAGATAGATGCATGATATGCTCACATGTTTGATGCTGTGACTGACGTAGGGACTAAATATTTCTTAGGGAAAGGAATGGGGGGTTGGGATTTGGATCATTTGCGATAGAAGATAGGAGACCCCTGTTCCTTTGAGTCTTTATGGAGCTGTGTCAGTGTGTGTGTGTCAAGTACGAGGGCCGTTTCCTGTCGATTCTGCTCCATTCCCTTCCCATTGTAATGCCTTTAATTAAAGTGATTTTATTCACAGGCACACAGCTGGCACCAGCGACTTTCCATTAAGCATCTGAGTGGCCGCCTTGCTGGTGGGAGGACCCGCACTGGGGCTGCTTCCTGGGGAGCACAATACTAGTTTCATCTCCCCTCTGAGTTTGTTGTGTGTTTTGAATTTATTAGTCATTGATTTTAATGCGCGCCTCTTGACGGTGGCTGCTACCCATGCATTAATTAATTCCTGCGATCCTCTTTTACAAAATGGCATTTAGAAACAATACAGGGGTCGGCCAGGGTTGCCTCTGACCTATAAAGAGAAGCGCCGAATGCGAAATGTCAAAATTTGCTTTTATTTGTTCATCATTGCTCCTCTTCTTTACAGGTTTTATTTGCTCCTTTTATATTTGATGGCATTGATACAAAAACGGGCCTATTTTTGCAGCCATTGTGGTATCGGTAAATACAGTTCTTTGTAATTGAGACGCACTTTCCAAGGTCATGAATCGCAGTCATTTCCCTAAAATCTTTCACTAAATATAAACCTGCTACTTGGCATGCAGGTGCTGTCGGCTGCCAAGCAGTCAATCCTGAAGCAAATTGTTAGTCTTAAGTTGCAAAGAAAGGTGCTTTGCCGTCAACAATAGGTAGACTGTGTTTATCCTTTCAGGTCTTAAGGAAGTATGTTCAAAATATGCCTGCAGTGAATTGTGTGGATTAAAAAGAATGATTAGATCTCATAGCTTGCATATGGCAGCAGAATTTGAATTGGGACAGGATTTGAATTTATTCATAGGAGTATATTTTTTATTTATTAAAAAAAGGCCCTCCCCCCAAAAAACCTTCCATCTATTCAATCCATTTAAATGAGTAACTGGTCTGTTTGGTTGAAAAGATAAAAGCTGGGCTCATAATCCGTATTGACACAGAGGGATGCGTAAAGACAGATTCCTAAGACCCAGCCGTACCCCAGCCCTGTGAATGGGCCTGATCCCCATTGAGGAGAGAGTCTTAATGCTAAAGATTTCCTGACAGATTGCTTTCACTGCATTGATTAGCACATGTTGTTGGTAAGCGAACTTTCCTGTGTGTGTGTGTGTGTGTGTGTGTGTGTGCGCGCGCGTGTGTGTGTGCGCGTGTGCTTGTGCTTGTGCATGTGCAAAGACACAAGGCACTTTATCGCTGTCTCGGGAAGCGTCCACGGAACAAATTTGAAAGAAAAAAAAAGCACAAACAAATGCAGCTGGAACTCGTTGCAAGTCACCTGCGGTCTGTTTGCGTTGCGTCTGTCATCCTCTTTTGGCTTACATGGTTAAAGATACTGTGACAAACCCAGGGGCTCAGGTATTAGCTGACTGACTTTTC
This sequence comes from Brycinus macrolepidotus, assembly GCA_037974445.1. NCBI lineage: Eukaryota > Metazoa > Chordata > Actinopteri > Characiformes > Alestidae > Brycinus > Brycinus macrolepidotus. Next base: position 20,975,441 of record JBBPCZ010000042.1, read on the forward strand.
CCCCTCTGATCTCACCAAGGGACTTATTATATCAGCGGGTCTTTCTAGGTTTATAAAGCACTCTCTATGAAGCATGGGGGGGGGGGGGCGGAGAAGAGATTTCTTTATAAAACTTTTCAGTGGATCAACAATTATGAGAGTACATGTCTGTCCCTGTAGCTTGAGCAACTGTTGTTTTGATGGTGGTTTTCTTCCTCCAGTGGTTTTCTTTCCCCTTTTTTGTTCACTATATTTGAAGACCTCCCCCCCTCCCCGAGCACTACTAGCCACAAAGCTTAACGCCGCTGGCCTTTCTTTCCTCCCTCCATCTCCAAAGAGAGAAGAACAGAGAGAGCGAGAAAGAGCGAGATCCATCGATCAGTGGCGATCGTTCAGCGGCCCTGCACCCTGCCTCTCATTGTTTTTTATCTTGTCTCTCAAGCAGGGCGAACCCTTGTTGCCATGGCATCCCCCACACACTGGCAATGGCACTTCAACCCTTGCTTAATGATCTCTTGGCTGATAGCCTACTTGTCAGCCTCACTCGCTCTGACGAGGAGCAGGAAGGAAATTTGAATACTGTATCATAAACCGTCGCGTTTGGGCCCATCCGTCCACACTTTACTTTCTACAAAAGCAGAGAAGCTTTTCCTCTTGATTACATGTATCAAGCTCTATGTATCCCCCTCACTCCAACCCCTCCATGCCTTGGAGAAGTCTCCCAGGATGAAGCGCAGTTTTTGCTTAAATGGAAAAAAAACCAATTTGCATTCATTTAGTGCGTTTTTTTTTGTGTTTTTTTTTTAGTCATTACTTTAAACCATCACTTTGCTGGCAGTTCAGTGCTGGGTGAGGGATTATGGCTCATATAAATAGCTGCCATTGATTTGGCAAAAAAGAGACTTCTCTGTCATTATGGAGACAGAAAATCCTAATTTAGAAATCTGAACAAAAACGCTGAGCGTTCAATTCAATTCCGTAATCCTCCATATTGCATGAAATCAGGGGTGTCGTGCTACAATACACAGTTTAAGTCGGTGCCATGATGGAGACAAAGGTAGCGCCTGGAGCTACATCATGATGTACTGAACAGGGAAATGTGTTCATCGACACTGTTTCATTTTATTTTATTCAATTTTTTGGCGTATTTGAAAGGCCTGCCTCCTGTACCTTTTTATTGCAGTATATGTACCCATCTCATTTGGATGTATGTGCTTAAAGTCTCTAATATTGTAACACAGAGCAATGGCAAGGCCCCTGTTAATTAGTTTAATATATTTCCCTCTATGTCTCCTCTCTGTACTCAGTGAAGCGGGCGTGCCTAATCGTACATGACTTTGAGGAGATGATGCGTGCTACAGCGGCAGCACGTTTTATTTGAATATGGACAGAAGCGGATCAGACGTTAGCTGGTGCTATTGATCCTCAAATAGAGGCTGAGCTGTCTGTTTTGAACGCCACGGATCCGGTCGATTACATCTGACCTATTGTTCACAAGGTAAAAGAAGAAAACAAATAAAATGGAAAGGATTCGGATCGTAATTGGGTTGCTGCGGCAGTTGCTATTTTCAGTTACTTGAAAGGCTCGTCATGTCCAGTGACCCATACAACAGGGAGGGAGACTTCTGCTAGATTTTATTCTAGGCTTCAAACGGATAGTTTAAATTGGACACTGCTTAATGTATTTGAATAGCCGAGCCGCTTTTAAAAATGTTTGCTTACAGTCTAATGGAGCGCCATACATAGTTCTGTCTTGATGGATGGTTTTATTTAAACAATGCCGGTGTTTACAGTTACACTGTAATTACAGTATGTCTGTTTTAATTAATGTAGACCTGTCATGCAAAGGAAAAAAAAGCCACAGAGGTGTATAACTCAGAATGATTTGGCACTTTGGTTTGGTTGAGATACGATCACCAAGAGGTTAAATGGGCCTATTTATTTATTTATTTGTTTGTTTGTTTGTTTGTTGGTTGGTTGGTTGGTTGGTTGGTTGGTATTTTTCTGTCTCTCGATGCAATTCTGCAGAGCAGGCCACCTGATTTCATAACTGCCGTCTTTATTTATGCATGCATTTTAAATGTATCCAAGCATGCATCTTCAAATTGTATTCTTTCAACTACAGCATGATGTGCTGTAAATATTAATGCTCCGATATATGCCTGCCAGCAGCTTAGGTAAGAATTATTTAAAGTTGGGTCTTGGGTGGAAATTTCCATTTAAGAAGGTGCTGCTGTCTCTCCTTAAGGCTGAATGTATTCCTCTCTCGATTTGGACAGCCTGGACCCTCTGCAAAGATACAAGGCTTAATTTGAGAGTATCAGGAAATAAATCTCCCATTCCCACTTCCTTTCTCATTCATTTATGTGCTTCATGTAACACTAGACAGTGGCTGGGCTTTTCTTTCCTCGGTACTCAGTTGTCCATGCGCTGCTTGTCTGTGATGCTTCACCAGATATGTATTTTCCAGTCGTGATATCACTAATTGTGATTTATTTACATATTTTTTTCTTAGAAAAAACAAGCCCCTTTTTAATAGTTTTACACACATTTTAGAACCAAACTGACATTTTGGTTTGCCCTTTCTTACCACTGCTGTGGAGTATCCACCAAAAGCTATAACCAATGGCCAGAGACACTTCTAAAGCTGTGAATAGTGTAGTAGGTGTCAAGAACAGTCAATATGAAGTAACTTGTTCCATTACTGTTTGGACTAGGTCGATGATGGATATCTTGCATTTACTGCAAAGAGCAGTCTAAAGCACTTACTTCCCACTTCTTACCCCTCAGACACAGCAAAAGTAAGCTTCACTTTTTATCTGCTTTTCTCCCTGTGAATACTTACAGCCTTTAAAAAATCAGTTTTACTATTTTATTCTCCCATAATGTGATCTAGCGAGCAAACCACTTCCTGCATATCATAAGGTATTGAAAGGTACAATTGAATTAGACTAAAGAGCTCAGAAGAACCAAGAGTACTCCCGTCCTCTCTTTTTGCTGTAAATTGACACTGAAATGGTCCGTCTCGCGCCCTCTCCAACGGATAACTTGCATATTAACTGGCTCACGGCAAATTGTGTCGAAATGGGACAGAATGCAGTAAATGAGATATCTATTGTCTCGGATCGCATTTCCTCTCATCAGCGTGCTTTATTTCCTCACTCCCGCTGATGGGAGTTTATGACGTCTGCTAATGACATGACCTTGACTCCTGCACCCCCCCCAATACCCCACCTCCACTCCTCCCCCCCCAACAAATGTTGCTTTGTTCCACTGAACTAAATGTAGTTAGTAACTACTAAATGAGGCGTGTAATCTATGTTACAAACTACCCTACTTCTGACACCTGTACACCACTTCATTCTAGATATCAGCAACTGCGCCTCTTTGTTCTTCTGCTTCTTTGCCACATTTATGCTTTTCTGAGAGAATGAATCAGGGCCTCTCTCATCAGATTGAAACTGTCTGGGAATATCTTGTGCTCCCAAAAAAGAAAAGCAGGAAAAAAAAGCTTTGAATATACATATGATTAATAATTAATTCCATACTTTATTCCCCTTTGAAAGTTATTATGCAGAATTAATATTTCATTCGAGTACAAGCCTTACATGACAAGTGCGCTAAGACAAAGGATAGTAATGGCACATAGTTTGACAAGTCTGTGTAGGATCGCAGTCAGAGGAGTTGGAGCTTTATCAGTGGCCTCCATTTCTCATAAATATGACATGAAAACCCACGCCTCTATTTTTGGTCATTTCCCCTGAATGCATTAGCTTTCCGACTTCTTAAGCATTAGCGGCACAACGTATTTCCTGTGCTCACTTATATTCAGCTTTGGATTGGGAATAATGTGCTCAAAAGGCTTGAATGAGGTCATGGCTCCTCTAGGATTTGAGGGATGAATTCTTAAAATTTAGTTATTCCACATTTTGATTCTTTGATCAGTGCTGGTAGTACAGTGATAGCTGCACTAAGTGTGACATGGTTTGCTGCTGTTTGAAGTGGTGGCATGTTCTGGGAAGATATTCTGGCCATGACAACATTGCACAATTTCTGGATTGTCCTGCTGCCCTCCGTTTTTTCACTCATACTTGGGCCCTTTGCTTCTGTTGATGTGTGCTGATGTTTATTATCCCGTTCTTCTTGGTCCGTCTCTCTGTCTGTCTCAGTCTGTCTGTCTCACTTTGTCTCGCACGCACACTAACTCTCTCTCCCTCTCTGCCGTTTCCTGATGTGCCGCAGAGAGACACAATTATCCACTTCATTTGAGTCGCCGTGATAATGGTTGGCCCAGCCCTCTCGGGGAAATAGGTAGCCGTAATTGTGAACGGTGTAATGAGTGTGGAATTGCGGGCGCGCTGGGCGACACCATTAGAATCGACCCGCTCCTGACCTCAACCCCGACAACAAGTGAGACCCTCAGCCCTCGCCGTGCTTCAGCCACCCTGGAACTATTCCGGCTCCTGGACAATTAATGCTAAGCTTTCTTTCATTTCCTCCTCTGTCATTTTCTCACTGCTAATCTCTGATTGTCTTTGTACCTTCCATGGAGCTTTATGCCTTTAACTAGGCCATAAACGGGAATTCCACTTTTTAAGAACTATTTTACTTCTGGGCCCTTTGCAGCACTTGCTTGGCCACCATTTATCTCAGACGAATTTTAGGTCAGGATACTTTATTTAAATAAATGTTTGCATTATTTTCTATAATCAGCTGAAAAAAGGCCAAGTAAGTTATACAAAGGATTTTCAGTAACACCAGCTGCTGTGAATGTCTCACTGCTGAATTAGCAAAACACTAAATTAAAACCAAAGCGATAAGTCCAAGGTTGTAGACACATTTTAATTTAGACTTATTGCCATTAGTATTCAAAGTATACATGCATGGAAGTGCCAAACAATAACACATTTAAACAAATAAACAAATACCGGTGAATTGTGCTGTACACTAAGAAAATAAAAGTCCCAGAAGGGGTTCAACATCAAATTGGTAAAGAACCTCTATTTTTCTGAGGGTTCTTTACAACTGATAAGGTTCCTCTATGGCCTCCCAAAGTGTATATGTCACATAAAAAACACACAAAGTAATTACACCATTGGAAGTTGCTGGGTGTCCCTGTCAAGTTGTATTGATGTATATTATTGCTGCCACAATAAAACCGTTGTCAGAACAAAATAAGTAAGGAAGAAACTTTCAATGTAGGTTAGTGGAACAAAATTTTGTTATATATAATTCTGGACCCTTTCAGACCCTTTCTGGTCTGTTTATGAACTTTTGACACAACGTAATGGGTGGTTGATATTGTCAAACAAAAAGAAAAACAACAAAAATGGAGATCAGCGACAATAAGTGGTCAAGCAGTGCACCTAATAACTACTTATTTGTTGGAAATTTCCCACTTGTGGAACTAATAAAGGTTTATCTTATCTCTTATCTTAACTACTCTTCCACTGTCGAACAGTTCAAGCACATTACTCTTTAGTAATGTGCCGTATGGGCTGTCCCAGACCTCAGTGCAGTGTTATGAGCACCAGCTCTGAACTGGAGGATGTCATGGAGAATTGAAGCGAAAGTCTAAGTCTGGAACTTTTTCTAAGTCAGAAAATCAAACGCAATCAGAAATTGGGGCCTCGCTGTTTTATTAAAGCATTCAGCAACTTCGTGGCCCGTGGGAGCTGCAATCAGAAGCTGTCTCCAGTGGGGTCTGCACTGGGGTTAAATAGGCCTTAAGAGTACAACACCTCTTTTTTGATTCAACCCACTTATTGGTTTTCCACCAATAAGTTTCAATTACATCAATAATTGAATATTCATATCTCCATCTTCCCATGTTTCTACCAATAAGTAAAGGTCAGTTATCACTAATTAATATTCAGACCTTAACTTTTAAAAAAAAAAAAAAAAAAACATGTCCATGTGCTTGCGCAGGCCTCCATGTGCTGCGTAGGCCTCCATGTGCTGCGTAGGCCTCGTGGACAATTTATGTCCAGTTTGGTTCAACGCGTTCATCTTGGCATTTTTTACATGATACAGTTTCGAAAACTCATTATTACAGATCCATTAAATCTTCAATGACATGCGCTTTCTGCGAACTCTTAGTGGACGCTAATAAAATCTTCAGGACATACACTAAAATACGATCTGGATGCCACTAAGGCGCAGATATTGCACGGGCCAATAGACTTGGATGCATTTAAGAGTATATGGGTTTTTCCAGAACTAGATGGGTGTCACTCTCAAGGACGCACGCAATGGTACATCTCCGCTTATCTTCGCTTAAGTGCAGATGTTTTAATTTTGAGTCTTGGGGCCTTCTTTGAAAGCGCATTCTTTGGGGATAAAGCACATTCTTTGGGGATTGCCATCCCAGCTTGAAGGACCTGAGTTTCATCCAGTTCGAGCATACAGAGGGCTGAGGGAGATTGAGAATTTTGTAGTGTGTCTAACTATATGAATGTTTACTTACTTTAATAGGAGTGTATTTCTACCATGTCAGTCAGTATTTCTATCAATCACCATCAAGGACAAGACCACACTGGACCTTGAGAAGGTTCCATTCTATCCCTGCCTCAGGATCACCCATCTGACTCATGCTGCCTCTGGTTTCAGCCTCAAACCAAAGCTGTTCTCATGTATGTGTGTGTGGGAAAGAAAGAGCGAGAGAGAGAGAGAGAGCAGGCAGGTAGAGTCTCTCTCTCTCTCTCTCTCTCTCTCTCTCTCTCTCATTCTCTCTTTCTCTTTTTCTCTCTCTTGCAGCCCTGCAGCTCTGACACTCCAGCACCTGTGTGCAGACAGGTGAGCGCGGCTCGGCGACGCGCCCCAATTATCCGCCGTGACACTGTGTCAGTGAATGATCTGCCTTCGGAATGGTGTGGAGCGCCATGCAGCAGCGGGAGGCCTCCCGACCTGAGGCGCTATTAATCTGAGCGTGAGCAGCTGAGGAGACCCTCTACTCGCGTGTTTGATGAGCCGCTTATCATGGAGCCCCGCTGCTTCTGAGTGGGGAGGCGTTGGGCTCTCTTTTTAAAATGCTTTGTATTAATTAACCCCCTACCCCTGGCTCCCCTCTTCTGCCTGCTTCTACCACTCTTATTGTTCTTACTGAGAGAATAGGAGGTAGGGGACGTTTAGGCATGGATGGTACCTGTCCACTCTAATGACCGTGTGGCTTTGCTGTAGTACGCAGATGGCTATTTCATAACTGTTCTCCGGAGTGGAGCCATAATGGGGAGTGGTCCACCCCCAGAACTTGCACATACCGATGACATACACTACTACGCTACTGAGCCTAGTACAGTAGTACAAGTACAACGCACACTTTCAGGTTGACGTCACTACTGTGCTTAGAAGGATTCATCACCTAAATCCTGGAGGGCTGGATTCCTGCACAGTTTGGTAATTACACTTTTCGAACACACCTGACCACTTACTGTCAGAATTATTTTTTATACATTTTCCAATTGTCATCTCCAATCCTGCCACATGATACCACCAGTGCTGGGAGGGGAAAGGCTAATGAATGGACAGTGTAATACAGTTGGAGGAGAAACACTGACTACCACTTCTGTTTCAACAGATGCCCATGCTGACTAGCAATGCGCTGAGTGATGGAGGAAGATTTAAGGCCATCCTACCCACCCAGAGAGAGTTAGGTCAGTTGCCATAGTTGGTTGCAGCATCACCAAGGATCGACCCTGCGATGACAGGGCCAGCGCTTAGACAGTTGCGCCACTTGGGAGTCCAGGTACCAAAACATTCAGTGTTGTTCAATATCAGTAAAAAGCAGTGCAGGGTTCAGGAGCCTATCCAACCAATCCTAGGCTGAAAGGCAGAGAAACACCCATTGACATGTCTTACTTCACACTAGTTTGTAATTTAAGCCACACACATTTTGGGTTTGAAGGTTTCAGAGAAGGTATTGATAAAAAGTATAATTCAGGAACCAAAATCAGCATGGGTACTGATATCAATCATTCTTTTTATGATACCTATCCCTACTCACTAGTTAATTGCCAAGTTTAGTTTGTGTGCTTGAGTAGAAAATGTGCTGGGTACTAGAGTCAGCAGACTGGAGTTCAGTTCGCCCAAATTTTACCTGGCCCTATGGTGGTCCCATTCCACCAAATACATGGCAGGTGCCTGATAAAAAGGGTAGCTACAAGGCAAGTTTACCTAATAAACTGGCAGCTCAGTGTTTTCATTATGTCCTGATGTCTGCAGTTGATAGCATTTTAAAATGAGTTAAAAAGTAGACCTGCTGTCTGCTGGTTGACTTGAAGCAGCTGCCTTAAGGATTGCATCTATACTCTTTAAACTCACAGCTGCAGTGTTTGCTGGTGGTGCCAGTGGTTTTGAGAATGTCCTTTAGAAGGAAACAAGATGTAGCCCTAGCATCTGGTGGCAGGCTCGGGGCCTTTTTATTTTTAATGAGAGGTCCATATCTGATTACAAGGAGACCGTGATCCAGCAGACCCCTGGTGTCATGAATAAAAATGTACTAAGAAACAGGAATTAAAATGTGACCTTTGGATGATAACATTTAATTTTGACTGTTTGAAGGGAAGCTTAAAGGTGATTTGGTCTGGCCTATAAGGGCTAAAAGAGATTCATACAAGAAAATTGGTTTCAAAGAAAAGGTGGCCGAGGCGCACAAGTAGCTTATGGCGTAGCAGATACCATTCCAAGTCTTATTACATATGTATTCTATTCCAAGTCCATTAGCATATGTATTCCATAGCAAAAAAGGTCCATGTGAACACAGTAGGCAGCTCACTTACAGCTGTTTAAAGGGTTATATTCAAGTTAATTGGTAGAGGAAGCAAAAGCAGAACTGCATGGAGGAATTACAGAATTTGAGGACAATTGGGCATAAAGTCCAGAATAGGGTGGGATGGGGGGATGGAGATGGAGCTGGAGAGAGAGTGAGAGAGAAGAAAGAAGTTAGAGAGAGGGTGGATAGAGGCGGAGGAAACAGAGAGACAGAGATGGAAGGAGTCTGGGAGGGAGACATCTGCTGTCCAGCTGAGCCTGCTCGCATTAACCCACTCAAGAACACACTCTCATTGTCACACATTCCCAAGGGTCCCAGCTATCCAGGTCCTGGGAAAGGGAGAGAGTGTATTTCTGTCACACAGCCCATCAGGACGGAAGAGAACACGGACACACGCACATGCGCACAAGCAATGCACTTTTAAAGCACACTTTATCACTTTCTTATTTCATCAGCACAAAGTGGCCTGCTGTCATCTCAGCACTGTGTCTCTCTTTCCCTTTCTCTCCAGCAGATGGTGCTGTTGTCACTGCTTAGCGAGGCACCTGTGGGAAAGGCTTGTGAAATGCCAGCACAGTCTACAGAGGAGGGTGAGGGATTACTTCTAAAATCACACACAAATGCCGTTAGCTGAGTAAAGAGAGCTTATTGTTCTCCCAAAGTTTACATGTCAAGGTCATTAGTGAGTTGTGCTCATAGATATTTTTGCACGATGCCATCTTACTCTATGCTGCTCCTCACAATTCCCCAAACATATGTGTGTGTGATTGGGGGTTCTCGACATCATCTAAATAAATCATGCTAAATCATTGTATTCTCAACAGGCTGCCTTCGCTTGCCAGACATTCTTCTCTTTTTTTTACAGAGCTCGGGCATGTTGATATGCCGCAGCCTTTATACTGTCTTAACCTTCAAAGCAATTAAACCCGTCCATTGATCAGAGCTAAAAATACAGTGTATCCTCTATTAGAACACACAGAAACACACACACACACACACATACACACGGTGAGAGAGCGATTCTGTGGGTTTAAATGCGGTCGGGCACATTATCGGGCTGTGCTCAGTCAAGCGCAAACATTCCTTAACCTCAGCCTTCTCCCTGACCCCTCCCTGCTTTTAACAACTGCCGACATAGTTTTGCCCTGTTCTGTGATCATGCTTGGATGAAATCTGTCAAACAGCTCCCTGAGTTATTAGGCTGTCTACGGCTGACCTTTCCGCAATCAAAGATATATGACTTAAGGGCTCAGATTTGCCATGGCAACGGGTCCAATTTGCCGCCGTGAGAAAAGGTCTAATTGTTGCAGAAATTTAATGATCTAGCGCGACATCAGGGGCTGTGAGATTTTATGAACTGTTTACGCTATAATTTTCTTTTGTTAATGCATTCCCAGCTTAACTCCTTCCCTCCCAGCCGCCTGGAGCAAAGGGTGGGGGCGGCGGGTGAGTGTGCGTGGTGGGAGGGGGGGGTGGAGGGTTACACACACACACACTGATTGCGTGTGGCTTTAGTAGCTTCAACCTGTTTGCAGCCCTTGTGTAATGAGGCGGAGGGCGAAAGAGCAGCTTTGTCTTTAGAAAAATGCCTCTCCCACATAGACATTAGTAACATATTCTACAAGGTCAAAGACAACTGAGATTAAAATATCTAATCACTTCATTTGTTTTATCGAGAGGAACTGGTGTGTGATTGGACTGAGAGAGAGAGAGACAGAGGGAGAGAGAGGAAGGGTGGGTCGAGATTTTAAGATTTGCTGATATTTTCGACTGTTCCTCTTCAGAAAAATATGAACCTGCTATAGTAGGTTGAGCAACACAGAATGCTGATGAATGTCTGACAGATGTCACCCCCCCAACCAAGCCCCCCAAACCACCCCCGCCCACACACACACACTCCTTACCTCCCTCCTTATTCTTTCCTATGGCACGTACATAAGAGACTGATTTTATTAGGTGCTGAAATAGACTTATATTTTAGATCTCATTAAATATTCAAAATAAATTCAGCATATTTGAGATGTTCATACATATTCAGCTTCAGTAACAAGGATCAGAATATTTTGATTGAGCCCGTGCAGCCAAAGACGTTCTGAATTTTCTTTTTGTGTGCAGATAATTCCATTCGGAGGAATGAGCAGAATCACAATTGATCTCATTGTTTTCTTTCTTTTTTCCCCTCCCCTTTCCATCTCCCATCATATATAAAAGAGCACATTCTGCATGGCCCACGCATACACATCTTAACTTGGCCGAGGCCAAGTTCCCATGTGAAACATTTTACAGGATGCCCCTGCACCAGCTGGTCTATGTTATACATAGAAATACCTTGGATTGTTCCAGAAAAATTCACTCTTGGCCTCTTAATATCTTTCCAATGAGTGTCATACATCAATGTGAAATGTTGCTTTTAACAGAGACAACAGCAACCCTGTTAGATATTTATTAGTTATGGAACATAATACTCACCAGCACGTGAAGCACTACAAAGAGTATAGAGAGAGGTTTTGTTCTTTTCTCCTGCGTGGGGGATATTAAATTGCTTGTGCGCATGTGTATGTGTGTGTTAAATGAGTGTGTGTGAATGTGACCCCCATTAGGTCCAGTAAAGAAGAGCTGTCCAGCACTGTTTGTTTTGCTTCAAGTCGCGGGAGCGGCGGCCAGGCCTTGATTTATTAGTGCTCTGTGCCAAATGACCATGATGAAGTGCATTTCCATTTTAAAAGACTTCAGTGCTCAATCTGGAAAAGTTAAGAGGGGAAAACAGCATTACTAGCGAAGGAGAGAGGGGCACTATATTGAAATGAGATTTGAGAAAGAGAGAGAGAGAGAGAGAGAGAGGAGGCATAGATGTGTTTGTGAGAAGGGATGTCATGTTTAATATTTAATCTGGGGTGCATTTACTGTCAGCAGCATAATATGTAAGTCCAGAGATTTAAGCTGAGAAAGCATCTTAAGCCTGTCCAGGCCTTATGCAAGGATTTAATGATGATAAAAAGATGTATGATGCGTCAACATGAGTGGAGCTGCCACACGCAAACACTGCAATATGGCAGACAGCGAGCATGCTTTACACGTCTTCATCATGTTCAGAGGAGCACATGTGGACATAATGTTTAGGTCAGGGTAAAATAGGTTGACACTCTTGATGTTATACTGCCTTGAAAAATGGTTTAGTTCATTGATTCCCAATTCTGCATTACTAATGAGCTCTTTTATAAATGAAGGTGCAAAAAGCAATGCCGTAGACCAAGGCTGCCCAAAGTGTGGCCCACTGGGACATTTGATATGGCCTGCCATAAAGTTACCCTAACCCCAGCCTCTCATCCAATAATCGTTATGCTGTGATTGTTATAACTATTAAAATATATTGAAATGTTGTAAAATATTTTTGTTAAAAACCAGCCTACCTTCTATATTTATATGTTGTTTAGTTTTTTCACCACAAACATTGACCTCCAAGACAAAAAAAAAGTTTAGGATCTCTTGCCATAGGAGAACCACTTCAGTAGATTGTTGTTTAAAAAACTGTTTTTGTAAATGAGATGTAAAAGTACACAGTTTAAAGAACCTCCAGATTATGTTAAGGTTCTAAACCAATTAACATTGTTTTCCAAAAATGTAATACCCGAGCCAAAACATTGTTTAGGAGACTGTATTTTAAGAGTGCAGCTGATATTTTATGGCCTGGGCAAGCTGAGTTATGTGATGAGTGGTTTTAGTAAGCCGTTTTTCTTTTTTTCCTCCACTTTCAGCCTGAAATGTTTGTGGAGTCTGGAAATATAACTAGAAAATTCTTTAACTGCGCATGTTGCTTTGCTTAAGAACACATTCATGGCCTTGATAGTTTAGTAGCTGTAGCCTAACTTGGCTCACGCTGACTTGTCATTGTGCATCTTGCAAGGTGAGATTCCATGTGTGCATGCTTGTGAGTGTGTGTGTATGTGTGTGTGTCTGTGTGTGAGTGAGAGTGTGTGTGTATATGTGGTGCCAGCTCCTCTGCACGGCGATGATGAAGTGATTCTTAAATGAAAATACACCTGTCTTTAGGACAAATACGTGGCACTAATTACTTGTCTAACCTAAATCTCCTGCCGCCAGATGTTGCTAAAATACAGAGAGACAGAGACAAATTGCACAACACTCTTTTAGCCAGCGTACAAATATAGACGTTTAAATCATCTTTTCCTTGACCCCTTTGGAAAGGCATTCAATGTGAGGACTAAGGCAAGGCTAAGACTAATTGTAACGGTATGGTAGGTATCGTGCAATCTCGTCTCGCTCTGGTGTAGCCCTGACATGAGAGGGATTATACCACTATCTCCCCCCTCCCTCCAGAATTCACATTTCTATTTCAGTTATGTGCTCTCCAGCCCTTCGCCCTCGCGATCACTCGTCCTCTCACTTCACCTCCCCTCTCTTCTGCCTTGTTTCTCTTCTCTTCTCTTCTCTTCTCTTCTCTTCTCTTCTCTTCTCTTCTCTTCTTATTGGTGTCTTTTCTCATTTCTCTCCTCTTATTTCTCTCTTCTGTTTTTGTTTGCCTCTTTTTCTTTTTTGTGTCTGGCTTCTTTTCTCATTTATCTAATTTTTTGTCCCTCTTCTTATTTGTTTCTCTTCTCTTCTTTTCTCTTCTCTTTTTATTTCTCTCTCCTCCTGCATAAGGGTAAAAACGTACTTTGTGACTTGCACAGCATGCTGAAGAATTTCGTTGGATTTGCAGAATCCCTTGAAAAACTCAGAGGTGTCAGTTACAGTAACTCAATAAGACCCCCGTTTCAAAAGACGGAGGAGAAAAATCCTTCTCTCTTCTCAGCTACCTAAAGTGTCTGATATAGCGATTGACCCTCATCCTCATTCCTTTCTTGCTGTCTCACTATTATGCTCTTATGCTCTCTTTCCTCTGCACGTTATTTCTGTCCATATTTGAATTCTGCGTGATGGGGGTAAATTACGTGTAGGCACCACAAACAGTCGGCCTCTCCGTTACTTTAAAGGACAGGATAATGAGAGTGAATATCTATTTGCTCAGCGCAATGTGTGTGTTCCCACTGATGTTGAGAGACTTGAACGTGTGCGAGTTTCAGCCTACACACACGCTCCCGCAGACAGGGGGGCAGTTGGAGCAGGTGAGAGGGAAAGAAATGAAAAATGGCCTTAGAGTCTAATACAAGATTCTAGAGGTCTGTAAAAAGGTGGATTTGAATTAAACATATTCAAGGTGTCCCACAGATGCTGTATATCGCTGCTCTTGGATCTCCAGAATGTTAGGTTTAGGGGGAAGAAAAAAACATTAGTTCTTAGTGGAAGTTAATGTAAAAAGGCAATTGTATTATGACATTTTAGCACATTATAGAGGATGACTAGGGTATGTAAAACTAACAAATTATTCATTTGTCAGTTAGCAATAAGATAAGAAATTGAACTGTTTAGATTTTGGATTTTTTCTCTAAAAAACCAAAGGAAGAACTGGTAATGATGCTACCTTGGGAACAATGCCACACCTCACATCCTCATGTTGTCTCAGCACTCAACACTCAAACCTTTCAGGGTTTTAAATCACCTTCAGGCCAAAAGAGTTTCTAAGTGCATTAAGCAAATGCTTGAGAAAAAAAAAGTCAAATCATTATTTTGGCAAAACTTGCTTTTCATACCAAAAAGACACTTTGATGAACATGAAGCTGAGTGCTCCAAAACCTACCCAAAGTGTTAATAAGTAGTGTTTATGTCTTGCAGTATTTTCTGTCACTTAGTTTGAAAGTACAAATGAAAGCGCAAATCAGACATTACTCTGGAAATCCCTCCTAAGGTAGAGAGTGCTACTAAAGAGGATGTAAATGTTGGTGATACAGGTGGCCTGTGGAATGGAATTACTCTGAAGGAAAAGTGTCACAAAATGAAGTGTTGAGATGAATATTTTTCACTCCAGTTTTTGAGCGGTGTTTTAGTATTTGAACACCCTGGACCCTACATCTTCACCCCTGTGGAATATAGTGCCACATGCCAGTACACTGGAAGCCTTTGGTGCTGTTTCTGGAAAGCTTTCTCTTGAGAGTTTCAAGGAAGAAGTTGGATGTCGTCAACTCCCCGATAGCTGTGTCTTTCTTCTGTGTTCCTGAGCTTTTTTCCCCTTTTATCAGCAGTCATTAAATTAAGTGCTCCTTGAGGGAATAGTAATTTTAAGATGACAGCTCTTTTAGGCTCTCTCTCGCCAAGTTTCTTGTCAGACGTGCAGGCTGTCATGCCCTCACCCTCTGACTCAGTACTGCCAGACCACGGGCACTCAAAATGGCGGCAGCAGATGGACCGCTGCTGCTCTTCGCTGGCCTCAACTGCTTGCCTCCCTCATTGCCATGTCTCCCACGCCTCCCTGTGTAATATCAGTCATGAGCATTCATTCTAATTATTTGTGCAAATGTATTAATTAGTTATCAGGTGCCCCCTCCATCAGGCTCCCAAGGATCCTTTGTATTCAAAATAGGGCCCAGCGCATGGGAATTTTACAAGCCATCAGCAAATATTTACCACTTCCATCTCATTATGTTTGGAGTGGCCGTAAGTGCTAAAAAGCTGACCGTGAATATCTTAAGGCTGCGCACACATGCTTTAAACTTTGCCTTGACCTTTCATGGGCCGGCTGACCACACTGGAGAAACACTGGGATCTTCTCCCTTATGGCCTAGTGTGTATCTACATGTGTCTCGCTTTGAGCCCTAACACACACACACACA
This sequence comes from Brycinus macrolepidotus, assembly GCA_037974445.1. Classification (NCBI taxonomy): domain Eukaryota; kingdom Metazoa; phylum Chordata; class Actinopteri; order Characiformes; family Alestidae; genus Brycinus; species Brycinus macrolepidotus. Next base: position 20,990,918 of record JBBPCZ010000042.1, read on the forward strand.
CACACACACACACATGCATGTATATGTATATGTGAACTCATTGCTGTGCTATTACCAAGCAGTTAATTTTCCTCTAACTCTACCTTCATTTGACTCGCTTGTTACCAACCAATGATATATATCAGCTTTAGTGTGACCAGAGGAAAATGCTGACCATTTTTATTTCTCTGGCTCAGTGATTAGCAAGTTGGGGCTTGTCAATACAATAGAAATGAATGATTGGGACAAGCCTGAATTGGGGCTATAATCTTTTTTCCTGCAATGCTTTGATATTGCTAGTCTGCATTTTTGCTTAAAAGGAAAGTGATTAATCAATAATTAATTTGAAACCACGGCATTGATGGAGGTGAAATGGTGGAAATATTTTTCATAAATCTGTGCTTTATTACGAGTGCGATTGAGCGGTGCAGGGCGAGCCTCCTCACTCATGTTAAGTACGTGTTTCTGCATGGCTGACAAAAGCAGCTGCCTTTGGAAAGCTCTCGACATCAGGGTTTGCAGTCGGACGGCAGGAAAGGCCTCAGCATGCACTTCTTAATTGCTCACAGGAGTTTGTCTCTCTAAAAAGGAGCGGGCAGAAAGAAAGGCGGCGGAATGAGCACTTGACTGCTAAGAGTGGGGTCAGGCAGGAGCTGTTGCTTCAGCTTGACTCTCTGGTTGCCCTGCTCTCTGAATGCTCCCCTTTTTGCACTGATCTGGGGTCTGTTGGTAGATGCAACGGTAAGGATTAATGCACTTGAGACTAAAAGTGGTCCATATGCAGGCTGGGTGTTTTTGTATATACAAACATAGATTGTTTACTTAACAAGGAATGAGATTGCATGCATGGGCATACACACGCTTACACACACTTGCAAAATGATGTCCTTCGAGAGTACTCTGATTGCATCAAGGCTTTGCCATCATGCTCTCTAAGTAACAGAAATCCACACTAGACATTCTGGAAACAGACATAGCTACCTGCAGTGAGCAGGGCCTTTTCTGTAGCCTGAGCGCAAAAACAAAAGGTTAAAATATTATCTAAAAATATCCGCCGACATCACCTCCGATGTACAGAGAACCTGTTGTGTTTAGAGTGTGGAGAATTTAAAGACAATGCTGTGGAGGAGCCAGAGCTTTGATGCGCATGCCAAGACCCTGTCTTCCCAGCACTATTTACTCCGGCCCTTCCTCTAGCATTGTTCAGGTGGACCTCCAAAGATAGGTTTTAACCGCATTGCTAAATAAGCCAATGTTCAATGGATGACTTCTGTTTTTTGCTTGTTTTGCTTTTTTTTCCCTTTTTTGTTCCTACAATGAACATTTAAGCCACGTCCTTTCACCCGGAAATGTTGCCGTTGTTATTTTAAACCACTATGTAGCGTTTCATGGTGCAGACACGACCGTCAAGACACAACATCCTCTTCCTCTGAGGAAGAGAAAGGTGGTGACCGGAGGCTGTCTGGTTGTGGCCACTCTAGCAGCTGTCGTTTTGTGTGTGTGTGTGTGTGTGTGTGTGTGTGTGTGTGTGTGTGTGTGAAAGGTAGTAGCAAGCAGGGGTGGGGGGTCCTACAGTCTGGAGGTTGCAGGTTGAAAGGATCCACAGCCAGGAGGAGGAGATGGAGGAAAGACGGGAAGATTTCGAGGGAGGGAGGAAGAAGAGGAGGAGGAGGAAGAAAGCAGCTGTGCCCAGGCCATCTGCTCAGTCCTCAGAAGAAGGTAAGGTCTGTCCATCCACGTCTTCCCTGGCCACACTACAGAAGGTGTCCGCTGGCCACAGTATACCACATACCCAGCCGGCCCCACTGATTTAATGAGAGAAACTGGGGATGCCATGGTCTGGCTAGAGAGGAGGAAAAAAGAGAGAAAGAAAGAGAAAAAAAAGTGAATGAATAAAGAAAGACTTATACACCCAAGTGATCCTGCCGCCAGGCCATCTCGCATATAAGTATGATAAGTCTCACTTTTGCATGAAGGCCCAGCCTGAGAGAAGAACATGGATTTATCACCTAGCCGAATTTATGCGTATTCGTAGATGAGTCTTTCTGGAGCAGCGAATAAAGAGGAAGGCTAATAATGGGGCGAGTGAGAGCGGCTGTGGTGGCTTGCGCCCGAGCCAGCGTGTGTGGCAGGGTTTTAATGATGCATCTGCTCATGTCAAATGATTCTGGACACATGGCAAACCCTGGCCTGCTGGAAGCTTTGATGTCATCTCTCTTTCTCTCTCTCTTTCTGTCTCTCTCTCAGTCACATACAGAAACACAAACATGCTCATACGTACACACACACTTGTTCTCTTACACTTGTGTACAACAGTACACTTTTTTGGTCTCGCACACATAGAAAAAATAGATAGACCAAGAGACCCACACTCACACACACTCTCCCTCGCACGGATGCACGCTCAGCCATGTACGGGCACGGGTTCACTTGGGCCCCCTCTGGTGCTGTGGTGGCTGGTTTTAATGTCCCTGCCTAATGATCTGGCAGCCCTCAAAAGGTAAATGATAATTTGCTTTAAGTGGAGCCTTTAGGCGGAAAAGCCTTGTAGGGCTTAACTCTTTTTCAAAAAATGGCTGCGTTCTCAACAAGCTACGGACAGATTTCATTTCCAATGTGATTTCTCTGCGTGAAAGCGTCACATGGTAGCCCGTGCTGTCAGCTCTTATTTCGGCACGCATGGCCCAGTGATGATTTTTTGAGAGATCTGTCATGAAGGGATTTAGCAACTGAAGCTGGTTCAGCTGGGATGGACCAGAGAAGGCAGCAGCAGGAATAAACACTGATCTCAGACCAGCCGGGCCTGTGAACGCTCTTCCTGCAGAGGCTGCATAAATCACAGTACAGTGGAGCCTTTGTGTAGGATATCTGGAGGATTTTAAGTGATTCATCACTCAGAACTGCTCAGCCTGTCTCTGTTTTATTTTTATTTTGTCTCAATAAGCAAAAATGGGTTTTCCAAGCACCACTTCTGAAACTTTTTTCCCCCTCATCAGTGATGCGCTAAATTGTGAAACTGTGGAAGTTTTTCAGGCCTGTAAACAAAGCACATGTGAATCATATAATCTCTGTGACCTGAGTGAACTCAGTGAATATTCAGTCATCAGATTCAAAGTACAAGAAGGTTGCTTGTAGCTTTCTACATAAGTAGCTTAATTATTCTAAACATATATATTCTGAATCAACGTATGAATATGCTGTGCAAATGTTGCCCCTGAGAACTTTAGGAAACTCCGCCACCATGAAAGCTACTTGTTGCGAGAAAACTTCCCAGTCAATGGCAAAATTATTTATAAAGACACCAGGTGCAATTTTCAGGACAATTTTTTATTGTTGCAGAATGAATATGCATTTTTTTGTATATTAATATGTAAACCTTTATCTATATCTGTTCAAATAAAGTGAGTGAAAACTTTTCTCCTTTTCATGTCCTTTTTTAAACATGCTTGTTTATGTGTAAGTATACATATATACAAGTCAAAAGATGTGATGTGTATACATTTGAAGTGGATATATGCACTAGAAGCATATTCAATATCAAAAACACTTGTCTGAGCACTTTTTTCCCGTTCACTACACATAAAAGTTTCCCACACTTTTGGATTCCAGTGGTGATCAATGAAGCTCTTCATTTACTGCTCATAATACCGTTCACTTGTAAAGATGTGTATTGAGTAGAAATATAAAAGTCCTACACAAATTCAACATGGCTATGTTTTGAGATCTAATGCTGTAAGTGACTCTGTATTAGCAGTAAATGGAACAAGTTCTAGATGGTGCGCAATAGTTACAGCAGCAGCAGTGGTAGGAGCCTGCACACTCTGAAGCTGTGCTGCCGAAGCACAGGGAGAGAGAGATGAAAAGAGCCAGGACGGCGGGGAGCGGCCGGGAGCACGTCCCTAGGGGCCGGTAATTGGTCAGGGCGGAGGGCAGTTCAGGGCCTGCTTTTGTCCTGCTGGTAATGGGAGATGAGACCTGAGGTGCCGGGCCTGTGGCAACGGCCTGTCATAACTGATCAGAGAAAGGGGTACAGGAGTGTGTGGATGCCCTCTTCTTTTTTTTCTCTCTCTCTCTCTGTCTCCCTTCCCACCTCCCTTCTTTCTTACAAAAGGCAAAGGGATGTTTCTGACGTCTGTCATTTTTACTCTCCTGAAGCTACAGAGGTTAACTTCAAGTTGAAATGTTTCATGGCGAAGCTTCTGGACTAGCTTCTCTTTTCCTTCCCGCAGTATTTCCAGTCTGTTTCTATCACTTTCCCCGTCCTCACATGGGCAAACAGTGGAGCGTTAAAGATCTCTTATCCTCTCCCTGGGCGAGAGCGCTCCAAACTGGGCACTTAAAGGCAATATTTCTCCGCTTTCTCCTTTTTATTTCTCTTAAAGTTGAAACTTCAAGGGTAATGCAGCTTTTTAGGGTTTCTAGGCGTAAAGTGAGACGGGAAATGTGATTCTAAAGCATTAGGTATTAACGCTAGAGTATTGCAGTGGGAGGGAGGAAGGTGGTGGTGGAGGGGGGCATTGTTCATAGAGTGATAGAAAAATGGGAGCCCCAGGGGCTATGCCTTAGGAAATGTCTGAAACGCTTAAGAGGCCTTTTTCCTCTTCCAGTAATGGAATGAAAAAGACTGGATATCATAATGTGTGTTCAGCGTGTGAAAAAACCCTCCTCACACGTAGCCTGACTGGAATGTAGCACGGGCCTTCGGTTTTTACAGTAGTCTCTTCGCGTCTGCTGGCACGCTGCTTTGACTGCAGGAGTGGTTGTAAGTGATGTTCACAATGAGCCGCGAGCCTCCGAGCGAGTTTGAACTGAACGTTTGCATGGCTCTGCCTCTTTTGCCTGGAATTCTGCTCTTACGAAGTCCCTCTTCCGCTGCGAATGTTTGCTGAACTATTTGTTCAGCTCTCAGCAGGGCCGGTCCCCGTCTGCTACTCTGCAAACTCATCCTGTCCTTTCATCTGCTTCCCCTGATCAAAGCTCATTAACACATCTGAATGAGGGGGGCCGTCCCTACTAAAGCTAACACCGAGCGGCTGAGCTGTCGCTAAAGTGGAGATGGTCACTGGTCTCTCTCTCACTCTCTCTCTCCCTCCCTTTCTTTCTCTCTCTCTCTCTCGTGCACCGCTCCCAGACTTTGACTAACTCCAGTAAAGAAGGCCTCCCCTTTGATATGGTGTTTTCCTTTCTTCGTCAGCCATCTTTGATTCCTCGGGTGATCCGCCTCGCCCGCGCACAGCTGCCTGCTTTGCTTGTTGTTCTTGGCACAGCCTTAGCTAGCTAACGCACCCGCTCCTGGCTTTTTCTCTTGCCTGCTTAGAGAGGACGTGCCACTTCAAACAGCTTCAAGATGGAGCCGACATTAATGTTGCTTAACTTCCATTTTAACTCGCCGGGCCCACTGTGTACATGTGTGTCTGAGTGCGAGTGTGGATGTGTTGGTACTCTCTCTCTCTCTCTCTCTCTCTCTCTCTCTCTCTCTCTCTCTCTTAGAAAACAAAGACCCCAAGGTTACCTGAAACAGTCACTGATCTCGTTCCAGAAGCTGAATACCTTTTTTCATGCCTTTCCACTCCTCACCACCCCACGTCTGCCAGGTGCGGTCTGCCTGACCTTGACTGTTTGTGGAGATTATATATTTACCAGCCCCTCTTGATAACTGCTGTCTTGTCTCCCCTTTCCCTATCGCACACTTTCCCACAACAAAGCTGCATTATTCCCAAACTATGCTTTCTCTCCACTACTGGATTACCCTGTGGGTGGATAAGCCAGAAGTGGAGTCAGCTAATAGCTTTAAGTAACACACACCCGCTCTGTGTGAGAGCAAGGGAGTGTGTGTATGCAAGGGCGGGTTAGAGAGCTTGTTTGTTTGTAACCCAGGGTAGGTTACAGATGTCAGTCATGTGTTTCTGATGGGACGGTGATGTTAAGTGAGTGTATGCGCATGCACTGTGGTGAAACTGATGATTAATTTGGTGCACAATGAGACTTTTGGCTGAAGGAACTATTGGCATCTGCTTAAACCAACTGTTTGAGGTGAAACTGTTGGCTGTGGCCAATCTCTTGATTGTGGGAAAATGAAAATATGTGACGGAGCTCGTGTGTGGTTTGCATTTCAGTTTTGCATTAAGGATAAGGATGAGGATAAAAACGTGTTATGAAATGCAGCACTCAGGTACAAGCAATAATAGGAAAATTGGGGAGAAAGCACGCAATAAATACTATTAAAAATAAAATAAGTAAATAAATACATAAATATGCAAACATAAGTACAAAGTGATCAGAGAGAACGGGAATGCGGCTCTAAAAATTGAAAGATAGCTAAGAGGGCAAAAGTTGCATCAGCTGCCTGAAATTAAACAATAGTAACCATAGCAGCAAACTGTAAAGCGAGAAACAGCTATTATTCAGTTTAAAGCAGCATTTTTCTGAATTTTTCGGTCATAAGGTGCAGAATTTATCACTTGTAGCTGACATTCAACTATAAAAGTAAAGGTTAAATAATTTAGACGGGTGGGATTAAAATGTCATGTATCTTGAGTTTTGTTTATAGCATACATTTTTCCATTACATCTTCTTTCTCTGGTCCTGTAACTGCAGGGTCAGGGCTGTTAGAAAGTGGCTATAGCAGCATGATGCATTGTTGGAATAGAAGGTCATTTACATGGGCTTTTGCGATGTAGATATAAACAAATAATAGAAATATACAGATGACCTGTAAAGGTTATCTGACCACCTATGCAGTGTTAAATCCACCTCCAGTCATGTAGAATTATGTCTAGAATCATGTGTAGAACTCACCTGTGTGATTGGCAGTCGTTAGCTGCTGTGCTCCCCCTGTAGTGTGATAATGTGGCTGGCAAATGTGTGATGAGGGGTGTGGGGGTTAGACTGGATGCTGTGTGTGTGTGTGTGTGTGTGTGTGTGTGTGATTGTGTGTTTGTCTGTGTCTATGTGTGTGTGTGTGTGTATGTGTGTCTGTGTATGTGTGTGTGTGTGTCTTTGTGTCTGTGTGTGTGGGTGAGTGTGTGTGGGTGATTGTGAGTGTGTGTGTGTGTGTGTGTACGTGTGTGTGTGTGTGTGTGTGTGTGTGGGAGAGTGTGAGTGTGTGTGTGTGTGTGTGAGTGTATATGTATGTGTGTGTGTGTGTGGGTGAGTGTGTGTGTTTGTTTGTGTGTGTGAGTGTGTGAGTGTGAGTGTGAGCGTATATGTATGTGTGTGTGGGTGAGTGTGAGTGTGTGTGTGAGTGAGTGTGTGTGTGAGAGTGTATA
>JBBPCZ010000042.1:20999748-21014730 GCA_037974445.1 Brycinus macrolepidotus
ATATATATATATATATATATATATATGTGTGTGTGTGTGTGTGTGTGTGTGTGTGTGTGTGTGTGTGTGTGTGTAAAATGTCGATGACTAGAACTAAAAGTTAAATGGTTCTTTCACTGTTGTCACAGGTCGAAGAACCTTTTTTGAGTCTTACACAGCATTTCCTTCAATCCATTTTTTCCATGCTGAGTCTCTTTATTATTGGAGATACGTGGAAAAACCCTGAAATTAACAGCATCCTTGTTCTAGCCATTGGTGATTTTTTTCTAATGAAGTTCCTTTGCGTCTTCTTTTTCATCCACGTTTTTGCTTTACTGTGCCACTTTGGTATAACTAAAGTATTTCTCTGTTTTTCCTTTCTGTTTAGCTTCCTTCCTTTCTTTTTCTTTTTCAGTAAACTCTGTTGTATGCACTGGCCACCTCTACTCTCTCTTTTTCTCCTTTCTTCTCTCCATGCTGCCCATCCTCAGTAGGTGTTTGTGTCCTACAGATGCCTCTTCTGTGCTCTCTTTATTTGATTTCTTTCCCTTACAGCCCAGCATACTTCCCATTTGGGGAGATTTGCACACGTCTCCTTGTCTCTTTGTGCTGCCAGGGGTGAGGGCTTCATGCTGTGAACTGCCTGGAGCCTCAGGTTCCGCTCTGAGCAGCTCCTCCGTGTCGCACTTCACCAAGTGACATGTGACGTGCGGGAGTGTGAAAGGAGAGGAACTCGATATACACCTCAACCCCGAGTGAACTGAGACAGGAGGTCTCTGCTCTTTTGGCGTGGAGAGCGTCTGGTGTGTTTGCGCAAGGCTGGTGTGTGAGCACACTCAGGATTTGCCATAACATATGACCTCTCACCTCTTGAGGGAGAAAAGTTTGCTTTGTGATAGCATTCAGGGCACTGGTGTGTGTTCTATGGCTTGAGATGACCACAAAAATTTCTCTAATCATCAGTGGTGGCTGTAATTTCTCCAGTCAGTTTTGGCTATAAGTTATAGGGGAGTTTGCTCAAAGCATCTTAAATGTGGTAAGATGGTCAGAATATCATTATATCTATATTGTTATAATCTTCTTAAATATTAGAAAAATTAGAAAATAAAAATATTATATTAATTACATTAAGATGGTTTCACTTGCCTAGATTGCATTACTAGTGGTACGAACTTGAACTGTCATCTTTGCTTTGTGGAAGCTCCATGCAGGTGGGCAATATAATGATATCTATCATTTCACTTTATCATATTGTGGATATCGACATTACTTAAAGAGTCCTGTCCAGCTGTATCATTACATAATTAGGCCTGTCTAATGCAAAACTAATTATTGTCATGCGTATCATGTATACATACTGAAATATTGTGATATTACATTTTTGCCATACTGCCTACACCGAGCTCATGTGGCCATTAGCCATATTAATGAGTTGCTGACCTTTTGATCCCATTCAACCTGCAGATCTTCATTTTCAGTGCCTCACACACTCATCCCATTGTCCACCTCCCAGTGAAGACGTCCTGTCCGACTCATCAGTTTCAGCCACCCACTCCTGTCCTCCATCAGTAACTCAAGACAGTACAAAAGCTAAAACATATGTAAACTTTACTATGATAAACTGCTCTGAACACCCAAAGGAGGAGACCAGACCCTGGAGTGGAGCTAAATGTGGTTCCAGCAGCTTAGGAGGCTGCAGTAGTGCTTTTCTGACTGTAAAGCCTTGGCCCTTTCCCCCACACACTGACACTGGAGGGGACAAGAGTGGCTTTTGTTCATTTTCCGCTTGCCCTCATCTGCTCGCAATAGACAAGACCTTTACTGTGTCGTCATCCGCTGGCTTTAATATGGTGCTCAGATCCAGTTAAGTCCAGAGAATCAGTGGCTGGGAAGGGTCACATAGGACAGATGTGGCAGCTGCAGAAGAAGGGTGTTCTCTGAAGGTATTACTGTGTTTCAGATACCGTGGGAAAGACATTGTCATATCATCTTTGACTTTCTGTAAGCTAAGAACGGTGTAAACATGAGATCTCACATGTGTGGTGAAAATATGCCTAGTAGTGTCATTTTTCTCCCACCTCCTGTCTACCTCTGTGCACATGTATGCGTGTGTACATAGACAGTGTAAAATGCTCTGTGGCTAATGTGGGTAATGTAGTGACATCTCTGTTCCCACTCTACGTTCAGCGCACGGTGCGGTCTCTCTGCCGCGTTGACCCTTGACAGCTCCGCTTTACTCTCAGTGCAGCTGGAGACTCGCAGAGGCTCTTTATAGAGCTGTGTTTAAGCTTGGCCTGACTGCATGATAGTAAGTGATAACTTCACAGAGAGAGAGAGAGAGAGAGAGAGAGAGAGCATGCCACACGCCAAGACTGTTATCAGTCTGCAACACTACCTCAAAGTCTGTCCTCACTTCTGCTGTGCACAACAAAATCCTGTTTTATTCTTTCTGTGTCTTATTGTTTTTCCTTTGTTCTGGCCTTCTATTTTCTACTTTTCTTTTTTTTCTTGATTTTTTTTTGTTTCTGTTTGGAGATTTTTTTTTAATCCTTTCATTTCTAGGAGATGAAATTTTATTTTATTTTGTTTCAATAAAAGTCCTTTGTTGTATGTTTTCTATTTTTGATTTTGATTTTTTTTTACATTACTTCCTTTTCTATTTTCTTATTTCCTTTCCTTTCTGTTCTTTTTTCCTTTCTTTCCTTTATTTTTCATTTTCTCTTCTATCTTACATTTTAATTTATTTATTTTTCTTTCTTTTTTCCCTTGATTTTCTTTTTTGCATTTTATCACCTTCTCTTATATCTTTTTACTTGGTTCTTTTATTTTTTCTCATTTTCTTTTCTTTTCTTTTATTGTCTTTTCCCCTCCCCTTCTCTCCACACCACTCTTGTCCCAGTGTGTGTGTGTGACATGATCAAAAACATGTTAGCATGTCACTATGTCATCAAGTACACTGCGTTTAGCACTGTAACAGTCCTGCTTTACTTTTACCCCCCACCAGCACACACTCACACACACTGCTTAAGGGTCCGGAGAGACGCCTGCTGATATTTAGCTTACATATCGTCCATATTTATTTTTTAACATTTTTTAAAAAATGTATTTTGTTTGTTGACCCAGTTTAATTGCCTCCAATTCCCAGTTCTTGTAAATCCGTCTCTATACTGAATGACTGCGATTCCAGTCGGAGGCTGGACACACTTCCTCTGAGGCATGTGATGTCTGCTGCTGCATCTTTCCAAGCCAGTAGTCACGCAAAAATCCTCAGTATATTTACTTGCTCGGCGGAGAATGCCAACCACTTGATTTAGCCAGAACTACATGGACACCTCACAGACCAGTACATAACTCTGCGAAGTCAAAAATGAGCCTCCAACACCCCGAAGGGCAGTTTCATTCCATCTGGACTCATAGTAGTGAGCATAACATTGCACAGCTGAGAGTCAGTCCAAGCCCTGAGGAGCTGCCTCAAGTTTATACAGACAGCACCGGTCAAAACACTTTATACACCAGCTCAGGGAACAGTTTCCTTATTTTTACTAGGATAAAACTTTGAAATAGTATAAATGATCACACGTTTGACATTGTCCCAAGTAGCTTTATGAGGGACCACCTGGGATATTTTAAAATATGTTTAAGAAATAAATTCATATATAGGCATTAACTTCACTATTTAGATTTGTCTATGATAAAAGCATTTACACTTCATAATATTTTCAAGATTATTTAAAAAAAAAAAAAAAAAAAACATTCAATCACATATCTAATATATGGTCCAGCACTGTAGGTTGTATTTTAACAAGCATGCCACTTTGGAGCCTATTTGTTTATGTTTATAATGAAGCGGGTCAAAAGCTTTAGACCATTCTGTCTATCAGACGCACTTATTTGATTATCGTTTCTGTAGTCAAGTACTATTAACGAACACTTTACTGTTAAGCTGGCTAAAAGCACATTTGTATGCATTCTCTAAAAGCTGTCCTTTTCTCTCCCACTCCACGGTTACTTACCTTTGCTTACCATTAGTTAGGCCACTCCTCCTCCCTTCTGTTTCTCTATCTGAGCTGATCTAATGATTCATGGAGCTGCATCGAGCCGCTTGTCGGAGATCAATCATCTCGGTCCGAGCATTCTGCCGATTGTTTGAGTAGGGGGCCATTAGAGAGAACTGTTGGGAAGTGTTTTGTGAACCTAAGCTGCTTCAAAGGTCAGGGATTCAAAAAAAAAAAAGAGAGAGAGAGGCTTTTTGAAAAGTGCTGCAGTGTGTCTGTACATTAGTGTGTGCGGGAGTGCGCGTGCGCGCGTGTTTGTGTGTGTTAGAAAGGCCTTGTCAGCCTTGTCGTGACTCCGCTGCCCTTTGTTAGTGTGAATGCTTAAACAGGCCGCCACGAGCTCCGAACCCGAGATAAATAATTTCCACTGTCTGTCATGCTGATTTGAAATATGCACGGCTACAGCTCAGGAGGCGAGGCGAGACACGGAGAAGGAGAAGGAGAGGAGGAGGAGAAGAGATGAGATGAGATGAGATGCTGGCGTGGAGAAGAGAGTGCACAAGGAGCCTCGTTTTATGTGGCTTGTCAATACCTACTAATGAGAATCTTCCCTGTGATTTGCATTGTGTAGCATGAGCCCCAACGTATTGCGAACATGCTGTAAAGTTTTCTGAACAGCGCCTCTTGAAAGTGCTCAGGCTCAGGCTTTTGGGAGGTTGTCAGACCTGTGGTGAATTTTTTCTGTTTTTTTTGTTTTTCTTTTCTTTTCTCTCTCCTCTAAACTTTTGCTTGGGTTGTGTCGGAACAGCACTTCTGTTGCTCAAGTTTTGCTTTTGCCTTAAAGTTCCACTGCTTATTGTGCCACATGGGGTCTGTGCACATTCAGCTCTACCTGATGACCTTGGCGATTGTGTGGTTTGAAACTGATGTTCGTTCAGCGCAGAGACCTCATTCAGCCGCACAGAAGAACGCCCAGGCTGTCGCGCAACTGAGAAAACTCCACGATTCACTCAAGATAGTGGGCGAACAAGACACAAAAAAACTTCTAATTGATTAAATATGTTCCCGCAGTTGTGCACAACACAAAAGGCTCCTTCTCTCACTGTTCCCTGCAAGAGCTGATAGCTCAGGGCGAGGTGTTTGTCACCTTAGTGCTTCAGAAGCAACAGTTTGGGTTAACTTTTTTCTTCCCTGGTTTGAGTGGGTGCCAGCCCTCCACACCATATGTGTTTAAGAGGCAGTAGGCACAGTGCCGCACGGCTCGAGCCAACCCCCACCACCTCTGAACTCCACATGCCCTGATAAAAGCTGAGGGGGAGGTGGCTGCAGGAAATGTTTACATGTGATAGCTGGTTTAAGACCCAGCAGTTTGCCAGTAATTGGGTAAGCTGGCACAGCGGCGAAGACCTTTTGTTGCACACTCGCCTCGCATCAAAACCACTTTTCCACTCCACAAAAGGGGAGCGGAATTGAAATCAGCTGTATTTGGTTGATTTAAGGCAGTTTTTCTGTTTCATGGAACCACATATAAGGCGCCTGTAGCCTCACCAGCGAGCGTCTGCCTGCCAGTTTTTGCGCTGCTGTCCAAGTCCCATCCACTAAATCATTTTAGTAAGGACTGAACTGTTTAAAACGACTCCGCGCCAGCAGAAGGGCTGTCTTACTGTCTATCAGTATTGGACCGAAAATGGAGTTCCTGGAAGAAGTTCTACATTATAAAAAAAAAAGAAGACCATCCACATGCTGATAATTATCTTATTTCCTTTGGCTGCTAGTTTTGCGTCCTTAATGATAGAGGCCTTTTTTTAGTTCATATTTTTTATTTATCTATTTATTTGTTATTTGCCTCCTAGTTCTTGGGAAGAAGGGAAAGTAGGGCGCTCACTTAGCAATTATTGCAAAGCCCTAAACTACTTTTTTTTTCTGTTTTGTTTTGTTTATTTGCTTTCCCCCCCCCTCCTTAAAGACACAGAATTATTTTAAAAATAAACAAACACAAAAAAGCATCTCTCAACTGGAAGAATATTTAATTGTTTTTTGATTACTTAGGATATGACCATGGGAATTCTGAGTCTTAAATATTTAAAGACATGCAATCCAGAATGAAACCATATTTCCATTTACCACAGAATACATTTTTTTTCTCTCTCTCTCTCCCTCAATAATTATCATTCTCTGAAAACAGTCTAAAAAGCATCAAATGGATAAATATTTGAATTCCTATACAGGGGAGGTACAGGGTAGGAAACGGATTAGGTCGCGACTCTGAGAGTGATTCTGAGAGCTTGCTCCTCTGCCAGAAGGTGGAAGCAGTGAGCAGCCTCCTCCACGCAGCTCTGCCAGCCAGTGATTATAATTTATGATCCATTTCTATTATAGGTGGGGTGTGCGGAGATAGTTACAGTAATAATTATCAGGACTGAAGTGTTTCCTTGGCAACCGGGGCCTTTTTTCCTCCATTCATGCGGGTGCAGGGGGGTGAGAGAGAGCGCCTGTGTTGCATGACATGGCTGGGAGAGAGGAGCCATGGCCTTCTGCTACTGCATTTCTGAGGCTGGTCTAACCACAGCTACCTACAGTACAGGACAGATGCACACACCTTTTCCCACGTTTTTGGCAGCATTCATGAAACATTTCTCTCACTTTTCCCACTTTGCAGGCTTGATGTAGCCATGCTGCTTTAATAATTCAGGTTGTGCGGTCAAGTAGTTCCACCTTCTGCTACCTGCTGCTCTGACCTCACAAATATAAAGTTCTTATGGGACCTATTGCTTACTGAATGTCTACATAAAAATATCACCAAGCCGTACCGTAAATACCTAATAACCTGGTGTGGTGCCATGTTTGTCACACGTTTCTATAGGCTGTGTGACTGGAGAGGGTGTGAAGTGCTGTCATGTTTTTCCGTGTGTTGTGAATTGGCAGTAGCAGGAGTGTAAGCCGCCTTTTCACCTCATCTACAGCTTCCTCCCAGGTCCTTCATAAACCCCCCTTGTGCAATTACAGGACGGCCCTAATTCCTTATCATAAAAATCTAATGTTGGAGAAATAGCCGTGTTGAGGCCAACTGGTGGGGAGATTGCACTCTGGTCTGTGCCATTAAACTCAGCATGCAAACGCTGATGCGTTCCCTTAATTCGGCCACACTGGGCTTCTGCTATCTGGAGCTACTAGCGGGAGTGAGAGAGGGAGTGAGAGAGAAAAACAGGGAGTGTGAAAGTTAGTCACCTTCAGCATGAACTTGTGATTTTCTTTTCACTGGTGATTAGGAGCACTATGGAGACCTGTTACAGCCATAACCACAACTTTGGTTAAGCGGAACAGCGAGACAACAGGAGATCTATTTTTCTCGTGATCCTACAGAGACAGAGATATTTGGAAGGCTGCCTCTAAACTAACACTGCTCCCACAGGAGACCTATTGTGAGCACTTACCACCAGTGAAACAATGAACGTATCGCGAGTTAACATCGCCAGACGAGCACCAGTGAATAGGTTTGCCTAATTTCAATTAAAGTTATTCAGAGAGAACTGAGAATTACAATTAAAAAGGAGTGTTCATTCTAAGGGAATTCCAGATTTTTTTTTTTTTTTCAAATTTCTGCAAAATTATATACAGTGTGAAACGTACTTTTTCAAGATCATTATGAGCTCAGATTTTGTGGTACATTTGGAAAAATAAGTTTTCTTTCGTGGTACATTTGGAAAAATAATTCTTCTCAATACTGTTTTGCCATACAGTGCCTTCCCTATATCTCTGAATACATGAATCTGGAAAATTTATTTCAAGATTTTAGGCCACAATCTTCCCAAAAGACTCGAAACGCAATCAGGAATCAAGCAACATATTTATGACCATTGCATGTAATAGCTTTCTGTGAGGTCGCTTTTAGAGACATTAAGTGCTTCAGACATCTGGTTCCAATCGCCACAGTAGGCTTTTTTTAGACCAGCACATATTACATTGGATTATTTATTATGTATCTCAGTGATTGAATTATACAGACATTTTGTGTAAATAGGTGTAATTCTACTTTTAAGAAACTGTATATTACTTTTTGTCTTGTCTGAGGCTCATTTCTTTTGGGTTTCTTATAACTTTAACACGACTGGGAGGGCTAACCTACTGTAAGAGGAATGGATGTATGTAAATGTGTTGGTTTTTGTGACATCATAAAAATAATGAAGTATAGTACCCATGTGTGTTTGTATGGTTTTGAAACTTGTGTTTAAATGCTTCATCAAACTCTTTTACTTAAAATTTAGTTTTGCATGAAATTGCCTCTTTAAAGAGCATGACTAGTTATTGTAAATGGCACCAATCTGATAATAAGTAAATAAATAGTGTGATAAAGAGAGACCCTGTTGCTCTGTCTTGCCCCTTCTGTTGAAGGGACGGAGGTGGCTGAGCTAGCAGCACTAAGAGCACTGGAGAGGCCAGCAGCGGCAGCAGGGAGGGCTTTGGGCTCTGTTATGTCCCAGAGCAGATTGTGTGGTGGTGGTGGTGGCTGGCATTAGCGCTGCTGGGACTGAATTAGAAATGGGATCGGGGCAACTCGCGCAGGGTTAAAAAGCTGCCGGGGCGGGCTCTCCGCGCCCCCAGAGTCTGCCATTGATTGAGGCGCTTGGCTGATATGTCAGCACCAGGCACACAGATGGATGAAAGCACAAACACACTACGTAGCCATGAAACACCTTCTCATAGATGCTGTATGTGGAGCTTTGCTTGCATGTATGTTTTCTTTGCATATTGTGGAAACACAACGACCTCTGGATGCAGTGGCCTGGTGTGTTTTGTCCACACTTTTTCTAGTAATCTGTTACACGCAATCCTCAAGTGTCTTCTGTTCCCATCCGCCATCCCTCTCCCCTGCTCTCTCCGCCCTCTCTCTCTCTCTCTCTTTCTCTGTTTTCCTCTCCTACGCTCTCTTTTCTTTCGCCTCTCTCCACCCTGAAGTGCCCTCTTTAATTGAACAGTCATCTGTCGGCTGTTTTCTTCTCTTGCCGCCACCCCTCCCTGATATCAGTCCATCAGATGGCTCCAGCCCTCTCTCTCTCTCCCTCTCTCTCTCTCTCCCTCTCCTTCCTCCATCATGCCATCTGCTTCTAGCCCAGCGACTGGCGAGAGCTGTGCCATCCCTCTCTCTCTCTCTCTCTCTCTCTCTCTCTCCCTCTCTTCTTTCATCCAGTGCTCTTTCCCTCCCTCCCTGTTGGCATTGTTTGTTTGTGAGGGACACTGTGCCTTTAAGAGCGCTGCCTGCTACTCGGGCCTAATGTCATTAATCTGTACAAACTTGGTGTGACAGAAGCAGGAGGCACCGCAGATTGATGACATTTTATTGTTATTGCAGTGCTACTATTAACTGTTCGGCAGTTCGGCTCGTATCTTTTTTTATTTCTTTACCTCCACACATAGACATTGTGGCACAGAGAGACCAGGGGAAACGAGCGAGACGCAAATTGAACACATTGCAGGACTGATGCAGAGAAAACAGATTAATTTAAGTGTAAAATTGCTATTTTGATGTTATATTTCTGCTCCATTTTTTTGCAAATAAATGTGTCTGAATCCTCTGTGTAGGGCCCTGTGGTATTTTACCGAGACACCCTTATTTCACAAATACAGTGGGGGATACTTGTGCTTTATAGGGCTGATTTTATATTGCATATGAATAATGTAGGTATTATGCAGTATGTTTATTAGTAATGCAATGCCATGCAAAAAGAGGTGTTTTTCATTGATCTACATCAGTTTGGCATTCACATCATACTTTTAACAGGAAATCTTTTAAAGCAATTAAATAGTTTCTGTGTTTTTAATTTTGAATTGATCATTGTTATGCCAATAAAAAAAATCCTCTAATTCTGTTCAGATTTGTTTTTCCGCTTGCATAGGGCCATCATACTGATTACTGTGTAAATGAATACCTGGTTTGTTTGGATTATGTTTTATTATAACCTTTGTCATTATCTTCATTATCATCACACATGTCTCTGCTGCCGGTATGGTAGTACCAGTAGTACATCAAAAACTTTTATTGGCACAGCCATTAAAATGAGCTTTGATTCATATCTAGGAAATGAATTAGGCATTCTGTGTAGTTTTGAAAATTTTGGTATGTACAGATTATTTCAGTTCATGCACCATGTAGTAAGTGTGTGAGTAGTAAATTAGCCTAGTTAAACTGTTATAAGCCATATGCTTTTTACTAGTCAGGGCCTTCTAAGTAGCAATATACAGTAGCCCTAGTTCTTTAAAAAAAAACAAAAAAACCTGAATTTAACGTTTCCAGAGTGTAGTAACAAAACCTGAGGAAAGAATGACATTCTGCAAAAATCTTTTCTGTGATAATGTTGCATGCCATATTTTTCATACCAATAGTTTTCATACAATATGTGGTGAGAGACTAAGTTACCAAGTAAATAAGTGTAGTGAGAAGGTAAGTTGCAATAATGTGTGTAAAAGGTTTAGACAATCTACCATAACCTACTGGAACATTCTATTTGAGATCTTCTAAGTAGAAATGTAAGCTTAGCTTTTCTTTCTTTTATGCATAGAAAGAACATAACAATACAATTTGGATTGGTGGAGATTTTGAAATGAACAAATTGTTCTCAAAAATTGTACTGTAATAAAGACAAATTGTCAAATCATTGTAATGCAGATTTTTGTTAATTTTGTACAGACACTTGCATGTAGGAGTATGGTTTTATGTACGTGTGTGTGTGTGTGTGTGTGTGTGTGTGTGTGTGTGTGAGCTCAGGGTTGTGCCAGGGAGCGTCGGCTGTACAAGGTCAGACCCAGAGCTCATTAAGAACAGGGAAGGAGGGGGGGTCCCACTTGTCCCGTTCTCACTAACCTTATTCTGTAATTAGCCATTGTTTCCTCTTAACACTCAGACCAGACGGGAGGGGGAGTGGGGGAAACCTATTAAAGAACAAAGCTCCCAAGCCCACTACCGGCTCACAGGTCACACAGTGGCACACCTCTGCTCTCCCCAACTCTCCACACAAACAGCTGCTCCAACTCAGCCAGAGGCCACTCCCACAGAGCACTACACTTGGAGCAATAAATGTGACGTTTTAGGCTGTCCTCTGAGAGTGTTCCAGGACCTGCGGCAAAACGTCTCCAGTTCCTAAGTGGGTGGGTTTGTCACAGGCCAGTTTCAGGGCCTTCCGTTTCAGTGTTCCTCTGTGTGAGATGGGTGATCTCTCTGTGGTGGGTCTGTATGATCCAGAAGCAGTGGTGGCAGTCAGTCCAACTTAATGATGATGGATGAGAGCACCCAAATGTCTACTTCCTCTCACTGGGGCTGCTGAGTTAGGGATGAATTCTGTGTCCAGCTGACCTAGAAAGAGTTGCAGCATTGCTATAGTTTTGATGCTAACAATATGTGGCACTGGACTTCTTTAGTTTTATCTGTAGCTTCTCATTGTATACCTCAGTATTGTGTATCTATTGAGAGAATTTGTGATTCTGGTGATCTGCATCTATCACCAGCACTTTACACAAATATGTCATGGAACCATTGGAAGTCCCCCCAGTCCTGCTACTATACAGATGTCATGACTGCTAGCCTAGCCACTGATGTTCAGATGTGATGTTTAGCTTCCTAGCTGTAACGTTAGCTGTCTGTCCTCTTTCTGCATTCGCCAGTTAACTAGGAAAAAAAAAACAGCCTGACCCCAAAAATCCAGTCCAAAGCAGTTGTAATTTTTCCACTGTCCAGATACATAATCAGAAATGCTTTAAGCTGGAAAACTGCTGTAGGCATGGTGAGTGAGCATAGCTATAAGAGATGAAGCTATGATTTAACTTTATTTTGGCCAGAGTACCACTTTCTTTGAAAACTTGATGCATTATAAAGCAGGTCTGTTACAACAGTCTATGACAGTTGCAGTGTGCATTAGCGGGGTTTTTAAGCTTTCATTTTGTGTTAAGTGAACATTAAACATCATGACTGATCAGTTTTGTTTGAAATGAGGGTTAAATTGTGTAATTTAGATTTTTTTGTCCAACTTTTGCTTTGATATAATTTGTTGTCAGCTGGTCCTTAAATCAAGGAACTTAATTTTGATGTCTGCTGGCACGTGTAGAATGTTCATATTTCTACCTAAACATATAATCAGCTCTGATGCATCTCTCTTTCTCTCTCTCTCTCTCTCTCTCTCTCTCCCCCTCCTTTGTTTGATCTCTCTCTCTTTCTCCCTCCCCCTTTAATCTGGCAGCAGTCCATCATTCATTCTCACCTCTCCAACTCAACCTGTCACCTGTCTGTCAATCACTCTCTCTCCACATCAGCTGCTTGCTTGCTTGCTTATGAGCTTTCCCAGCCGCAGAAGGTAGCTACAGTAAACAGTAGCTCTGTTCCCCATTACCGCAACACAGAAGTTAAAGTCCACAGCGCACCATAAACCATTAAACGCCACAATAGAGACTCTGCTTAATGCAATCTCATAGCTGATCTTCAGGCCGCAACATTTACCATCCTGTCATCCTGCAAAGTAATGTGTCCTCCATGTTTGGGCAAACTTTGTGACTGTATTGTTAAATTGCATCCCAGTATTGCATTGGGTGTTGGTCTCATCAGCGTGGAGGCCTGTCTATCAGATGAGCTAGCCTTTATAAGGCTGAAACGGAGGAGCGCAGGGCCGGGGAGGAGCGCGGCGTCCGCTGCGTGGGAGCAGGGACGAGAGGGACCGACTTGATGGGATTGCACAAGCCTATGAGGACCATGATGAATGTCTAAAATTGGTTTGTCTACAGCTTGATAAGCCATTTATTTTCATTAGTCCAATCCTAGCTTAAAGCTGCGCAGTCGTGCTGATTCAGGGGGTTCTTGAGGGTCCCTCCTTCTGAGATGAAGGGCTCTGTAGGTCCTCCTTCTTCTTTTAAAAGAATTAGCCGGGCTTCCCGGGTCCGCTAGGCTCGCGTCCCTGTGGCCGGCCGTTGATCAGATAGGCTGCTGACAGCAAAATATCATTCACTCGCTGTCGCCACCGCGCTCTCGTTGGAGCATGTCCATTAAATATTGACGACGCGTTATCTCCAGGCACCGAGGGAACATAAAAATAAAGCAAAGGATGGAGAGAGGGCGGGTTGGGTGAGATAAGCTGGGATGTGAGAGGTTCACCTTACAAAAGCGCCGCTGTGATTCTTTTCACTGGTGGTCAGTACAGTTGGTGATCTCTAACGCACTGGCCTCAGGGTCAACTTGTCATTTTAGTGCAAATTCTAGCATTAATTACTCACTAGCTGATAGCAAAATTGATCTCAGACCTGTCCTTACCGCTGTGGAGTGGTTATTAATAATGCCCGCAGCTTGGTCTTGTGGCTAAAGCGACTTCAGGTTCTTTTGTCATGTGTCAGATTTTGAATGCAAATGCCACATGAACCTAATGGAGAGTTTTGTATGCTAGACAATAAGGCATCTGCGCTGTTGCTGGGCATGCTGGGTTAATAAGCTTGCAGGTGGCACTTGAGTGTGTTTTAGAGCAGAGTGTGTGTGTGTGTGTGTTTGTGTGTGTGTGCGCGCAGACATTGGTAAAGTGGAGTGAGCTGTATCCGCAGCTCAGAAAAAACGACAAGCCCCAGGGCTTGTCTGTATAAAGCCTGAAGTTAACCTACACACAAAACCTAGGCACAAACACACACACAAGTGCATACAAGTAAAACCAGACACTTACATTGCTTTCACCACACTAGCATTCCCTACAGCAAGAGGAAATAATCCAGCAGAGAAGACACTCAACATAAGCCTGTGGCACTACAACAGTTAATGGTGCTAACAGGAGAGAGTGAGAGAACATAGTTGTGTGTGTGTGTGTGTGTGTGTGTGTGTGTATGTGTGTTAAGGGTGTAATAAACTTCATAATATATATTGTGGAGTTTGCACCATGATACAATACAGATGCAAAAAAGAAATGTCAACATATAAGTCACTTTTCTTGTCTGGTTGTGAAAGCAAGGACTTTAACACAAACACTAATAAGCCGTTTTCTTAGAGACTATATGTTTAAATACAAACATAGTGCCATGATAGGGAAGTTGTGTGGAGTGACAAAATATTTAAAATCCACCAGTGAAATGGATCTGTGAACTCATTTAGGTCTAAAAACATGCAGTGATGTGCTGCGCTGCAGGTGCGGCTCTTAAAGGACACGACAGGAGCTGATCTGATTGGCTGTTGCTGTGGGATGCCTAACCACACCCTGTGTTCACTCAAACAAAGCTGCCCTTTACAGTTGTGTTACTTTTTGTCAGGTTAAAGCCTGCGCTCCTGGTCAAGAAAATACTTATAATACTAATAAAAACAGTGCACTCCTAAAAAATCAGTTCTTTGTTTGGACATTCTGCTTATATTATAAAGTGACTCTTTAGTCAGCAAGAAATCAAAGTAGACCTATTGACCTCATTAGTTCATGTCCATGTTCATATCAAGCACGGTTTGTCAAACTGTATCACTGTGAAGATGCAATTCCTGTTTTCCCATGTTCGTTGGATGTAATTTCAGGACCTCTGACTGCCTCAAAAAGCATGAGGCACGGAAAAATAATATTAATCAATGATATCACGCTTAATACACTTCTCCTTCCAACACCACCATTGAGTGAAAACATTCAGCCACCTAACACCCCCCCCTGATACTGCGTTTCAGTTGGAAATATGCCATGGTAAAAAAGGAAAGTGCATTATGATTTCCAGTTCACATTGTCTTTAAATCTAATAAAAGCTTCTTCACACTTACACGTGTCATTTGCAGAAAGTGTTCAATAAGGAACCATCCGTTAAAAGGTTTTTAGCAAAACCATTCATCTAAAGAAGCCTTTTCAGCACTTTCATTGTAAAGGACCCATATTCTGGAAACTATCTTTCCTCTTGTTTTTGATTGATGTGTTATGTATTCATGCTTAATTCCGTAATTCCGTGTATATATATATATATATATATATATATATATATATATTAGTGCTGGGAACGTTAACGCGTTATTATCGCGTTAACGCAT
>JBBPCZ010000042.1:21023271-21035992 GCA_037974445.1 Brycinus macrolepidotus
TGTGGGTGTGTGTGGGGGAGAGAGAGAGAGAGAGAGAGAGAGAGAGAGAGAGAGAGAGAGAGAGAGAGAGAGAGAGACCCTGTCAAATATACAGACAGGGTGAGTGGCTCCCAAGGTTCACTGCTTCATTGGGGAGCAAAGGCTTGCCCATCTGGTCTGATTCCACAGAAGAGCTACTGTAGCAGAAATTGCTGAAAAAGTTAATGCTGGCTATGTTAAAGTGTCACACAGCACATCTTAGTGCGTATTGGGGCTGCATGGCTGCAGACCGGTCAGAGTGCCCAGGGTGACCCTTGTCCACTGCCGAAAGCCCTTACAATTGGCACGTGAGCATCAGAACAGGACCATGGAGCAAAGGAAGAGGGTCTCCTGGTCTGACGATTTCTTTTACATTGTGTGGACAGCTGGGTGCATGTGTCACTTATCTGAGGAAGAGATCTCACCAGGACGCACTATAGGAAGAAGGCAAGCTGACAGAAGCAGTTTGAGAAGCAATGCAACCTTCCACAGTTGTTCAGGAATAGTTTGAAGAACATAACCCAGTTCAAGGTGTTAACCTCCAAATTCCTGATAGAGCGTCTGTGGGATGTGCTGGAGATACTAGTCTGATCCATGGAGTTCCCACATTGCAATTTAAAGGACTTAAAGGATCATCTTGGAGGCTGATTCCACAGCACACCTTCAGAGGTCTTGGACAGTCCATGCCTGGATGGGTCAGTGCTGTTTTGACAGCACGAGAGGGACCTACATAATATTAGGCAGGTAGTTTTAATGTTATGGCTGACTGATATTTTTGACAAGCCATCTCTCCAAATGTGGAGGTGCTCTATAGCAGTGGCCCCCAAATTTGTTTGCGCCATGGACCAGTTTCATGTAAAACAATATTTTCACGGACCAGTATAGATACAACTAAAAACAAAGTGTATAAAAATACGAAGAAGCTCCCCAAAGACATTTGTTTTTTTACTCATTTTTGCTAGCTTGTGGGCTAAATTTTTAATGTTTTGATTTTTGATGGACCAAGACGAGCATCCGATAATTAATAAAATATTTTTTAGTCTGTCTTTCTGTGCAGCCCGGTACCAAATGACTCACGGACCGATACCGGTAAACCAATTTATATAATGGTATGAAGTAACCTGCTTATGTCTAAGCTGCTAACAAAGGAAACAAAGGAAAGATCTGAATTTGATACCATCTCACTTCCCTGTGGAGATGTGCAGAAGTACTGTTAAGAATGTTTTTGGAGTCGAAAGAACCACAACATAATGTAAAGGTTTTGTAGCGGTTAGAACCACAAATCTGAGCCAAGAACTATTTATTTACAAGAATGTGCTAAGAAAAAGCACCAGTTATGATAATCGCCATAAGTATTTCACTGCACTATGGACCATAGCATCAGAATATGCTATGTTACTAAAAATAGTGTGGTTTGAGATGACAAAGATGACTTTTGGTCCCAACAAGGACTTTATAGTGGACGGATGTTTAAAGTACTCCATTTTGTAAATGAGATGTATAAGCATGAAGAACCTTTTTAGAGTTTATAGAATGTCCTCATAGTGTAAAGGTCTTTACCAGATGTGTCCAGGTTTTATATCAGTTTTTCCTAGAACCATAAATCCAAGTCGCGAGCTATTTAGGGCCCTTTATTTTCAAGAGTGTGCTAAGAAAAAGTACCTGTGATGATAATCACTTTAAGCATTTCATTGCACTCTACGGGCCACAGCATCAGAATATGTGCACTAAAAATAGTGTGGTTTTTGATGACATAGAACATTTAGTTCCATCAAGGACTTTATAGTGGATGGTTGTTTAAAGTACTCCTTTTTGTAAATGAAATGTATGAGTGTGAAGAACCCTTTTAGAGTTTAAATAATGTCCTCATAATGTAAAAGTCTTTACCAGATGTGTCCTACATTTGTTCAAATGAGCCAAAAATAAAGAGGAACCTTTACTTTCTACAGTGTACTTGCAAAGTAAAGCGCTACATTTAACAGCCACCCTGTACAGATTTACAAGCTAACATGCTGAATAGCGCGACTCTTCTGCTAATTGTTATAAGCTGCTATGTCATGCATATGGCAGCATCATTAGAAATATTAATGGGATCTGCAGCAGATGGTTAGGGGCATGTTGTCCCTGCCCGCCAGCCGCCAGCAGCCAGTGGCAGCCGTGCTGGTTGCTGAGATTTGGTGGATAGATGGAGGATGTTGTTGTCGCTTTGGCTGCAGCCTTGGAGGTTTCTCGTCTTCTGCTGGAGGTCTTCTGCCATCAGGACTTCCCACATTTAACACTCTGCTCAGCTGCCAGGCTGCGTGGGTGCGCTGCCACCTCACTCTGTGTGTGTGTTTGAAGCATTGAGTCAACGTGTATAATATGGTGTGATGTACGTAACTGTGTGTGGCCATGGGGGCGTGTGGACAGAAGCTGGCCAGACATGCGTGTTTACAACGTGCAATCAATGTTATAATTTGCATATCATTCATAATATCGATTTAATAAGTGGTTGGTGTAACATGGTGGGTAACACTCCTGTCTTCCATGCAGCAGACTGGGGTTTGATTGAGCGGATGCAGTGTAGCACGGTAGGATTACCCAGCAAGACAATGTGTAAAGGTAATGAAAATGTTTTGGTCAAAATAATTGTACTGTTATTTACTGTTAATTTTACATTTGAGCCCTTTACACACTCAAAACCTGGGACACGAATGGGATATTTTTATCAGAAATGTTTGGGTTTTGCGGCACACATGCAGGCCTTAAATGGGAGGCATGCATTCATATATGCCCTGAAAATCCAAGTAAACAGCAGTTGACGTTCTCAGTATGAACAGCCTACAGCTTCCTTCATTTCTGAATAATGTCTCTATTGTAAAAACTCAAACTGCTTTTCTTTGCTTTGCTTTCCATGTAGGGAAGATTTTTGCCACTTTTCTCTAGACTCATGTACAAAATACTCTTGTGATTTCACTCCAGAACTAAACTAAAAAACTTGAAAAAAGGTGTCACAGATATAACAAGCTTCACTGGCTGCAATCTAGACGGCTGCTTATATGTCATATTTATAAATAAGCTTTTCAAAAACTTCAGTAAATGGGCACTTTTTAATTGACTTTTTGCAAAAACTTAAAATATGTCATAAATTTACTGCTTTTCTTTGCCAAAGCTCAAACACTGATGGAACAACTGACAACGTGGTACCTTGATATCTTTTATATATATAACACTCAAACTGTTTCAGACTATGGCCTGTAGAGTTTCAGTATGTGCTTTTAACACTAGAACAGAAAACTATGAAGTCATTTTTTAGGCAAATTTTCAGAAAGTAATGATTGAGAATAAATTGAGAGGTTAAAATAAATAATAAATCAACATCCTAACTGTCTAGTTTTTGAAATGTGGTTTTAAAATCTCAGACACAGAACTTGTAAAGAAAATTCCATAAATATATATAGTATATATATTTGATACATTTTTGGTTTTCCCAAAATACCTTGTCTAACTTAGTATTTCGATCAATGCTATACAAGTTATAATTTAATGAATAAACAACACATATTCTATGCAAGGTGTAACAGTGAAAATCAAATATTACACAAATATTTGTGCAATGCCACTGAAGGTTATTTTGGTTCTTCTATTATCACAGTGTTTTGGTTCTTTGGTTCTTTGTTCAAAGAAACCCTGGCATCACTTTTTTTTTCCCAAAATTTGACACACTATATTGACAAAAGTATTGGGACTCCTGACCATTACACCAACAGGGACTTTAATTAAATTGCATTCAAATACATAGAATTTATATGGAGCTGGTTCCCCCTTTGCAGCTACATCAGTTTCCACTCTTCTTGGAAGGCTTTCCACAAGATTTTGGTGTGTTTCTGTGTGAATTTGTACACATTCATTCTGTAGAGCGTTTCTAAGGTCAGACACTGAAGTTGGAGGAGAAGGCCTGGCTCGCAATCTCCGTTCCAGTTCATCCCAGAGGTGTTGGATGGGGTTGAGGTCAGGGCTCTTTGCGGGCCAGTCAAGTTCTTCTGCACCAAACTCATCCAACCATGTCTTTATGGACCTTGCTTTGTGCACTGGGGAAGACATGCTGGAACAGAAAAGGTTCTTCCCTGTGTACGCAAAGTTGGAAGCATGGCGCTGTCCAAAATGTCTTGGTATGTTGAAGCATTAAGATTGCCCTTCACTGGAAGTAAGGGGCCACCTGAATTCAATAATTAAGAGGTGTGTCCCAATTCTTTTGTCCATATAGTGTATCTTGAGACCCCAATCAACAAAATAATAAAGTAAAGTGGCCCCTTATAGTCACGCGTGAACACACCACAGCACAGCACACAGTGTGAACAATTTGAAATTCTTTCTCTGCATTTAACCTATTCACCAAGTGAAGCAGTAAGCTGCCACCAATGAGGGGGGCCCGGGGACGGCAGTGTGTGGGGACGGTACCTTGCTCAAGGGTACCTTAGTGGTGTCACTAGCAGTCCAGGAATTCGAACCCTCAACCTTCTGATCTCAGGGCAAACTCCCTAACCATTAGGCCATCAGCTGCCACAAAAAGTCTTTAGACACAACTTTGACACCAACGAATCTGACTTGAGCCTTATGAACTGAGAGAGACTCTTTTTTTCGTGTAAATGGATTGGTCTGCTGGTGTAATCGGAAGTGATGCGAAGCTCAAATCATTTTACCGAACCAGTTCTTTTGAACTATTCGTTTCAATTTTTCGAACATGCGATTCAACCGGTTCATTTTCGTGCCATTTCGTCAGCTTCTACAGTTATGCTTTGCTTACTTTATTATGAGACCAATGTGAGTGTTCAGGTTTTCCTTCAGTTAATTTTTTTTTTAAAAGTCTTTGCTCAGCACATAATCTCAAGTAACCATAGCTCTTTAGCAGGCTAATGTCACGTTTCTCTGCTGGTAGTAAAAAGAGCTCTCTGTATTTGATTCTGCAATTCAAGTAGCTCAAATTCAAAGTAGCTAAAAATTACAGAACTAACCTTCAGTTTGTATCACCTCAGCTGAAATGCTAGCAATCCTCTGGTCAGCAATGTTAATCTCCTAGCAACCAGAGAAGTTTTATAGTTGTGGTTGAAGGTTGGATGGGGACACAGGTGACTCAAAACATGCTTCCAAATATTATTTAGGCTAATCAACTATTTCATCATTTTTAGCTATAAAGTTTATATTTTTGTTTCAGTAGTACTTTAGTTTTTGTATCATTTTGCACTAATATTACTTTGTTTATACTATTGTGTCTGTCGTGGATAAACCTGCCCCATGGATTTGTAATAATAATAATGGTAATAATAATAATGATAGTAGTAGAAGTAGTAGTAGTAATAATAATAAAAACAACAACAACAAAATAACGACGACGACGACAACAATAACAACAACAATAATAATACTTATAATACTACTACTACTACTACTACTATTACTACTACTACTACTACTACTAATAATAATAATAATCCATCCATCCATTATTTTAACCGCTTATTCTTAACCAGGGTCATACTGAATCCCATACTGAATCAGAGTCAAGTTTATTCACAAAGCCTAACCCAGCAGTCATACGACGAAAAGCAGAGGAACACCTTGGACAGGTAGCCAGTCTGTTAACATTAACTTGTTAATTATATTAATGTTTTACCATATACTTCATGCTCATTTAAAAGGGCTATAATATCATTGACATAATTTTTAGTGTTCAGTACTGAAGTGATATAAGGCTTGCTAAAGGGGGACTTGAGACTTTCCTATATTGGCTTGGGATTTAAGTGCCAAAACTTGGGACTTACTTGTTACTCACAACTCTAGTGTCTAATTCCCACCTCTACTAACAGATTAGCACCCCAGTCAAGGAAGCAAGACAGCAGAAGAATATCAAGGCTTGATGTCCCTGAGTCCAGCCTGATCCACATATAACTGCTGATACGGATGTGATCTGATGGTGTTTAAACACTCTAACCTGCATTCAGGTCCACAGATTTCAGGTACGCCGCCATAAGATTGCTGTATATTCTGATGCATGGTTCTTGATTACTTTGAAGCATGGCACGCTCGGTCCTATGTTCTAGTCCAGAGCTCTGCCTAAGTGAGTTTCAGCCTAAGACATTAAAGAAGATTTTGGAGAGAAACACTGATGAATCAGTGAAGTATTTCATTAACAACCAGCAAAGAAAAAACGCCACCGTCTCTGCGTTTCTGCCACAACAAACCCGACTGAAGCTGATGCTATTCTCCTGTCTTCTGCTCGTGTTTATTCAAATTTTACAGACGGGGGACTTTTTCCAGTTCAGCACCTCAAAACACTGCAGTGCGAGAAAACGCATTATGCCGGTGTTATTATGCAATTCATCACCAATAATAGATTTGTTTACGGGCTCCCGACGCACTGCGCTCTCAGCGCTGCTTTTCCAAAATAATAATAATAATAATAATACTAATAATAATCCTAATGTTGAGGAGAGGCCTTAGAGAGGATGGGGGCAGAAAGGGCTGAGGGATAAGGGGTGTGTGTGTGTGTCAGGGGGGGGTTGTGTGTGGATGATAGGTGATGTGGTGTTTAGTGAAGAAACAGGGTCTGAGAGAGAATGCTTAAAATAACGGTGTGCGTCTAAAGCTCAGTAATTGCGCGCACACACACACACACACACACACACACACACACATAGTATGCATATCACATACACTATTTCTCATGTGCACAGTATACACCCATCAGCCATAACATTAAAACCACTGGTGAAATAATTATGTTGTTACAGTGTCATCTGTCAAGGTGTGGGAAGTATTAGGCCGCAAGTGAACAGTCAGTTCTTCAAGATGATGTGTTGGAGGCAGGAAAAATGAGAAGCATGAAGATCTGAGTGACTTTGACAAGGGCCAAATTGTGATGGCCAGATGATTGGGTCAGGACATCTCCAAAATGGCAGGTCTTGTGGGGTGTTCCCAGTATGCAATAGTTAATACCTACCAAAAATGGTACCGGGTGCCCACTGATGTGTGTGGAGAGTGAAGGCTAGCCCGTCTGGTCTAATCCCACAGAAGAGCTACTGTAGCACAAATTGTTGAAAAAGTTCATGCTGTTCAAGGCGTCAGAACACTCAGTGCATGAGTTTGCTGTGTAAGGGGCTGGGTAGCTGCAAAACAGTCAGAATGCCAATGCTGACCCCTGTTCACACACACACACACACACACACAAACACATACTGTACTTTCTGTACTTTCTAGCTTGTGCCCACAAAAATATTCACACACACGCATACAGATTTCTCAAGCCGGCCTCACACATCCGTCCAACTCACACACACACACACACACACAAACACACACACACACTCACACATACATTTGTGCAGACTACTCCTTGGAGGAGACTTCAGCAGTGATATGAATCTCTTAAAAGCTTCCCTTGGTCTTTTGTCTCTGTTGAATAAATCAGTGCTTTAGCCTGACTTTAGCAGTTTAGCGGCAGGCTAATTTCTGCACCCCCTCCCAACCCCCCGCACACGCTCCTTCGAGGCTTTAAATGAGTTCTCAAGCTGCCGTTGAACATAGCGTAGCGTGGTTAACAGATCACAGGGCGATTAGCTTCTGCGCTGCGCTCATGTCGACGAGCGCTCGCCTGGGCCGTTTAAACACCCCCCCCCCCCATTCATCCCTCAAATCCTGCAACAACCCGGACCGCTCCCTGCTGCCTCCCAGGGAGCAACTTTTCCCTTGAGCTTAGGTGTATGTATGTGTGTGTGTGTGTGTTTGTGTGTCTGTCTGCCCACTTGAGTGTTACTTTTCCTAAATGTTGAGCACAAAGAAGACAGAAAACCATAGGTAACCATGATAAAACCACAAAATGAGCATGACTTTAAATGCATGACTGAAATGAGCAAGTCATTTTATCATTCTTTAATGCTGAAAGGGCAGGAATGTTATTTTGTACCTGAGGTTAAGATTAAATTAATCATTTTTACATTTTCTACACCATTTGAAAATGCCAGCTGCCCTCTACACTGGATAAAAATTACACGAAGAATGAGTTAAAAGAAGAGATAGCATTGTAATGAAATGACTTTGAGTGAAAGCTTCTTACATTAACTTAGAGTTTTTGAGTTATGAGGTTTTGTCATGACAGTAATGTTGTCTATGTGTAATAGATATGGGACATATCTATGACCTAATGTCCTGACATTGTATAAAAACAAAAGTGTGTGTGTTTCTGTGTGTGTGTGTATGTGTGTGTGTTTTTCCCTTGTATTGACAGCGGTGTATGGGCTGCTTTACCTTCCCTGTCTGTTCTGAAGGCTAGCTCTGCAGTGACATAATCAGGTATGACAAGCTCATCAACTCGGCTCTCCACCTGCCACACACACACACACACACACACACACACACACACACACACACAAAGGTGCACGTGGATAGACCATCCGTCTCCACATGTGTGGGGTGGAGATATAGATTATATACAGATTACACAGAGAGCTTCAGAGGGGAGTGGAGTTTGTGAGTACACAGACGTCAGGAGCTTCATTAAATCACCTCTCGACACTTCTGCTGCTGACATCTGGATTTTTTAACTTATAGCAGCAGACAGCAAATTAAAAAAAAAAGAAAAGGAAAGAGACAGACTTGATTTGTGAGCTGGATTGCCTGACTGTATTTCAGCCATTTCCGTCAGAACTCACTTCAGTGGTGGTTATTAAAATGCATAAAAGTTCTTTTAGATCAGTGTTGCCCAAACTTTTTGCCGTGGGAAGTGTAAAGTTCAATATTTGTGGTAGGACAAGGACCAAAAAAAAAGTTAAGAATAAAGGAGGTATAGTTATTTTTCCAATATTTTATTTAAAATGTATTTTAAAATAAGAATTTTAAATTATGGAATTGCATAAGAATATGATTATTCTGTCTTTGAGCCAGGAAGTGGATGGGGGGGGGGGGGGGGGTGACTGGTCAAATCCAACCTCCTATGGACAAGCCTCTTTTGGATATTAGGTTCAATTTTGTCCCATATTCCAGGTGATAGAATGTTCCAGGCCATATAACCCATGAAAAAAGTCCAGTTTGGAAATCTGTAACTGCAAGCAGTGGATCTCTCTTTAATCAAGTAAATCGCTTGAATCTTCTGTCAGAGCAACTTTTCCTTAATAAAGCTAACGCTGCTGGCTTGTGTGTACTCTGGACAGTCAATCTTTACACTGGAAGTAATGAGAGTCATTGAACCTAATCAAATTCTTTCTGTCCATTGTTAAAATTTCCTGACACCAGACGACCTTGAGGAACTTAAGCTGTCTGGAACTGAGACTTGGTTCTCCTGAGTGGCAACACCATTATAAATATAAATACAAGAAATAGAAGTCATTTGTGATTTTTATAATAAGTCTAGCAAAGTTTCCTAGACTGCTATGATTTGTGTTATGACCTTCAACTCTATTGACTGTATTCATCACAGGTTCTGTTCAAAAGAGTTTGCATATGTTTGTATATTTCAGCAATTTTGATTGTCACTCTCATTCACTCTCTGTAGCTTGATTTCACGGCCTCAGGTACGCTGTACCCTGAGGCCTAGAGGGAGCTCACACCAGGAGGGGGAAAGAGAGAGAGGACAAGAAAGAGAAAAAGAGATGGTGAGTCTACATATTGATTGGAAAGATGGTAGGAACAGGTGTGTGTGCATGTTGTGTGTTTTGTGTGCATGTGTGTATGAGTGTGAGAGCTTACACCTCTCCATATGTGGCCAGGTGCTGTTCCTGACCCCACCTGTTCCCAGCACTACCATAATCAATTTAACAGGATAGATTAATAATCAAATATTCAAATGATGATTGCTTATGGATTTAAGCTAATCTCTTAATGCCAGTGACCTCCTCATGCTGTTGGGGTAATCATATTTTAGCAGCTCGTCTGTGGGGCTGCCGTGGGCTGTGTGTATGTGTGTGTGTGTAACTGCATTGGCAGCAGCGGACGTGTTGATTTATTGTCATTTACTAATTGTACTTTTTCTTTATTACAGAGCTTTTGAATTTTCTCACAACTTCAGGCAGTGCTTGTGTGTGTGTGCATGTGAGTTAGGTGCAGTATTTTTTACGTCAGTTATCCTCATGAATGCACATGCAGTATACCTCACTGCCCCTGAATTGTTTTCTTAGCAGTCTGGTAAGCAATATAAATACTGTTACAGCAATAGCAGGGCCCAACTGCTATTCATTTGGTCTGTAAGAGTGTAAGCCTGTGTGTGTGTGCATGTGTGGTTATAGAGGAAACGGGAAGAAACAGTTCTTTCCCAGGCATTATCAAATGTTTCTCCTCCGCAAATCCAGAGCGCCTTTCAATACAGAGTGGAGAAAAGGCCATGTTCAAACTCTCACCCTGCCTGCTGGAATTAGTCAAAAGACCATTTTTAGTAATAAATTATGCATTGAAACAAAGAGATAGTCTCTTTTTTTGTTCTCCTTGCACACGGGCCGCCGCGGAACGCCTTTAAAAATCTTTAAAATTGTCCATTCAACTCAAACTTACTGAGTGTAGCAAAAATGTCAAAGGCATAAAGTCGGCGAAGATTGAATAAAATAATGCGAGGAGACAGATTAGTCATGCAGAGAGCCCACACGGTCTTTCAGCGCCGCACAATACCACTTTTTATAAGCGCTCTATCTGCACAAAGGCGCCGTTCAATATATCGAGGATGATACATGGTCAGACGTGTAATCTCCCTTTGATTCCTCGCACTCATTCATCCAGGAACCTTTTCAGGACTGGCACTGATGAGCTGCAGGCTCCTTGGGCGCTCCGAGCACTCGGCACTGCTTTTAAGAGTTCATTACGAGGGAAAATGGAGAATAGGTACAGTGTATACACCACCAGTAAGGGCCACTTTCAGGGTATCTGATGGCATGAAGTGACCCTGTGCTCTTTGTAAAGGAATACACCCCAATGTGTTAAATGTCTTTCTCCGTTTCTCTCCCATTAGTACAGGTGGCGAATCTGGAAGAAATTTGAGATATTGGCATGATGTTGGCTATGATTTGGTCTGACGCTGGTCTGATGTTTGTCAGACGTTGGTACAACGTTAGTCTGACATTGGTCTAATGTATTGCAGTGTTATTTTCACAAATGCGGGAAAAAGTACAAAATACATCCACACTCGAGGGAAAGTACTCATACCCCTAGAAAATTAGTACTTGTAATAAAGTAGAATTCTACTACTTATACTGTTTACTTGAGTTTAAGGGTAAAAGTATTTGCTTTACTCAGTATACTCAAGTGTCAAAACTAAAAGTGCTGTAAGTTCTTCAACCTGTTATAGATTGACCATGTTATTATTCTGTAGTATATAACTACGGTTATAGTTTTAAATTATACTGTTTGCATATGCAAAGTAAGCTGCTAAAACAACCCATTTTGAATTCATTTTCGTATGATCTCACAAAACTGACACAAGTTCAGGTTGCTTTACACTGCAGCTAACAAAAAACACTGTTAGAAATTCTGTAGTTTAGCATGTAAAAGACAGAAAATGAATAGATTTTTAGGATTACATTTTGTAAGGCTGTTTGGTCTGCATCAAACTGCATCAAACCTGTCAATGCCATTAAGTAAACTTTTTGGACAGCAGCCATGACAACTGAAAAATATTAATACACTGAGCCACAAGCGAATAGAATACAAATACAATGCTTTACAGACTGGCTGGAACAAAACTACATTCAGATAAATCTGACAAAAACTGCAGTAACTCAAAATGCTCTAATTTTTGGACAGAAGGAATGGCCTATACTAAAAGCACTTTTTTTCTTTATTTTGTGGAACTGTAGTGTAAAAGCAGTAGAACACTAAAGTCTGTGGGGTGTCATGCATGCTAACATACTTTGTATTGTGTTCTGCTAATCCACATCCTGCCCCTCTCATCCTGTGTCTTTGGTTTACAGAATGACATTCATCAGAAGTGTCTGGGTCTTCTGAGGTGTAAGTGGATATTCAGTAGTTAGGGGTGGGTTTTAATGAAAGGTGCACTGTAACTTTTCTTTTTAATGTAAAAATGCACTATATTA
This sequence comes from Brycinus macrolepidotus, assembly GCA_037974445.1. Lineage (NCBI taxonomy): Eukaryota > Metazoa > Chordata > Actinopteri > Characiformes > Alestidae > Brycinus > Brycinus macrolepidotus. The sequence goes on from JBBPCZ010000042.1 coordinate 21,035,340, forward strand.
CCTTACAAAATCAAGCTTTCTTCCACTTTAGAGTAACAACACATTCATACAGAATGTAGTGGCTGAAAAACTGGAATATTTTGCTATGCTTTGAGTACATATACCTGTAAAAAGTACTTAAGTACAGTAACAAAGTATATTGTTACTGTCCACTATTGGTTCTGATTGTAGCCTGGTGATAGTCTAGCATTAGTCTGACCTTAGCCTTGGTCATAGAGGTACATAGCTAGTTTGGGGAAAAAAGTTTGTGAAGTTCACACTCTGAACACACACACTGAACACACACTGAACACACTCCGAACACACTCCGAACACACTGAACACACACACTGAACACACACTGAAAAAACACTGAACACATTCCGAACACACTCCAAACAAACACTGAACACACACACTGAACACACACTGAACACACTCTGAACACACACTGAACACATACACTGAACACGCACACACTGAAAACACACTCTGAACACACTCTGAACACACACACACTGGACACACACACTGAAAACACACTCTGAACACACACTGAACACACTCTGAACACACACTGAACACACACACTGAACACACACACTGAAAACACTCTGAACACATACACTGGACACACACACTGAAAACACACTCTGAACATACTCTGAACACAC
>JBBPCZ010000042.1:21040279-21060347 GCA_037974445.1 Brycinus macrolepidotus
TGCGGCCCCTTTAAATACAAGACAAGCATTCAATCTACGTCAGAGCGTCAGAGCGTCCAAAAATCTCTGTACAGCGTCGTTGGCAGGGCGGCCAGGGCGAATTTTGATGCTCTCGCCGCTGGCGGTGTGAACGCACGGTTACGTACCCAGGTCTAGGTCTGGGGCGAACATTAAAATGGATTTACCTGACTGTTGTTAGACAAACACAGCCCAACACAACACCAACTGTTTGTCCAGCTTTTATTTGAGTTAAAATTCACAAAGGTGCAAAATGCGCAAAAGAATGTGTCGTTTTGCGTAAAGTGTATAAAGTGCGTAGAGTGCGTAAAGGCTGCTCCTAAGGAAGGGGGTCAATGGACGGTGCTAAAGGAATGAAAATAACAGAAACAATCCTAAAGACCTGCCATCCCTAATCTAAACTACCAGAGTAAGAGTAAATAACTAGGCTACCTAAACCCTAACCAAAAATACAGAGGGAGGCACCTGCCCCTAAACTGGTGTCTCTAGACAGAGAACGATCCTACGTATGGGAATGTAAGTGCGTGCACAGTCTTAACCTGGCCCTGTAACTTTACGAAGCAAAAAACTAGAGTCAAAGCTAAAAGGCAAAAGGCACAACAGGCAACCTCATGATAAGACAAAAGGTACCCCTAAAAACGGTCTTTCTTGTATTGCAGCAGCTAAACGGACAAATAGTGCAGGGACACCGGCCAGCAAAACGCCGATGCCTTCTTCCTTCTCGGGGCTCTCCCATATAAAAGGGAATTCCCCGCCTACTCAGGGTGTCCTCAAATCGTCAATGGGCCAGGAGGTGTGTCCTAGAGAACAAATAAGGAGATGGGAAAGAAAACAGAAACCAAAGGAGAACCCCGGTACGTAACAGACGTAAGAGGTTTCGTTTAACTAGGTTGAGGCTGAACAGCTTGGCCGACAGCTAACAGGCTAACAAGCTGATCCCACAATATTTAGTTAGGCTTTTACGGAACTTAGGAATTACTGTAAAATAGCGACATATAAACTGAAGAACATGTTATTGTTATGTCCATTTTATTGTATGGGCTTACAAGAAAATAACAGAAAAATAATATTACTTTATTAAAATAAGCAGTTGATTTCTTATATAATAGATGATGGAAGTTTAGTATTTTAGTCCTAATTTGTATACCCCCTCTTTTCTAGTGCTTTGTTATATTTTTTTTTTGATGAATGTTGTTTTGAAGTTTCTCTCAGCATACTACATGCTCTGCCCATCAGTAGTTTGGGCTGCCTAGCTTTTCAAAATGATTTAAATAAACAGGCTTGATTTCTTAGTCATTTTGCTGTTAAATATGTATTAAATATTTGTTTAGATCTTGCCATTTTTCTGGGAAATAAAGTTGCACTCTACATACTTTATTCTCTTGTGATCTCAGAACATATAGGCCCTTAAACCTTGTAGTTGTTTAAAACTTTGGGACAAAATAGCCTCCTTTAATGGGCAGTGTAATTATTTTCAGAACATGATGAATTTTTCCAAAACAACAACAATAACTCAAAAAAACAGTCAAAAAGACAAAAGAATTAGATTAGAATGCAATTAGAATAAATGTAATGTGAGGCATTACAGGATCCCTTAAGAGTATAGTATATTCCATTAAAGGTTTGGTAAGTTGCGTTTGAGGTACAAGTGTGAATTTGGTGTCATTTAGCTTGAAATAATTGGTCCATATTAAACATAATTCTTGTCTAAAAGGTCATATCAGCAGATTTTAGATGCTACAACAGATTTTAGTTGCACCATTCAAATGAAAATGTAGTATATAATGTATTGTCAAATATAAAAAGAATTTATAGTAATGTATTTTTAATTAATTGCATTTTTGTATGGGCATACTGTCTGCAAGCCAAGTTATCTGTGACCTCTGCACCCCATTTCAAATCCCTAATGAGTGTTTGATTCAACTGTACGGACTGTCACCAAGCCGTCAGTCAGCTTTTGACAAGAACCCGCTCTTATTTTTGGACTGGATGCAAATGATGGCTCTGGGATTTAAAGCAAAACATCTTCCTTTGCAGTGATTACGAGCTGGAGGAAGATGTTCGCTTGGCACCAGAGGGGGTTAAAGCAGGGATTGGCAGGAAAAGAAGAGGCCAACAGAGACATGCAGCTCCAAATAAGAAAAGTTTCTGAAGCATTGTTTTGAAGCTTAACAAGGGGACTGAGACATGGAAAATAATTTAGCTTGTTTTTTTTTCTTCCTTTTTTTGAATCCTATGTAACTAAGCACATAAATAGCTATCTTAATACTTGATGCTATTTTGAAAAGCTCTCGATCCCTGAGGACTTTCAGCGAGCGAGGCAATTTACTCATGAACAGGTGCATGTTTTAATGCTTTCATACAATTACAGCAGATTTTTACCTTCACACAGGCGTTTTGCCTTCTCCTTTTTTGATCACCATCCTCCTTTTATGCTTATTTTGAATTGATGTAACTTTTCTAATTAAACTTGGAAGAAAATGTTAATTACCTAACAAGGTCACCTCTTTCTATCACCAAATGTACTGTTGCTCCCCTGTACTGTTTTCTCCCCTCGTTTCCACACTCTAAAGCAGAGTTGAAGAGTGGTGTTAATTGCCTATCCTCTGTCCCATTTTAACTTTAGCATCTTATTCTTCAAGTTCCATATTTAGCTGTTATGGAGAGATGATTACGGCTTTTCGCTATTCTCGACTCTTCTGTCTCACACACGTCACAAAAGGCCCTTTGTTGACGAGGAAAAGAGGGAGGGAGAATGTAAAGAACTCTATAGTGATATAGGTCTATAGCTACCTTTATGACATTAGCAGCTGACATAGTAACAATACTGGAAGCACTGTAATTAAAACAAACAAAAAAAAAAACATGGAAAAGTCATAACAGTGTTCAGTCGCATATGTGTGGAGAAAAGTAGTGAACAGTAGGAATTATGTTCTTCATTAATTGCACTGAGTGGATATCATTTATTGTTTGTAGATTATTTTATTTGAATACATACTTGACTTAATGGCTTTAGTCAATAATATTGAAAAAAATGTTACTAAAATCTTTTTTTTTTTTAATCAATTATATTGTATATCCAAAAATGTTTTTTTTTTCTCTCCAAGTTGTGTTGGGTCACAGTGCTCATCATGGTTGCAAGAATAACCCAAATGCTTTTCAAACGAAAGTGGCCAAACTCACTTTTGCACATCTCTCTACAGAATTTATTTTCAGTGTTAATGAAAGACACCTGACCTGACCGTCTAATCTTGGTTTCATGGTCTTTAGAAGCATCTAATTGTGAGAACCAAATGTGTTAGGTTAGGATTAGATCTAAAAGATGTAACTTCAAGCTGTCACCAGTCATTACAAACAACTGTTGGATTGCCTGTGAATGTCAAAGATCTTGACCTGTTTATCATCTAGTAGTTGCTATAAGGACAGTTGGACCTACTTTCATGGAGAATATATCTGAATATGACAGATGTGTTTTTAACAAATGTACAGATGTGTGCAAATTATGTGTGTACACACCCCATGTAAGTTTAGTACTGTTCTGGACTGTTAACCAACATGCTCTTGGCTATATTTACTTCTGAGAATATGCAAACATTGGCCAAACAATTTAGATACTTATGTTTGGATTTTTTCAGTAATTTGCCTCATACATGCATCCCATAAATTCATGCTTACATCTGTTACTGGCAGATACTGCTGAAACTGTTGCAGGGACAAAGCGGACTACCTTGGACTGCAACTAACTAATCAGCAGGGCATGACTGTGTGACTGGTCCATTTTCATTTATCTAAAATGTGACTGAAACATTCCTGACTCAGCCATTAAGCTAAATGGACAAACCTTAGCCTGGTTTGCACTACAGTGTGTGTTGCGTTATCTATACTCATTTGTGTACAGTATAAAGGCTGAAACTTACAACTTAGGGAAGAATTTTAACTAGTATACTGCACTGGTGTTTGACCCACTACAACTTGCTACCTAAGTTAAATATCAGCTCAGTATATCAGCTCACCAGTCCATCATTGTATCTATATTAGAAGCAGAAACATTCACTTTGAATTTGTTTTACCAAGAGCAACGACTTTTGGAGCCTCATTATGTTGTATTTCATTATATTGCAAGATGTGTGATATCACCGGTATTCACAGTGTGACCCTCATAAATATGACCTTTTCATTGACCCTCTAAGAGCCACATTTATATCCTGGAGACATGGAGACTCTGTGCACAATATCCAAGACAATTTGATTTGCATTAGAAAGGTTGTGCTTTTTTAAGGCGGCAGTCCATGTCATATGTCTAGATTGAAAAGCGATGTGCCTAATGCTATTGTGAGATGGATCTGAAGTCTGATAGCCCTATTGATTGTTGTTGTCCAGACTTCTGCCATGTTGTTTCCAGATGCATGCGCTGACCTGTCTCCTGTACATTCCAGTGAGGTGTGTTGGGCTGGGGGATTGGACTGTGGTGAGGGGAGGAGACTAGAGGGGGAAATTAGGTGTGTAATGTGGGGTTGATTGTGACAACCCCTTTTTTCAGGTCTCTTTTCTTGCATTGACCCAGACTTCAGCCCCAAAAACAGTCTACTTATCCAGTCTCTCTCTCTCTCTCTCTCTCTCTCTCTCTCTCTCTCTCTCTCTCGCTCATGCACACATTGTTCCCAATCTCAATCTGTCTCAGCTCCCCACAAGCCTGCCTGCCCCCCTGGCTAAAGAGATGCAGAATGACAATTATTGAAAACACAATTAAAATCTGTTAATCAGATTATTTGGACTGGATAAAGCCTTTAGGATGACATTGAAAGCTTTCCCCCCATGCCCTTGTCTCTGCATAGATTAAAAATATGTTGAATATGATATATGGTCATGCTAATACTTGAAGGAATCAAGATATAGAAATATAAATCAAGATAGAAAAACAGTTCGGTTTGTTAAAGAGAATCTAAAAGGACTAACTGGCGGTAACCAGGCTACTGTAGTACCACCCGGAACACACCATGGCTATGTTTACCATTTGTATGTTTGCGCTTAAAATGCCTGATTTTGCCTTCTGTTGTTACCTGTGCTAGTCACCTATCCAAACACCCCAAAGCAACTGACTTTTATTGTCAAATAAGCAGGTTAGTAGCCATTCATATGCTGTCAGTCATTCTCACAGGGGGTAGAGAGAAAAAAATCCCAGACCTCAGCTGGATACTATTTGGATTTTAAATCCATGCTTTATTTGGAGCAGCTGGTAATTGCGTATTATGGAACAATTAAGATATTTAGCATCAACGAGAATAAGCCAGGTCAAGCACTCTTGCCCTCTCTTCCATTGCCATCAAATCAGCCTAGCTGCCATTTCTTTCTCTCTTTCTTTCTCTCTCTCTCTGTCTCTCGCTCTCTCTTTCTCTCTCCCCCTCTCTCCTTTTGTATTTATTGCTATATTTATTTCTGCTGAAAAGCCAGTCTAGTTCATTTGCTAGTCAGCTGGGCAGAAAGGCCGGCTTCTCTTACGCTTTTATTAACATCATGGTCTGCACAACAACAGCCACGGAATCTATTATTCATTAAGTGTAACCAATATAAAATTTAAAACTGCGTTTTTTTGTCAAATTATGTAAGGTCAGCATAATTTTCTGCCTATTACTAATATCTATATCATCTTTGGCTTAGTCAGCTCTATTTAAATATGCAATCATTTACAGCTTTTGACTATATGTGTGTGCGCACCCAATTTTCAATATTCCTCTACCACACTTTTTATGCTGACATCAATGGCAAGCTATTAAAGACAGTATTTCATTATTGGTTCCTCGTCCCCAGTGGTTATTTACAATCCTATATATACTAAGCACTGATATTAAAGGAGACCATTTTAATGAGGTGCTATCTGCCTTAGCAATATGTCTTTCTCCGAATGAGATTGTGTTTAAAGATTTTATCAAGAAATGGCTGTTCGCTGGGGTTATGTTTTGTCCATGAAATATGCATTTCATATCTCTTTCATTTCATTAACATAATTTAATTTGTGCTTTGCATTCTGTGCATAATACATATTTGATTTACAAAACAAATATTTCCATTAGAAAATGAATTTCATGCAGGCAAAAGGCAGAACTGAATGATGTATTGTAAGGAAATAAGAAAAAAAGGAATTGTATTATCCTCCGACTGAGGAAAAAAAAGTGCCTTGGCAAGGAAAAATACTCAATAGACTTTTGCTGTGTGTGTGTGTGTTTGTGTGTGTGTGTGTGTGTGTGTCTGGGTGTGTGCCTTTATGTCTGTGTGTTTAAGTACGGCTGTGTGTTTATAGATGTGTGTACGTCTAGGGATATGTACTTATGCATGTGCAAGTGTGTGTCTGTGTCCCGAGTATGCAAATGAACATTAGAATAGCTATGGAGGCAGCGAGTACATTGCATTAAGTTTAAAGCAATATAACTCAGATTGATTTACTTGGCTTGCTGTGGCGGCCTGTTCAGTGTGTTAGCTAAGTGTTCCAGTGCGAATGTGGTGGGCTCTGCTTTTATTATCAATAAAATATGGAAGATATTATAAAGATATATCTCTGCGTTCGATGGCACAAAAGAGAAGAACACATCAATTTTAATTTGGTGTCACTTTTTAAGAGGAGGCTTGGTCACATTGCAAAATAAACTTTGATAAAAAAAAACAAAAACAGGATATACACTCTTAAAAATAAAAAAGGGGTGTCAAAAGGGGTCCTTTGGAGTGATGCCATGGTAGAACCACTTTTGGCTCCATAAAACATCGGTTCTTCTTTGAAGAAGCATTTTTGTATTTGAACTGCTTACACAGGCCCTTTTCTGAATATTTGAGTGCCTTGTGTACCTAGCCTGCCTACTCCAGTCATGTTATTTTGTATGCAAGAATGAAACATATACTTCATCCGTTTTAGCAGAGCAGAATCTACTATAAATAAATAAATAAATAAAATAAATCAATGAATAAGAAATATTAGATTAAATACCTCATATTCATGGGGATCCCTGATGACTTGGGGGGTCTATATGACTTTTTATACTGCCCATATTTAGCAAGAAAGGTGTGAAGAATGTGTGAAGAACCTTTTTAAAGTTTAAAGTATCTCCATGTAATGTAAACATACTAGCATTAACATTGAAAAGGTTCCTCAAACATCAGAAAATCAGTTTAAGATGCATTAGCCACTACTTTAGTTAGTAAAATCCTCGCTCTCTCTGTCTCTGTCTCTCTCTCTCTCTCTCTCTCTCTCTCTCTATAATGCGTGCATGATAAATTATGGAGTCCGTCCATCTCTACTTCCCTCCCTCATTCTTCCAAGGGAATGTTACTAGTTTTAATTAAAGGACTGCACCTTGGTAGTTTAAAGGCTATCAGTGGCTGCTTGATAAGTTGCGAGAGCTCAGGGCTTTGGATAACAAGAAGCATTTAAACTGGCCCTAGCGAGTTCATATTAATTTGGCTTATCGCTCGTATAAGGAAAAAAAAAAAAAATCCAGGTAGCATTGAGACAGATCCCCGGCTTTAATGAGCTCAAAACGTAAAGTCGGTGTCAGAACACTCCACATTTTTTTTTATTTCAAAGGGAGTAGGAAATAACTTGTCTGAGCTAAAAGCCAAACAGTAAGATCTATGTTTCAGAGGTAACTAGTATTAGCAGGGATTTCAGGCTTGTCTGACATGCCGTGTGGAAGGGAGGGCTTAAAATAGAAGCCCCACGTACGTGGGAATGGGGCTTATACCTGAGTTTCGACTGTGCCGCCTTCGCAGACGGTTAAGGAAGAACGATGAGAGGATCTTTTTGAGCTTTAAAAAATCTCCTCTTTTCTCGTTCCTTTCCCTATAGTCCTGCCAAAGGAGCGATCGTCTGCCTGGCTACCGGCTAAGTATCTGCTTTGAATACGTGACAGGTGTTTTTAAAGTTTGCTTTGCAGAGAGAGAGAAAGAGAGAGAGAGAAAGAGAGAGATGGAGATCGCACTCCTGCTCTGAGGAGGTGATGAAGAGTCTTAGGATGAGTCTCGGTAAACTTAAGCCTCCTCTCATCTCCATTCTCTCAGCAGTTCAAACTCCCATCACACCAAATCCAGCAAGAATATGCAGATGAACTGGATGTATTAAGTGCAGTCATTCCGAGCAGGCCATTTGGTTCCTATTAAGTAGGAGACTTTTCTTCTGTGCAAAGAAAGTTTAACGATTGCTTAACATTGTTGAATAAACTGCACAAATTGCCTTCCTTTGCTATATGCCCCAGTTTGTTAAGATACACTGGAGTGGTGGATTTCTGCAGTCATAAGTGCATATGGTCACTGTCATGACTACAAATTGGGCACCAATCTCTGAACAATACTTTTTTTAGTACCATCTTTTACTGACGAAACAATAGAGTTATAAGTTATATATTGCAGCAGACTAAGGAGAAATCAAGGGAACACTATGCAAAACGTAAGATGTTTTGATGTGCATGTCAAATTTAGTTTTTAGACAATCATCAGGCTTATTGACTCACTGATGCTGTTTAGACTGCTTAGGTACTGAAATCTGTTATTCTTTGAAAGACTTTTTCAATATTTTGTAGAAGGAATGTAAAAATTAACTAGGATAGCAAACAAAGTTCTATTTCGACATTTTATTATTAAACTGTCAAATGTTTATCAGCAAATAATCAATTATCACCTAAATGTAACATGTAAATTTGAAGAGCTGTAGCAAAATATGCTGGCAGTAAAATAATATAAATCAGTTTAGAATAACAGCTTTATTAACATCTTGTTACTGTACATTTGCCCTAAATTTAGAGCAAAACAAGTTATTTTGTTTCGGAATGTTTGCAGTGTTCTGACACTGCAACTGAAGTACTTGTCACGTAGTTGTCACAAGTTATCAACTTGGAAAAAAAGCATGTGTTGCTTTATTTCATGCACTTAGAAGTACTTTATTTGTCACACACACACACAGCGCTGTAAAATGCAGCCTCTGCATTTAACCCATTGTAACCCCAGTGAGCATGCGCACACACACATACACTGTGAGCTAGGAGGGGTGAGCAGGCACCAGCTTTCAGGGACCAACTCCAGGTCTTTTTGCCAGTGCCTTGGTCAAGGCCACTGATATGTATGTATGTATGTCACTGGCAGAAACCCATGCAGACACGGGGAGAACATGCAGACCCCACACAAAGAGGACCCTGGTTGCTTTGCCCAGGAATCAAACCCAGGCCCTTCTTGCAGTTACAGTATAATTTACCTGGTTTAACTTAGAGGTGTGATGGTATTTTTTACTTTACTAGCTATGTGTGAATTAGTTTCCAGGATGAGCTGATGATTTTTCATGGGAAATGTTTACTAAAGTACTGAGTTGTACTCTAAGATAATTAATTCATTTTACATTTGTACATTTTACACTGTGATAGGACAAACTACCAAATGTTCAATCATTTCTAATAACTATTTCTAATAAACAGAACTGAAATGACTTCCAGTGAATCCAGATATTTAAGTACTGTTATGTGGTTAGCTAAGGGTAATGTTAACTCATTCTGAGAAAATCACTCACAGTGTGACCCAAAGAGTTAAGATGAAACACCTAATGGAAAACTGTTCAGTCAGGTCCCCCATTGTATTTTGGTTGATGGAGCCAAGCAAGCTCAGTCACTGGCTGTGAAAAGCAAAAAAGTCACTGACTCTGGATATGAGTTGTAGTCTAGATTTCAGTCAGTTGTTAGGAATGAAAAAAGCAGTTTCTGTAGTTCTATGCTATGGCTCCTTATTGATGGAGACACTGTAAATCTGCAACAAAAGAATTCTCATTTTTAATGTCTGCTCTAAGCTTCAAATTTGAAATGTCTTTACAGTCTTCAAAATCTGTTTAATCTACATTTCACCAGCATTACCCTAGTGTTAAAATACTACTAGAAATTCAATTGGGGGGCTAGTATAAATAAGCAGTGTTATAAGGGTAGGGTTTCATCTTGTTTTTGACTGAATTTTGACATTTCTAGTCCGAACTGAAGGCTCAGCTACAGTAGTCTCATAAAATGGTCTGCCTCATTTTGTGACTATGAATATTAATCAAATTTAAGTAAGGTGAGTAAGTAGAGTGTCCACACAGTGTGAACAGCACAAAATTGTTCTCTGCATTTAACCCATTCACCCAAGTGAAGCAGCGGGCAGCCAGGAACGCAGCGCCCGGGGAGCAGTGTGTGGGCACTGTACCTTGCTCAAGGGTACTTCAGTGGTAAATAAATAAATCAAGAGGTTTCTAATATAACAGTGACAAAATGTAAAATGCACATGACTTAAAAGCAAAGATCGGCCACACACTACACCATATAGTCTGTTGTGAGACATGAGTGGACAAAACATGACCTCTGTTTTATTTTATCATTGCCACCTTCATTTCCAACAGCTATGAGTTATACTCTTTTCAAGAGATGTGGATGCAGGTAACTAGCCTTGTTTGTTAACAATTGGAGGAAGGGAGGGAGAGAAAGAAAGAGGAGAGGAGAGAGAAAAATCAATCTAATACTGCAGAACTATCAGATCATATGAGATGATGGATTCTTGGTTGCAGCATTCAGCCCCTGTCTGCCGAGCTGTGCAAATCAATTCAAACAGACACAAAGAATAAACACACGTCGCACCCCACAATAGGAAATTGAAGCAGAGCTTCTTTTTTTTTTTTTTTAAATGTGCCGCTACATATTTGTTTTGTGGATTACCATTCTGAAATGAAATTTGAACAGTTACTTAAAATAATATGCAAAAGATATTTCCTGTTTATGCTGCCCCCCCACACCCTCCCCTCCGTGTGTTTGTCAGAGAGAGGGCTAGCGCCGACATTGGCGTCAGTGTAAACACTGCATGCATGTGTTGTCCTGGTGATTATTTTTCATAAACATTTTTGGGGGCCTTATCCTCATTGCAGGAGGTTTAGATTTCATATTTTATTTGTTTTCCCCCTGTTGAAAAATATTTTTAGAAAAGCAGCTCTGTGCGGTTGGTATGCCAGCGGCCGCGGGGTGAAATGGAATAGATTTACGAGGGGCCAGTCGTTTTTGTCGTCAGCTCAAATAAGCTCCAGTTTTAACGTTATGTGTTTCAGATTGAACAACTTCATGCCTATATGTGCAAATATGTAGTCTTAAATTTTTATTTTACTAAATTAGGACTCTGTAGTCATATACATATGATTGTCACACTTTATTTGAAGACTACCTGCATAGGGACTGCATGATAAATGCCTAAATAATAAATAACATATCTTTAAAAGAATACTTGAGTGTATGTGTAAAACGTCTGCCAGTTTTTGCAAGAGGGTACAACACATTTTGTAAGGTAAAATATATTGTATTGACATAAGGGCTATTCTAAAGAGATATTATACTATTACAAAGCATAATTCCCGTGGAGAGTTTGACATGTGTTGTTTATCTAAAAAAACACATTTTCTATTATTATTTTGCCTTGCAACACCCTCCATGTACCTCTCTGCCATGAATGGATTGAAACATGCTTTTGCTATCTCAGACTGTCTCAGGCACCAACACAACACGTGTTGGGGTGGTGGCCTAGTGGGTAGGATACCTGCCTCTGGACCAAAAGGTCATAGGTTTGAATCCTACCTTCAGCATACTACCACTTGGTTCCTGAGCAAGACCCTTAACCCCAAGTTGCTCCAGGGAGACTGTTCCCTGTAGTTAGGGAATGGAAGTCGCTTTGGATAAAAGCGTCTGCTAAATGCTGTAAATGTAAATGTGTTGCACCATTTCATGTTATAGTTTGGACCGAGGTAGCTTTTAGAGCCATCAGTCCCTAAAGGCTTCTATTTCTGCCAATTAATCTGCTCATCCTCTTTAATAACGCAAAGCAATTAGAAAACAATAATTGATCAGGATCGATTTATCAAAAGTGCACTCTGAATGAGCTCACTTGCTCACTCAAAATATCCCACTGCATCCAAACAATAAAGGGAGCCTTGCACGTCTTTTATCTTTGCTCTACACTCTGAAACATTTATGATCAACATGGGAATGCACGTGCCGAAACTTTTCTAGCAACAGATTTAAACAGACTAAGAGAAACATCCTCACAGTCTCTGAACGTATTGCAGACAAGACTTTTGGTTTGATAGGGTTAAATGTTTTGAACGTCTGGTTCCTATCACCTGCGCTGTGAGAAATTCTGACCTGCTGAAGAGATAGTGATCATTCGGTCATACGTGAACACACCACAGCACACAGTGTGAACAGCACGAAATTCTTCCTCTGCATTTAACCCATTCACCAAGTGAAGCAGCCAGTAACACAGCGCCCGGGGAGCAGTGTGTGGGGACGGTATCTTGCTCAAGAGTACCTCAGAGGTGCCGAGCGGTCTTGGGAATCGAACCCACGACTTCCTGATCGCAGGCCGAACGCCCTAACCACTAGGCTACCAGTGTTCCAAATTTGTCTAGAATGGTGGATTTTACATAACATCACTCTGAAGGACTGTTTACATCTTTACTGTTTAATTATGCAGAAAAGAATAGTAAAAATTTCCATTTAATTCCCTTTCAGTTCTATAAAATATTCCCCTTCAAGAGAGCATATGGTAAATGATGTATGAAAATGATCATTTTAGTTTCGAGGCATTAAAATATTTCCTAGAAATGAAGCATGGTGTTCTTAAATAGCTATTTATAAGTGCTCAAGTTGCTTTTTAAACATCTGAGTCATATTTGCAGACTAGTTACTTCAGAACTAATTACTTGCAGACTATTTAAAATTCAGAACAAAAATGAATGTATTGGAATGTTGTTTATTTTGGAATTTAATTTTATATATCTAATTTCCTATGCCCTTGTTTACTTATCTTTTGACTTTTATCCTGCTTAAAGTGTGCCCCATGCCAGGAAGCTGGTGTTTACACTGAGGCTTGTGCATGTTCATCAGTAGCAGGTCAATGATGATTCAAAAGCTGTCTTCTCAGTACTGCTGGTGGCGTCAGCAGCATCAGGACTTTTCTACAGTCTGCAGCCCTCATAAAGCCTGTTTAGTGTAGCACATTCATTTTTGCCGGCCACTCCAGCAGTCCTTAGTCTTCTGTGTAATTGAAGAGATTCTTATGTTGGAGTGTGAAGGGCAGGAAACAAAAGTAGATGGGGTGGTTTTGTCTTTTTGCTATAAGGCTGGAGTCTACGCTGACTCCAGGAGCCTGGTAGAGCAAGAGAGAGAGAGAGATTGAGGCACTGGCCTTGTGCTTAGGTTGTGGAGGGCATGCAGGTGTTGGGGCTTAGGGCCTAATGAGCCTTAATTAGCCCATTGAGGTAATCAGAGGCTTGATTGGTTCTGTGTGCTTAAGCAAACCACCACATACTTAGAGCACTAGCAGGATTGGGGCGTTTCAAGAGCGGTGCCCTATGCTGAATATAGTGTAGATTAATGGAAATAAGGTCAAAGCAGTGCCTTGATTTAGTTCGGGAAACATCTCAACAATGGCATTTCCTACAGGTGTTATTTATGTGGTAAGCATGCTGAGTGTAATGCTTGATTTTTTTAACCCCATAAACTATCAATCTTAAAAAACTGTCACAATTTTGCACTTGTGACAATCAGCAAATAGTTGTTTGGTGTCAAAAATTTTCCTCTTCAGCTTAGCACTAGAGCTTCAGGGCTAATGTGACTAACAAACACTGGAAATCACCCAAATTGTGTCCTTAAAAATGCATCACCAAAACTTCTCTGAAACTGAATGCATCTCATCGGTCAATATGGTTTAGGACTCAGTATGACTTTCTGTGAGCTATAAAAACAAATGAAACTTCACAGCTAAAGGCAGCCTTTTCAGACATCAGAGCTTGTATTCATGAAGCAGTTACAAGAATACTAATGTTGGATTTCTCTGCATTTATTACGGTCATTGCTATGAAAATTGCGTTTTGACTCCTACTGCTAAGGTGGTTTGTGAAAATGGACCCTGTTGTCTACAATGGCTGCCTGCCACATTGGCTACATGGTTAAATTTTGTTCATTTTCATAACTCAGTTAGTCATACTGTGTTATAAATCACATCAACAAGCCACCTAAATAAAGTTCTGGAGTAATATTTACAGAAAATATTTAGGTGATCACTGACTAATAGTCTTTATTAGCAATGTTAGCCTTATACCTAATAAACAAGCAAAAATTGGGCTCTAAACACGTCTTGGCTGGTAGGCTACATGTGTGATAAATGGAAAATTCTGTAAATTAGATTTTTCCCCAAACTCGTACTCCTATTTAACTACTTTATACAGTGTAGTTACAAAAATGTCTCTGCACGCAGACTGCTGACCATGAAAGCAGTGAGGAGGTCAGAAGTTAGTCAGTTTTAAAGAGACACATTGATGTGAAACAAGACAAGCAATCTGGGTGAAATAACGATTAGCTCTCGTCCACTTCACACAAATCTAAGATTTGCCCTGTTTCTGTGAAAATGGAATAAAAACTAACTGCAGTGTTGTTTGTATTTACCATGGTGTTTGATGTGTCTTTGATAATGTATACAGTGATATCTCAGTAATAAACCAAGCATGAACGAAGAAAGTGCCCTTCAGTTGTCTTAATGATGACCATGACATGGACCTTTTTTTTTTGTGAACTGCTATCTTAGTGTAATGTCACTGTGAATTCAGTTATAAGCTAATCGTTTTGTTAAATGCATTGATAATAAAACAGATATAGGGAAACCTCCTGGAGACTGATCCAGGTCATTTCTGGTCTTTTTGGATGCGAGATTAAGATTCTTTAGCCTAGTGGGGATTTCTGGTCAGTTGGTGTGTGAAATGAAAGAAAAAAGCCAATTCATTATTTTCCTTTTCGTTTTCGTGTCCACATTCAAATAAATCCGACTCACAAAGTGAATTATTAAGTAGTAAGTGAATGTGTAGCGTATGTAGACAGACCTTTAGTTTCTTTTGTCTCCCATTCCTTTAAAAATATAGTTTGCATGATCAAGCAATCTAATCAAACTTGCTACCACCCTTCCTTTGACTCGGAACGCCCGTCAGTGACCAATTAGAGGCTGCATGGGTGATTTAATATCAAGCGGTGAAAAAAGGAAGCACAGCGAGAAACTGAAATCAGGACCCACTGATGGGGTTTTAGAAACACCCTTTAGGGGATTGCTACTTTCTTTTACATTCACATGGAGTTTGTCCAGCGACAGCAGACAGCTGTGGTACACCGTTTTATGTTTCTGATGTTCAGTAAGCTTCGATTTAATTAACTTTGCATGGATAAGTTGGCCCTCTCTCCCTGTTGTGGTACTTTTCCTTGTTATGGTACATAACAGGAGCCCCATGTCCACCTCTCCCCCCACCCTCCCGACACTCAGCCCCTCATTCAAGCACCACTTGTCAGCACACATACTTCACAATCCCACATGACACACATCACTAGGGATGGACACTCCAGACTTCATCTCCCATCATCACATGACAAAGACATCTGGACGATTGTCATGGACGTCACGGTCCCTGATAGCTGACATCTCCCATGAGGCATTGGCAGAAAAGGAAAAGGGAAGTCACTCTTGCGTGAGTTAGAATGTTAGGTGAGCACTGACATGCATGAAGTAGTTGCATCACTTCAGGTTAATAGTGAAATGGAAGCATCCTTACTAACAGAGCAAATTCTGTTGCCTTCCATGCTTTAAGGTTTGCTAGCTTGTCATAGAGTACGATACGGTTGGATTTTGCTCAGGTTTAATTGGAGAACATTTAGGAGCAATCACTAGTAAACTTAGCTAGCTTGCCATGGAGAACGCCACTGTTGGGTTCATAAGTTTATAGTGAAATGGAAACTTTCCTACCAACAGACCATATATTGTTGCTTTCTTCATAGTAAACTTTGGTAGCCCCTCATGGATCATGCTACTGTAGGGTTCTTTTGAAAGGCTTCTAAGCCTGGGAAACTGAAGATCTAAAGATTTCCTGTTGTACCTTTTTCAGGCAGTGCCATTTTATGGTCATAGCCAAAGGCATGAACTACTTCTGGATCATATTTCAATATAATGATATATAGGAATGGTGATTACACTGTAATTCAATTGGACTGTAATCATATTGCTGTAATGGCCTTTATTTGGGACCCCAATTTATAGTTTTCCCAGAAATCATTAACCAATTTACTGTTGAAATCAACTTTGAATATGCACACACACACGCACATACACACACTCCCCCCCCACACTCACACACACACACACACATACACACACACACACACACACACACACACACACAGTGGTGTTACGGTCTATCATCTGAAGCCCCAGCTGGTTGAGATGGTGATGGCTATGGCAGGAGGACTCTTGTGAGAGTCATGGGTAAACAGAGAAGATCCTGGCTGGGTTCTTCTGGCCGTGGGCATTGCCCTGTTTGCCAGGGCCAGGATAAAGCTGCTGGAATCAAAAGAAGCTGCTGTTACGTATCCAGAGCTGGAGCCACGTGTGTTTACACTAAGCTCAGCAAAGTTTGCTTCACAATCTCCCATATCGCAGTCTGTGGCTAGAATACTGAATTGTTTATGCGAATTGAAGAAAATTATTTCTGTCCATTTGCACTTCTTTTGTTACTGTGAGTTTTTGTATCCTATTTTGTGGACAATATTAGCCACAGTTTTATAAACAAGATCCCCAAAACTAGATTACTTCACTGTTTTGCCATGGCTTTTTGGGGGTTTTGTCATTTTGTTACTCATCCAGTTCATATTATGCGATAAATTATTGCATAATTGTGTAATGAATTACATAATTAGTCACATATTGAATTACATTTACATTTAACTCACATTCTGTATTGACCGCATTGACACAAAACTTCCAGCTTGGTTTCAACGTAAAAGGGACATCCACAAATTAAGACCGTGTGCTTAACAATAACCATTTATTAAATTAATGTAATAATAAAATAGCTCCTACTATGAACACAAATATAGTTTCAGTTGAAAATTTTTAATCTGCACTTCGGTAAAATTTCTAAGTTGGTTTTAATGGCTTTGAATGAGAGATTAACCCTCAGAAGTCTAAAGTTAAAGAGTTTAAAATTAAATGAAGAATTTAAAATGAAATATTTAAATATGACATGCATAATTAAAGAGTTATGGAACGTTTACGTTCCACATCTGAAGCTTCGACTTCTGGCTTGTTCTTGTTTGTTTTGATGTTAACAATGGCAAACGTGAAAAAGGATGTTTTTCGTTTGTCCAAAACAGTACCATATGTCCAGTAAAAACTAATTCAAATGTAGTGAAGTCTTACAATTACAAGAGTAAATATGGTATCAATTCAAATCTATGCTTTTGACACAATTCCTCTACTTGTTTCAATGAGAGATAAGTGAATAATTATTATGATTTTAGACCATACGTTTGTTATATTGCATGATAATTGCCAATTCCTAGGGTTAAATAAAACGTAAAAAATGGGGTTTGAAAACATAAAGACCCCAGGGGATCCAAGAGGGTAAATCCAGCTACTGCTCCTGGAGTCAGTCACTCCTGGTCAGAGCCTCTCTGCGGTAACAGTGTGAACATTAAAGGCAACGAAGCCTCCGTCTCAGTGGAGAGCCCTCATGATACCGCTGTCATTGCGGATACGCATGACGAGCCTTACGCCGTGATATCAGCCGTGTGATTTCTGCGCACTTTAACCCTGCTATCCTAACTCATCCAGCCTCGCTACTGGGAAAGCCACTGAGGCACGACTGATCCCTCTGCTTTTTTAAGAGCCTGCATGTACAGTTTAGCCTGAGAGGAGCTGCTATCGCCCCGGGCTGTGTGGCATCCACTTAGGCGCCGACAGCTCCAGATAACCCGACCTCCAGGGGCTCTGCCGCAGGCCTGATCTAATGGGCCTACGGCAGGGCTGGGCTGGAGACTGAACGTCTGAGTGTGCCATGCTGTCTCTGGCTTTCCTTAAAGGGGCTCATATACTGGATCTTGTATCTTGTTTTCACCTGAAGTCAGTTTATGACATTTGTGTTGTTTTATGAATGATAAACATTTATCCACATGGGGAAGATTACAATACGTTAATGGAGTTAGACAAAAGTATATTGACCTTCATAGATCAGGCAGGGGGAAAAAAAAAATCCCAATGTTGAAATGTCATGATTTTGATTCATAAAAAAGTTTCACCAAAGTTAACATACTGAGTGCATTCAACAGTTTTGTTTAAAAAGGACTGTAAAGATAAATTTACTGATACTTCAGTCAGTCAATATATGAAAATCATATATTTTACTTCTGATGTCATATTAATAGACAGAGGTCAGCTGGAAAGCAGTTTTCTAGCATTCCTATCAGTTTCTGGTAATTAGCTCTTATTTTTTTTTCTTTCCATCAGTTATCAAATAAATTAAATTTTGCGTTATAGCATTATCTTCATTGTAAAAAGTTTGGTTTGGGTGAATTCCACTGGTTCTTAACATAATAAGAGAACAGGCTATTAATTCTCAGGAATGTAGGAAAAAAATGGCTTCAATGGTGCTAGGCATTTCTTCAATGGTGCTAAAGTGCTGCAGAACACTCAAGATAAATTTAAAATGATCTGTTTTTGCCTCTTAGATTCTCTGTATGGACTACAGTTACATGCAAAAGTTGGGCTTTTCAGGTCAAACGAAATGTTTTGTTGATTTTCTAAGTGGAAATAAGTGCATGTCTTTTATGGAGACCACATACCTGCATATTTTAGTGCATATGGTTTTGGTCCCTTTAGAGGATGTGTTAATGTATTTTCACTTAGGAACTTGACCAAAGTATTAGAAATTTTGCATAGAAATGTGCAAGACCTTGGTGGTAAGCAGTGTGACATTTTCACAGTATTTACATAGTGTAAACTTTATGGGTCAATAGCAGCAGCTTCTCAAGAAGAGTTAAAGCACTAAAGCAAGAGTGGAGGTTGCTGCAGTTCAAAATAACTGATACTGAGTTTTATTATTTTGATTTTGAATCTGCTTATGTAAAGAAAGGACAAATGTTGAAAACTAAAACGCACACAGTTGCAGTTGGCAGTGTTGGCAGTCCTTCGCTTTTCTAAATCTCTCTCTCTCTCTCTCTCTCTCTCTCTCTCTCTCTCTCTCTCTCTCTTTTTCCCTCTCTCATACACACACATGCATACACACATTCTCATACACAAAACGGCTCAGTAAAACAAAAATGGAACCCTCTGCACCGCTTGGCCAGTGGATGTGGACAGCGCAGTGCCGATTGGCTGCCTCACTGTCACCGGCTGATAGCCAGGCTTTAATGGAAAAGATACAACCCAGCCAAAGAGCAGGAATCGTTCCTCTGATAAAGTTATATGTTCAGCCTTGAACAACTGGGA
The DNA here is from genome assembly GCA_037974445.1 of Brycinus macrolepidotus. Lineage (NCBI taxonomy): Eukaryota > Metazoa > Chordata > Actinopteri > Characiformes > Alestidae > Brycinus > Brycinus macrolepidotus. The sequence continues at coordinate 21,059,630 of JBBPCZ010000042.1, forward strand.
GATAATGTTTGGTCTCATTATAATTCCCTGTGTGTTTAAACAGGCAGCCCAGAATGCAAACAAAAGCAGATGAAATTTGAAAACTATTATCAATATTGCAGATAGCGGATGCCCTTTCCAATCAGAAAAAGCATATCTCTCACAGCAAATTTATGGTTGACTAGTTCATTCATTTCTATTAGCCTGTTGTATGTTTCTCCTTTTTCCCTCATATATATTTATGTGGAATTTATGGAAAGGCCAAACAAACTGCCATTAGTTATTGCCTTAATTCACTAAGCTGGACTGCTAAAGGTAGCTGGGTACATTTAAAAGGCATTAGTTTGCTCTGACTGATATTTTTCTGAGCTCTTTCCAAAGGACCATTTGTCACGTGCCCCAGCCACAGTCCGGCACAATTGTTGTACTGGCTTATGTGTGTGTGTGTGTGTGTGTGTGTGTGTGTGTGTGTTTGCATGTGTGTGTGTGTTTTTTTTTCTGTGTGTGCAGTCCTCACCGTGCACCAAAGTGGCCCCTCCGCACGCCACTCGACGTATTCTTCGGGTCTCTTAATAGCAAGCTGCTGGAGCAAAATAATTGTCATTTTCCAGCCAGTGGGCCTAAAGTCATACAACATAATGAAATGTCTAAAAAAGAGAGGGGGTGGGGGTGGGGGGGCTCAGCAGACAGGCAGCATGCTAAATCAAATACTGTGCCATCTGAATACTTTAGTGGAGAC
>JBBPCZ010000042.1:21060397-21071102 GCA_037974445.1 Brycinus macrolepidotus
GGGCAAGAATGCCAGCAAAGCAGCAAAGTGAAATGTTTAAGTATCGTTTATGTCCACGCCAGTGTGTGTTTGTGCACGGTGAGGCATCTATCCTGTTCCCCCTTAATACGATGATCAATAAAAATCCAGCCGGACAGATTGGGCTGCTAGCAGAGGCAGCAGCCTGAGGTTTGTGCCCCTGCACTAAGTGTTCTGGGATGGAGTGATAGGTTGATTTAAGCTCGGGTGGCTACAAGTAGAGATAAATGTCAGTGACGCTTCTTTCTATCTCACTCTCTCTCTCTCCTGCCTCTCTAGCAGATCCATCACTTGCTTCTGAGGATAATGAGCAAGGCGTGGAGGTGAACACATTACAGAAGGCTGACCTTGCCCAAAGAGAGAGAGAAAGAGAGAGAGAGAGAGAAAGAGAACGAATAGAAAGAAAAGGGGGGCTGAGGTCCAGAGGCCCTGTAGCCCGAAGGTGTTCAGAAGTGCTTCATTTGTATAGAGCTTGCTGGTACAAAGTTTAAGGTACCTCTTAAAGGATCTGGCAAGACGTCCATTCCTCATTTTAAAAAATCACAGTTGTTTAATATAGAGCTGGGCAATATGACAATATTTATTGTTATTGTGATAATTACACCACAATATGTCTCAGTATGCTTTTCTGAACATATGGTGATATTGACAGTTCTTAAAGAACATGGACCAGCTGCATGTTTTTTTTACTGGGAGCAGAGAATAATTAGCCTTTTTTAATTGGATATAATGCAATGCAGTGTGAAACACCAAATCAAAATGATTTGTACATATTATTTTTAAAATGTCAAAAGATGTCAAAAATTGCCCCTTATTGATATAGACTATGTATCTTTGAATGATACAGACTATGCATACACATGTATAGGTACACAATTTCTTTTCCACACCACATGTGCATTCATTCAAAATCTACCACACATACTATAAACACAAAAAGCCTACTCACATATACACAATTCATATCTGATATATAACAGAATTACTGGTATAAATCAACGGCAATGTTTAATTTTCTGCAGTGAGGACTCTGAGGCAGATGCTCTAATGGAGACACAGGTTTATTGGGAGTGAAACAGTTTAGTTGCATCTGCAGTGAGCTGCCTGCTGTTGGTGATATACTGGAGCCAGAGCCTAGTCAAGGCTGACATATACCATCCAGTGCTGACAGCAGCAACAGCAGACACTCACACACACTCAGTGAGATCAAAATGCCACACACACACACACACACACACACAGTGAACTGATGGCTTTAAAGGGATCAATCCAATTCATAACGTCATCAGTTCCATCGTGAGCAAGAGAAAATTCCATGTTTTAATAGTTCTGTGAATTCTAGCCTCCAATACTTACAATACATCTGTCTGAAACGGAATATAACCCAAGACCGGCTCAACCTATACTGGCAACATTAAAGCACTATAAACTTTAACTGCCATCTAACAAAGTCTGGTCAAGTGGCTTAAAGAGCCCACATCATGGAAAACCTAATATCTCTCCCTTTTTCCTTTTTTTTTAATGAATTTCATTTAATTACGTATGATGTACGTAAACATAGTTTAAACATATTTAGTTTCAAAACATACAATTCACTGCCCAATCGATATGCTCCGTTTTTAGAAATTACACTGCAAAACAACTTATTTTGAATTAATTGTTTGGTATCACTTTGCTGAAGGCCAGCACTTGTACATAAATCTTTTATGACATCTGCATAAACCCTCATAAACATTTATTAAGGCTTATTAAGTGTCAGTTGTCATAAAGATTGACTGGGTCAATTTTGATGTCATTTCACCCTTTCAGACAAATGACAACTGACATTTGTTGAAAGAAGCCTTTATAAATGTTTAGGAGAGTTTAGTCATTTGTCATGAAAGGTATGTATATACCATGTAGTCTTATGAATGTTGGCCAGCTATGATTTGTGTAAATAAAACAAACAAACAAACATGCAAACAAACAAAAAACCTTTAACTGTACTGAAATGTTTTTTTTTTTTTTGTCATTTAAGTATCACTTTATTCAGGTTTTCAGAGTAATAATATTTTTGAACTTTATTTCATGGTTGAGGTCTGGGTGTAGGACAAGCTCAAAACAGTGATATTGAAGCTTGTAAACTTGATGAAAAATAAGAAAAAATCATAATGGATAGATGGTAAAAAAAGTTTTGAAGATGGTTTCATTGATAATTCAGCAGAGAGGGAATTAAGCACAATTATATGTATTAAAATAAACGTATGACCAAAGGACATTGCTTGTAGTCTAAGAACCACTGTTTTACTGGTGCTGTCCACAATAACAGTTATTCAGTCATCTGATAGTGACAACAGTCATTCTTTCAAGCGTTGTGTCCCATGGAAGAAGAAGGATGAGGAGCTTATAAATAGTGGATGTTGTCACTGAGCAAATACACAGATATGGCACAACAACCCCTGCCGATATGTAACATAAGCAGACACTCTAAAATACACACAACGTGTGTTATTAGAGCATAATCATTTTTCTTTGGCCGTTTATCATTAATAGTAACTCTCTTTGACACAATGTTCTAACTGTTAATGGTAGGCCTACTAGTCGTTTATTGACAGAAATGTGTCATTGACTCTTCTGTATTAAGGGGTTTGTCCTTATAAAATGACCTTACTACACTGTTACAGGATAGCCTTACCAGCCCCTTAGTTCAGCTGTAGGGAGGCAATTCTCCATGTAATCGAGTGTAACTTTATTTAAGGTCATCCTTCAACATTGAGTTCAGTCTTCCGGCTGTCGCTGTGGGTTCATCATGTGGTCTGTCTCCATGTGAGATTAAAGAGGAAGGAAGTGTTTGCAAGAAGAATAAAGAACTACTTCCAAGAAGTATTAGTTCCTTTTTAATTTTAGCAGGCTGAGGAACCCGGAATTTAAATGAAAGAATCGGTTTTCATCCAGCTAATAGTAATCCATAATCCAGCCAACGTGTCTTAACCACAATGTGGTTGGTCTGATTAACTTTAATGCTTTTCCCTCTCAATTTATTGAAATGTTGGAATGAGCGCATTTGGTTCGGAACCAAAGACCGCTTCTCTTTCACAGCAAGAGGGGGAGGACAAGAGAGATAGACAGACTGGGAGAGTGAGGGAAAGGGGGGTAAAGAGCGGATGGAAGAGGAGATTCAGTGAGGGAAGAAAATATGTGTGTATATATATATATATATATATATATATATATATATATGTAGGAAGAGAAAAAGGGTGAAAAATAAATAGTTTTATCTGACAATGGGCCTACTGAAAGTTGCATTTTAAGGATAGTGTGTGTGTATGTGTGTGTGTGTGTGTGTGGGTTGGGGGGGGGGGGTTCAATATTTTGACTGATTTGAAAGCAACTACGAGAAAAAGGGCAAAAGAAAATAATTAAATGGGCGAGTTTCATTTTCTGCCACACTTCAAATGAATTTCTGCAATGATTCCAAAAACCTTGCAAAGGCAAATCCAATCAAACAATATCTAGTGGGCTTCATTTTCCCCCCGCTCGGCAATGACCTCCTTTGTCAAAGGGTGAGTTGAGGAGACCGTAGGTCGCCATAGTCATACAAATGAAGGAGACAATTTAGTGTAGTTAAAGCTATTATCCCATGAGTGTGTGAGTATGCGTGGGTGTCTGTGTGTGTGTGTGTCTGAGGGGATGCTATAGCTTTAACACTCCAGGGCTATGATATGAGTCATTGTAAATGATGCCACAGAAGGTCAATTGCAGAGTTCAAAATGGCTGTTAATGGAGGGGGGTTGCAGAAATGATGCCTCGCACTCCCCTTGTTCAGACACACCGTAGTGTTTATTTAGCAACAAATCCCGTCAGCGCTTGTCGCTTTGACTGGCAGAGTCAAAATAAATCTCCTTGTCCCTCTTTTTCTCTCCTTGCCTTGCCAGGTCGTGTTCGCTTTTTTAATTTTTACATGCTTTACCTTTAACCGTTTGGGAAGTAATCATGCATGAGGAGTGGGAATAAAGTACGAGTGAATGAGCAGAAATGCTCCACTGACCTTTTCCTGCTCATTATTGGACATCTTAAAAAAAAATAAAAAAGAAAAAAAGCCTCCAAAATCTTTAGGGAATCTTGAGTCAGTGTGCTCAGTGACCGTAAGCTTTTTTGATCTCTGTGAACATTGTTCTCTGTGGCTATGGGACAAACAGTATGGTTGTATGTGATATGTACTATAGACCAGATGGGGCAGTGCATTGTGAGTCTGGCCATGGCCATTGAATTGGGATCCAGTGGCAGTCAGCGTAATCACAGGGGGCTCTTTGCTGTGTTTGGCCTTTTTGGCCTGCAGGTGCGCAGCACTGTTCACTCTTTCACCCTCAGCTAGTATTAGGTGTTCTACAAGGTGTTTGGACAATGGCTCTGATGTATGCGAGCAAACAAACACACACACACACACACACACACACAATCAATCGCAAAAAATATGAGCATGCTAATATACCAGTATACTAATCGCCGGATGGATCATCTGTAATCATCTGCACCTGTTTCTTCACTGGTTTATGCCTTAAGTTAGATGTGCTTTGTTGTGCTTGAATTATTCATACTTAGGTCACAAACAAAAAACAGGTGACTGGTAAGGTGCAGGGACTCGACTGAAAATGGGAGCCAAACAAATTTAAAGTCCTTCAGGAATGAAGCCTGGAGAGTTATTCCTCAAAACTGCTTAAAAATTACAAGAAGCTCTTTGGAAGCAAAATACAAAGAAAGGAAGACTTTTGCACAGTCTATGTATATATATATATACACATTCATACACACACAGTACTGTATATGCACAGTGTGTGTGCTGACACTGATCAGGCATAACATAACAAACCACCTGCCTAATCAGACCTCTGGCAGTAAGACCTTAACAACAGATCTATTAGGTCAAGTAAGTTGGAAGATGAAACTAAAAAAAATGGCTGGATTGGGAACCATCAGCCAATGGTTGATAGGAACCATCAACCATCAGCTCGATGGATTGGGCTAGTTTTTCTAGAACATTCCAAAGAGGCTCAATCAGATTGAGATCTGGGGAATTTAGACTATTTGTCACGTTCCACAATCCATTCATTATCCTACTGAAAGAGGAGACTGCCTTTAGGGAATACTGTTGCAATGAAGGGGTGTACTTGGTCTGCAACAATATACCAAGACCCAACGTTTCCCTAGCGGAACACTGTCTATTTCCGCTGGCTTGTCTTCTTCCCATAGTGCATCCTTGTGCCATCTCTTCCCCAGGTAAGTGACCAACAGACATCCGGCTGTCCACATCAGACCAGGCCCCATTTTTCCATTGCTCTACGGCCCAGTTCTGATGCTTCATTGTAGTGGCTGACAGGAGTCAGCATGCCCACTTTGACCAGTCTGTGACTATGCAGCCCCAAACACAGCAAGCTAGGATGCACTGTGTGCGCTTACACTTTTCTATCATAGCGTAGTATTAGCTTTTTCAGCAATGTGGGATTAGGTGAGAAAGGCTAGCCTTCACTCCCCACACACATCAGTGAGGCGTGGGTGTTGCAGATTCACTGGTTGTCCTTCCTTAGAGCACTCTTAGAGACCAGTTTGAGTAAATAAATAGACTTATACAAAGACAAGATAGTGTATTGTTTATGCCACTACAGGTTACCCTTGTATTTCTCTGGTTTTTCGAAAAAGTCAGCCACATTTTTTCATCATATAACCCCTCCACACACACACAGGAAAACTAGAGCCGTTCAAATCTAATGACATCAACACATGAGTACATACACACACACACACACACACACACACACACATACAGGCAAATATGCCAAACAAGCATTACTCTAATCACTACTTTGAAATAGGGAGGCTATTTATATATTATGCATTGTGTGCTATGTGCAGATCCTGGGAGAAAAACGAACGTTCGGTAGAGAAAAAAACAGCTCGGTAAACCACTTTAAGTGTGTTAGATTGGTGAGAGTGTACACTGACTGCCAAGTGGGACACCCCTGTGGAAAGCAAAATGGTCTCTCCCACAATTAATGTGGCACACCTGTGATGCTTGATAAAGACCGCAGCACTGTGCACAGGTGTGGAACATTAATTCTGGGGGTGTTCCTTGAAAAGACGAATCCCCCCCCCCCCAACCACCACCTCCTTCAATCCCCTCCACCACCGGCACCATCATCATGCCGCCCTCTACCCTTTCCTCCCCCACCTATATGAAAAAAAAAGGTAGAGAGGGAAAAAAAAACTCACTGCTGTTCATTCAGAGTGATCTGTGTGCAAAAGTATGCAAATGAATATGCAGCATGCTAATCAATCCTGTCCTTCACACAGATTGAAGGAAAGGGAGGAGGGCTGTTTGAGAGAGAGAGAGAAATAAAGAAAGTGGGACAGGGAAACTTAGAAGGGCTCCTTATTTTTGGCCACTGTCAGAGGGAAACAGAGGTAGAAAGACAGAGACTAAGAGAATGATAAGAGCATATGTGGAAAGCCTTATGCGATTGGTGACAATATGTTGGCGCTGGATGCTGTGATAGAATGGGTGTGCGAGTTTTTGTGTTCAGGCCAGTAGATGTCCCCTTATTTCAGTTCATGGTGGTTTAAAGGGCCTGCATAATGAAAAATTCTCACTTTTCTAAAATAAAAGATGTTTGATGTTGCATGTAAGCATAATTGTGATTTTGCTCGCCAGTCCATGTGTGGAAACTAACATACAAATTCACTGTTTTTGTGATGTCACAAAATTCAACACATTTACATATATGTTAACCTACTCAGTTTATCAGTTTAATCGTGCCCATTCATGTTGTGTTTCAGCCTGAACTGTTTTTGAATGAGGAACAATACCAGGCCGGTGAAAACAGAAAATCTTCTTAACGTTCTTAAAGGTATAATCACAAAACAGCCTGTGAAACAATAAGGGATAAAGTGAGGTTGGAAAACAATGTAAAAATGAACTTTGACTCTTTTTGATACATAAAACCACATAATTACCAAACATGCTTGACAAAAATATTCCAGAAATACCTTAATAATAATACTTGCTTCAGGACAACAATTTAAGAACTTGTAGGTACACACACAAAAAGGCAAATCCACACATATCTTTGAGGTATGCATTGCAGGTGATGGATGTGCATAGGCATGGTTCTGGTCATTCTGCAGCATTGGGGACTAAACCCTAAATCAGCAGTGCGTGAATTTTATCAGATAATCAGAGAATCTGAGTATTGAACCAAGTCCAGTGCCTGCCCACTGCTGTATTGATTGAAGGGTGTGAAAGGGGTAATAAATTACTGTGTGGAAAGAGAGTATGTATGCATGTGTGTGTGTGTGTGTGTGTGTGTGTGTGTGTGCACACGCTAGGGAGAGAATCATAGATACTGTGGTGATCTCAGATGTCACAGTGCAGCTAACCACAACCTGCATTATTGCAGCTCAACCTCTGCGTGTGCTCATCTGCAATATTACAAATGCTAATATAACACTAAACTGATTAATAATTAAACAATTACGGTCATGAATCAATAACTTGCGCACATATTTTTTCATTTGTAAATTGCAGCAAATAAACAAGGACAGAGAATTACCAAGTCTAATTTGAAAGGAGAAAAAAAAAGAAGTCATATCCATTTCATTTATTTCTAAAATATGAAATGCATTAAAAATGCTCTTTCAAAAAGTTATATTCCTCTTCAATTAGCCAGAAGTAGACCACGGTCTATAATGTTTTGAAAATTTCTGTTTGTGCTTGTTTGTAAACATTGGTTTGAAGTTTCTTTTTTGCGGTCACACTGGTGCTGGTTACTTGTAATCGCAATTAGAGTGCTGTTTTAAAAAGAAAGTCAGGCCGATTGGACCGTCCCAGATGTGTTATAGCAAACATAATGGGCCACTCATTAGTCTGCCATGCCTTAATTTGTCATACGGGCTGTACAGCACTCTGAAATGGTGACATCTCAGAGTGCTTTAAGTAGAGTTATTAGGTGGTGGGCTACCGTGCTAAAAGGTGTGAATGTGATGCTACTGTGGGAGTTAAATGGTGTGTGATACTACAGTGTAGGCTACTGAGCTTTGATAGGAGTTGTACAGATTATTATACCATTTCAGAGATAAAACCCATAAACAGGTATGAGTTTACTGATGTGTTTACAGGCTTTCCTTCTCTTTCTCTCTCTCTGTCTCTCTCTCTCTGTCTTTCTGTCTCCTTTGTGTGCTCGCTCTCTCTCTCTCTCTCTCTCTCTCTCTCTCTCCTTCTCTCTTTCTCTCTACCCCTTCCTCCCTCTCTGTATCCTCCTATCCTTCTTTCTCTCTGTCCTTCTGTTCATTCCTTCTCTTTCTCTCACTTTTTCTCTCTCTTTGTCCTTTTTTCTCTTTCTCTCTCACTCCCTCTTTCTACCCTTCCACTTCTTTCTATCCTTCTGTTTCTCTACCCTATGTTCCTCTCCCTCTTTCTCTCCCATTACTTCTCTCTCATTCTTTCTTTCACGCTTGCTGTCTCTCTTCTCTCTGCCTCTTAACTCATGGCTTTCTTTCAATCTTTCAATCTTTATTCTTCCCTCTATCACCCTATTTCTCTCTGTCTCTGTCTCCTCTCTCTCTTTCTCTCCTGTCTTTTCTTTCTCTGTCTGTCCTTCTCTCTCTTTGTTTCACTGTCTCTCAGATTCCATTGCCGTAAGTGCGTACACTGAGGACAAGGATAAAAGCATAAACAAATCTCCGATAAGAAATATGACATGGATATCAGCATGCAGGATAAGCTGAAAACGGGGAGTGCAGGCAGGCAGATTAATGATAAATTATGAGGACGGGCCTTGTTTATAGCAGTAATTTTCCCCCTCCGCACCTGCTCGCTTCCTCCTGGCCTGAAGCTGACACTCCTTTTCTCCTTTCCTTTGCATTCTTTTCTTTCTATCCCTCCATCCGTCGTTCCTCCGTGCCTGCCGCCAACGTCAAACCGAAAGTGACGTGCGGGGAGACGCGACGGCATAAACTCGGCTCGAAAAACGTATAATTGATGTAATCTCAAAATGTCTGGATCGCTATATATATATATCTGCTGTTGAGTCAGAGAAGGATGGAAGGAGCGAAGTAGAGAATGCCAGGGAGAGACATTTGTGTGTTTGTGTGTGAGCACAAGAAAGCGTATATGCACATGCCAGGGTGCGCACAGAGTCCTGTAATCTGAAAGCAACGCTTGTAATAATAAGCCACTAAGCATCAACGAAATGCTTCATTTTAATACTAATTACATGTAGCTCAGTGCAACACGCAAATAATGTGACAATCACTTTGGCCTGGAGTACTGTATTAAATGCGAAGTGGAGCTAAGGGCAAGAGCAGTCAATATGAAGTAGCAGAGTCCAAACCCCCACACCTCATTACGCCAATTGTGAATGTTAATTCTAGTGGGTTTATTAGTTAGTTAGAATTAGAGCGAGAGAGAGAGGGAGAGAGAGGGAGAGAAAGAGAATGTGCATTTTCATTGTTCATTACTGTGGTTGGCCATACCTGGTGACTTGCAGCTGCTGAGTTTTTTGCAGGAAGGAGGGAGTGAAGGAAGGAGAGAAGGAGGGGAGCTGAGTGGCTATTGTCTAATTCATAATTATATTTTATTATAACCAAGCTCCAGGCCTTCTTACTCTGTACAAAGCAATTTCCAGTAAAGAGCGCTACAAGGGGAAAGTGTTTACATACAAAATGGTAAGAATACACTAACAGCGTTTGGTGTTAATAAGCTATAATCACTCACCTAATTTAATCTGGTTGCCATGGAAAACAAATGCCACTTGAGGTCTAAAGAGTAGGTGGGAGAAAACAGGAGCATGCCGTGGGTGTGCCCCGCGTTTAAAGTGGCTTGATGAGAAACAATGAAAGAAAAAGCAGCACCGCATGTTCACTTATGACTTGAAGACACCTGCCCTGTCTCACCCCTGTGAGTGTACATGTGTTGTTTGTGTGTGTGTGTGGCACTGATGTGAGTTGTACATGTGTCCAGGATAGCCGTCTGTGCAGTCAGCATGGCTGTGCTCCTCAGAACACAGAAAATTGAGCAGAAATTGGCCTAATTGTACGGAATGATTGATGCCAGTGGAAACCACATTAAAAACACAAAATGCACTTCCTGTTAGCCACGCACGCTATTCTCGGAACAAATTTACTCCCCAGAAGACAAGAGCCTGCGCTTTTAACTGCATGCAAGAGGGCAGGAGGGTGCTGCTGCCTTCCACGGGTGCCTGTCTTTAAATAATAACACTCAAACGCTCCGGCCATGTCAGTGAGGGCATCCAGTTGGGTGTGTGTGTGTGTGTGTGCATGTGTGTGTCTGTGTGTGGGCGTGAGTATGTGTGTGTGTTTCTGTTTGAAGGTCTGACTGACAGGTGCGGGCAGGGGTGGATGTCTGTCTCTGTAGTTGAGAGCAAAGAGCGTGGTGAAAGGTGTGAGATGATCATAAGAATCAAACCCCATATGCCTGGGCGCACACACACATACACACACACACAATGGCGGTTCTAATAAGCTATGCTGCATTCATAGCACGCAGCCCTTGCAAAAGTGAATTAGTTGAATTGAGGACACATTTTAAGCAACTCTGTACACATGTTGGAACTGTCCTCTTCTCTTTAAAAGTGATGTAAATGTTACAAATAACTTCCAAATGTTACTTTTCCTCTAGTTAATTATGAGTTATATA
>JBBPCZ010000042.1:21071202-21096548 GCA_037974445.1 Brycinus macrolepidotus
TGTGCGATTGGGTTCATCCACCACGCTACACTGGTCTAACCGAGGTTTCAGTTTCATTTCTCGTCTGAATCGTGACAGAATGGCTACAGTTTATATTTTGCTTTTGCCGTTTTACTATGTTCATCATTCAAGAGAACAGTATTTGTGCGTTCATATATGTAGATGTGTACTTATTTTCCCTTTAAAAATCGACCAAAACACATAATTTACCCAAACGTTTGAACAGAAATGTATATATGAAGTATCAATACATACGACATTTTTTCGCATATGTAATTTATGTAGACCGAAAATGCTGAAAGGTGATATTTTTTCATTGAAAACTGCAAATTTGACACCGGTCTATTTGGTCATAATTGCTAAAATGCATTATCCGTGATCATGTAGATTCTGATTCAGAGCATTTCCAATAAATGCAATTAAAATATTTGTACTGAGTCACCACTGTAACGGCTATGGGCAATCCACGAGTCTGGCGTGACGCTGCATTTTCTCCATTTTGTCTCTTCAGTGTTCTCCATGACACACTTTATTCTTTAAAACAGTCCATCAGCACCGGCCTCGCTTCAGCATGCCTTTATTTAAACTGCTGAAGCCTCTCGAACGCCGCACTCGAATGGGGAAACGTTCGATCTGAGTAGAATGAAGGGAACGTTAGTGGTGGTAAATGCCAGACGGTCCTCATTTACTCCACTGTTACGTGGTTCGCTCCTGAAGTGTGTGATAGCAGAGCAGGACAGACGTGACCTTGCTCCTCCCGTCCCTCTCTGCATGCGGCAGGTCATCAACATGCACGGCCATTTAAATAAACCAATGCCTCTAAATTAATTAACTTCCTCCAGGCGATATTCTTCACCCCGCGACCTCTTTCTTTCCATCCCTCAAGGTTGGATTACATGTTAGAAGCCATATTTCCCTCCTTTCAAACAAGCTATAGGCAAGAGGGAGGGGGATTTTTTTATTTTTTATTAAAATGGTAGTTTTGAGCAATCAGTAATTGAATCAATAGGGCTGTGCTGGGTGAGGCGTGTGTGAAGGTGCGGTTGGACGGAAATGAAGGAGTATGAAAGGGCGAGATCATCTTGAGTGCTGATGTTTCGGTTCACCTTGTGTTTTGTTTCAGGGCGGATTAAATGAATCCGTTCGCAGCAGGGCAGCCTGTAAAGGACAAGCTGTAAAAATCACTGTCTGGTAATTCATAGCACAGCGTCAGGCAACGCTGATGTCATTGACCACACACACACACACACATACACAAACATACACACACACTCTTACACATTCAATCACTGTTGGATCAAAACCTTGTATCTCCACAAAAGCAACTTTGCAGGAGAAAAACCTTCATAATTCATAATGGCAATTCAAATTAATGCCCAGATTTTTCCCTGTTGCTGGATCACCGCTGGTCCTTCTTCGGACCACTCTTAGTAGGTACTGACCACTGGAAACTGGGACCACCTTGCAAGACCTGCCCTTTGTGGAGATTCTCCAGCCGTCACAGTCTATGCCTTTTCAAAGTGGTTCAGATGCTTACGCTCGCTTATTTATCCTGCTTCTAACACATCAACTTTAAATCCCACCCCTTGACAGGTGCCACTGTAACGAGATAATCAATGTTATTCACTTCACCTGTCACATACACACACATATATATATGTGATATATATAGATATAGATATATACAGATGTGTGTATATATATATATATATATGTATGTGTATATATATATATATATATATATATATAACTCATAATTCACTAGAGGAAAAGTAACTCCTGCAATGTGGGAGGGAGCTCCAGTAAGCTTATATAATGGAATAATAGATTATGGAATGAACAAATCATTTATTCTAAACAGATGAACACTATTCACCTTGCAACTTTCTATACACAGTGTGCATCACAAGATATACCTCAAGCTCCCCTTGCTCATGTGTATGTTATTGGTGAGTTCTTTTTTCCCCACTAGCCTGACCTCTGTCTCGACACAGCCTTATTAACCTAAAGCTAAACACGGCCTTAGTAATCCCCAAATTATCCCCTTCCTCTATACAAAACAAAATCTAAAGCCGTGCATTGATTTAGTAGAAAATGGCTGCAATGAATGGATTCAGTCTGCTCATATTTCACCAAATGAATTGGCAATGTTAAATATAGACAACATATACAAAACTTAGTTATGCTGTTAGGTCATTTTGGTTGAGTAAGATACTACCTGAAAGAAATATGCTTTCCTTCACGGATTTATTGACTACAATATGATATCAGTTTAACATTTGTGTTTTAGACAGATCTCTGTCTAAAACACATCCTGGCTGAGGTTGGAGACAAAATTGTTTATTGTTATTTGTCTTTATTGACAGACAATGTTGATTGCTTTGTGGAGATTAATTAGAATCGAACTAGATTAAATTAGAATAGAACTGGGTTATAAGTGACACCATAAGTCCATAGATTATGTATTAAAAACACTTCTACTATAGACCACACCCACTCCAGGTTACACTCCAAATCCAGACACTGATACAGACATTTCAAACAGTCACAGATAGTGGTGTTGTTCATAAATTCAACAATATTATGCACATGCGTACGTTGAATGTGATTATCGGAAAGATGCTGCCAGTCTCAGAAGGCAGTTTAACACGAGTCCACCCACTCTCTGAGGAGTACTGCCACATACACTTAATGTTCAATATATATTTCATCCAGGTATTGCAATAACTCCCTGGGTCAATAGTCCCAAGCGCACACATCTGCCATATGTTGTCCAGGGCACAATACATTGACTTGGTCTCCAGCACTTTCTCTTTGGTGAGAACAACAAAGAGCAGCCTCAGGTTAATCAAATTCCACATTCATATCTGCATCTAGAGAAAGTCTCTGGACAGATATTAGACTCTCTAAGGGAGAGAGAGAGAGAGAGAGAGAAAAACGATGAATCGAGTGAAAGAGGAATGCGAAAAAAGAAGAGAAGAACGAGATAGAAGGAGAAAACAGCAGCAGGCCTGTTGACCAGGCTTCGCTTCTTTCCTCCCCAATGCCTATCAGTATCTATGGCAGCGCCTTGTATACCGTCAGCTGGGGATGCAATATACTTTATAAGCATTTTCACATTTTCATAATTATTATTTCCGGAGGAGTCATCGGGGTCTTCTATAAGGAAATGTAAGTGACGGGGATTTAAAATGGCTTTTAAATCATGCGGGAGAGTGGGGCCCCTTTCAGAAATAATTGTGTCAAACTGCCTTTCACCTTTTGCCAATCAATATGCATGCTTATTCATAAACTGACGACTATCCATCAAAAAGCGGCGCTGCTTTTTAATATACATGCTTGCATTTTAATGGGCTACTTTAACAACAATGCGGCAGACAACAATATGATGCGTGTAATATTCTGGGCAAAATGATGATCCAGAATCTTTTTGCAGGCCAGCATGCTCAGACTAGCAGCTCCTCATCGCTATTTCTACTTCTTTCATACAAACACATGCACCCCAACAGACATGCATGCACACACACACACACGCGCACACACACACACACCCTTCAGTTTGTTGTTAAGTGATGGCCTTAGTCGGCATAATCACAGTCACTTTGTTACACGGTTCGTAAATGATTTAAAACTAGATTTCATGCATGCTTTCATACTAATTCATTCTCATTTTTTCCCATTTTAGATGCGCACACTCAGAGAACAATCGAGACTTACTTCTCTCTACAATTAAGCCTCTAAACAGGACCAAAGAAATGGAAGTCTATTCATTTTCTTTTTGATTAAAATGATAGCCACATGCATGGAGCTCTGGGGTTTATATATTAAATAATGCAGCATTTCATAATTATATAGAATATATAGATTCTTTTTAAAAATAGGATAGTAGGCAAACGGGTGACTTTAATTAGATCACTGTGTAAAATATCTCCAGGGTGTGATAAAACATTGTTAAATATTTCACAAAGGATGTAATATATGTTCAAATAGATAATGACACAAATAGGTTTTTATTTCATCATGATTTTTTTTTTCTCTGAAATGTCGTTCTCTGTCCTTATTGAATTCCACAAGCTTATTTAGAAGTGCATTTTGGGAGAACATATTAAAATGCTAACTATGAGATAAAATATTGCATTTTTCCCCCAGCATAAATATGTACTTCTGTACCTTTTTAATACTTTATCCATTTAGGTGGCTAGTTTGTTTGCGAACCATCTGCATTTTGTTAAGAAAGTGTAAAGCTTTGCATTGCATGAAGCCAAAAGGCTAAATGCCAAATACAGAAAGCAACATTGTAATATTAAATGCAACACTTCCTACCGTTTGGTTACCTTTGCACGCTATAGAATGAAAGTCTTCAGTCTACATGGTTTACTCAGTTTTACAGAGTTGACCTTCAGATAGCTGTTTGGACACTAGGCTAAAGTAAACAGTACTAAACAGTATTAAACTAAACCATTTACTAAACTAATATTACCCTACACAACAACACACACTTTCAAAAATGTTCATGGTTTGTGACAGAACCATGTTTGTTCATAATTATGCATATTGTTGCTGTCCTAACAAAGCCATCTCTAACATGGTAACTTAACAGGAGAATGCAAAAATGTATTTCATTTTTATGTACTTTAATGTTACGAAATTTAATTCACTGTAACATTTTGGACTATCTGTATCAGTCTATTCATTGTGGCATTGGCCTTTTGGCCATTTAAACTGAAAATGCTACTTTCAAAAAAATAAAAATTGGACAAAATAAATAAATTCATAAATAGATACTTGCAAGTGTCAAAGTCCATGTGGTAACTGGTTGAGTGGCAGCAGATGCGAAAAAAAAGCAGTATGAAAAAAACAAAACAGTTTCTATGGGACATTAGACAAGCAATTTGTAATCAGTGTTTACATCGAATATCAAGAGGGTGTGCAACACCCAAAAACACCACTACAGTTTTAGCACACCATTAGAAAACATGACATCATGCTCGATACATAGATAAACAACAGGAGCAGAAAGGAGAGTCCCTGCTAATTTCGTCTGTAGCCACAGTTAAAAAATTTACTGGAAAGCAGATTTTATGAACAATACATTTTCTTCATTACCTTGCTTTGTGTTAGCACGTTAATCAAAAGCATAAAGAAAATGTGGTTTCAGAGTGTGTTGAGATCTTTGATTTAGGCCACGAATTTTCATTATGGTGCATCACTGGTTCACACAATGTAAAGGGCAACTACTTTGTTTCAATATGTAGAAAACAGAGATAGTTTTGATGTGACTGTGCTGACATACTGGTATGGTACCATGGTCTTACACACCTCAGTGCCACACGTTTTCACAAATACACACACACACACATAAACAAAACAGTTAATAAACAGCATAAGAAGATCATTGAGAGTTTGATATTCCGAGATGAGCTCAAAGCAAAGATTATTCGCTGCCGTTTAAGAGCACTTGGCATGGCTGAAAACCGGCACAGAGAAATGCTGCGTCTCCAGCAAGCGCAATAATAGGAGAATTAAAAATGCTCCAAAACACATGACTTTGCCAAGCAAACAATGCCTGCAGTCTTCTTGAAAATTACAGCGGCTAATTTGAAATGAAACACAAACAGTTGCGTGTTTGTTTCAAACCTCTATTATGATTCTGTGCATAGATCGCACATACCCCCCCTACTCCCCCATCTCCCTCCCCCCCTTTGCTATATATAAAGTATGTAAATGCTAGCTGCAGCAGTCAGATACATCAATGAAAGTTGACAGCTGAATTATTAGCATAGCTGAAAGCATCAGTCTTTTGTTTTAACCCAAGAATGGAGCATTTTTAAAACTCACAATGGCTCTAATCAAATTCTCAAGGTTGTTCAGTTTAGCATTGTATTAGTTTAATAGTTTCTGGTTCGCCGTTGACGTTAATGACACATTCCTATGTAAATATAATGTGCTTCTGAAAAGCCATCAAAACATTTTAAGGTCCAATGAATGCGGTTTCATTTCAGTGTTCTTTTTTTTTTCTTCCCCTGAACGAGAAATCTCTTTTTATTTAGCAATCTCAGCTGCATTTACAGAAATAATAAGAAGACTGGATTGATTAATGAGGAGTTTTAAGGAGTGATGCAGTGCATTCGAACAAATAACTTGGGGAAAATGGCAGGCTGGTTGGGGGAAAAGGTTGCTCTCTCTCTCTCTTTCTCTGCCTCTCTCTCCTTATCTCTCTCTCTCTCTCTCTCTCCCTCTCTCTTTCTCTCTCTCTTTCTCTCTCTCTCTCCCTCTCTCTCGCTCTCTCCGTTTCTCCTTCTCTTCCTCTCTCCTCCGTTCTCCCTCTCTCCTTCATTGGCACTGATTGACTCACTCCAACGACCCCCTCCACCAACCCACATCCCCCCTCCACTCTCCCACCCACCCCTTTCCCCTGTATGGCTTTGGAGGCCTTTGGCAAAGACCCAGCCTCCATTATGGAGACATGATAAAATGGCACATATTCTCACTTTTCAAAGACTGATGAAACCATTTAGAGTAATATACTAGAATACATTAAGGAATCCTTCATTTTGGGGAGCCTGCTAGCATGTGTGTGTGTACAAAAAGAGCACTATATGGGGTAAAGACATTTAGAATCTGTGGTATCTCGAACGCTGAAGTCTCAGCTGAAATATCACATGGCTTTTTTTTATGGCTTGTTTAGCACTTGTCACTCAGTAATGTTTCACAGTGAGAGAGCTGCTCGGCTGTAAACATGTAAGTTTTCTTCCAGTTGTAAATAATTCTCAGCCCTTTTCTTTTGCCGTCTGGCTTCCTGTGCAGTCCCACCACGGCTATGGGGAGTTAATGGTGAATTTATCCTTCAATGCAAGAGAAAGAGAAAAAGGGGGAAAAAATCTTTATACAAGTCAATGAGGCGTCCCTTTATTTATCTTAAAGAATACAGAGATGTTTGTCGGCACAATGGCGCTCAATTCAGGCGGACGGCTTTTAATGTTCACCTATGCAAAATATCAATTATGGGGAAAATGGTGCTCCAGTCATTTTCCTTTCTGTGTATTGTTTTGTACCATGGTACAGCTCTGCATCAGCCTGAATGGGTTCTAAAGTATTTGTTGTTCCATCTTTCCCCACTATCTTCATGCTGCTGTCTTGTCATGCTGAAGGATGCTGGTTTGTGGGCAACCAAGTTGCAGCCTGAGTGTAATTTACTGTGCATGTAATTCAGCTCTCAAATCAAAGTGAGGGCTGAGGGTCGAATACATTCTGCATACAGTCATTTATTCATATGAGAATCGTTATTGATTTATTTTATTAGTTTCCTGACGTATGACGATGGGGATGGGGGAGGGAATGAGGGATGGAATACGGATGTCACTTTAAAGCTGCTTTAAATGGCACATTCACAAAGAGCAGCTCAAAGTAGGACCCTTTAGAAAGAATGTTGATTAGATGATCTGACCTGATTTTACCACTTTTCTGGCTCACCCTAAATGAGACGGTTGATTTTGAGTGCACAATCACTGACTTCTTTTATTGGATTGATATGTCATCACATGATCTGCCAGCTTTACTTTTCAAGCACCGTTTACGATTCGCTTCCAATCACGAAATGGTTCGCAACACTGTAGGCTCACAAATTCTATATACTGACCAAGAACATACTGGATGACCATACGACCCCTGTGTTGATCTCACATTTTTGTCTAATGTTTGTCCATGCTTGTGTCTTAAAGGCCCCTTGCTATGGAAAACTGAATTTTGCTCCCTTTTAGCGAGTATTGCTTAAGTCCAAAATGTGCCATTCTTTCCATAGTCTACAAAAACACTTTGATTTAAATTCAGAATTGTTGTGATGTCACAACCTCTAATGCTTTAGCCTTTGTCTGACCTTTAAGCCTACAGCAATTTAGGTTATTGATTCACACTGAAGTGATTAGAAATGTTAATACTGCAGACAGTCTGCAGGAAAGTTAAGCATCAGACCATTCTTGGCTGCAGTAATCTAGTTTTTTCTGTGTCACTGAGGGTTTCAGTACGAATTTAGAAAGTTTGTTCTGTTCCAGGATGGGTTTTTTTCAGGCACTCTCTCTCTTTGCACTCTGTATAATCCTGTCCTGCCTGCGCTTATATTCTTTCTGTTTTTGTTCTTTGTGTTGCACTATGGTCCCGAAGAAACATTGCTTCGTTTAACTGTGAACTGTGTATATACTGGAAATGACAATAACAACCTGCTTGATGGAATTTGACTGATGGTTTTCAAATATTTGAATAGTCATTAAATTCAACTATTGAACTATTGTGTTGTCTTAAAAATATGTTTTGCCTTGTCCGAATGTAACACCTTACTACGGGTAGAAAGCGGTGGTAATGCACCTAAATGCTTTTTGCCAACTGCCGTTAAACATCAAAAGAAGCAGAAGAATGCATTACTGCTTCAGAGGTGTGTGTGTGCTAGATAATTACATTTAAATAGATTCTATTTTGGATTCTAGCTCATTCAGACAAGCATGGCATCACTAGAACATGATCAAGTAAAAAGACAGAGTTTGAGAACGCCTGGAGCTTCATCACGTACATCAGGTGAATTGGAGATACTAAGTTCCCCCTCAGTGTTAATGTGTGTGTGGGTGTGTTTGTCTGTGTATCTGCCCTGCAATGGACTCGTGACCTGTCTAATTCTAATTGTAACTCTAATTGTAATTCTAATTCTACATAGTTTCACTGTAAAAAGCCAGATGTTCAAACCACAAAACTCTCCATATTGCAAAATCCATGTGTGGCATTTTAGAAAAAGTTGGTTACCCTTTATGGGAAGAGTTTGAGTTTTCTTAGGGTTTTTTCTCAACCTATATTGGGACTTTTTGCTTGCTACTGTTGCTTTTGTGTTGCTCACTGGGGGTTCCAAGCTCAAGCTCCAGTAAATCAGCTCTTTGACAAAGTTTACTGTGCAAAGCACTATATAAATAAAATTGAATTGAATCGAATATTAAGGGAAGACATTTTCACTGAAATAAGTCTCCTTAGTGTATGTGATTCCTGTAAACAGATCTAAAGGTGTGTGCTTGTTTATGTGTATGTTTGTGGGTGCATTCTGATGCCTTTTTTCCTTTCATTATCGTCCTCCTTGTGCTGAAAGCATGTCACACTCTCTTGCACAGAGAACAATCTGATTTGCAGCAACTGAGAGGAACAAAATAAAAAAAAAAAGAAAAGTACAATAAGATGAATTTCCACCATTTTAATTTACAATACAAAGTATAAAAATAAACAGTGAGGACTTAATTTAGCGTGCTTTTCAGGCGGAACACCTAATCCCCTCCCGTCCTCGCCCAGTGCTCGGGGATGGGGATTTTCCACAGGGAGGCTGTGGCCTCGTCTTGGGAGAGATAGGTGGGCAGAATGGAGGGCCATTTTACGCTGAGCATATCACCCCCGGGGCCCTGAGGAGCCCGCAAAAACACTTACACACACACACACACAACACAGACAGTGCAGCACACACAGCAGCAGCAGCCACGCACTAATCGCCCAAACAAGCAGGCAGCACAAGCGCTTGGAGCAATGGAGAAACAAGCAACTTAAGAGCCACAGCAAAGACAAAAACAAAGAAGAGAGTTTGTTAGACACGGATTGGAGTGTAGAAAAAGAACTTAAGGAACAAAGAAGGACATGAATAGGTGAGGAAGTAAACTGGGACGGTGGAGCTACTTTGCCCCAAAGCGATTTAGAGGACTTAACCTTTTCTTTGCCAGCTCTTCTGCACCAGAGATGCTAGAAGAATCTGCATACTGTCACTTTGTAAAAATGGATGTCCATAGTTTTAAATCAGGAAAGATACCAGCAAGTGGCCTATATAGTTGACCAGTACTCATCCTAGCTATTCCAACAGCGCGCACACACACACACACACACACACACACACCCATCATACATGTGGACATGGAGTCATACATGTACCATATGTATTATAAATATACAATCACGTGCAACATTTTGAACACCCCCTGTCAACTGATGTGAAAATAACTTCATACAACTCAAATGTGGCATTTTTCTGCAAATTTCAGTGCACAGTAATATTCTGTATTGCCTATATTTACATATTTAATGCTAGCTAACCTTTAAATTGCATAAAATTCACCACCTGGCCAATAGAAATGATATAAAATTACTTGGAGAAAAAAGTGCTAAATGAATTTACATTAAGCATTAAAACATTTTCACTTCCCCTAAAAAGTTGCCATTTTGGAAGTACAAGATTTTGTGTTAACACTGACAGTATAGAAGTACTTATGTAGCAAGTATTTTAGGTAACACTTTGTTGAAGGACGTCATTTATAAAGGCTACATGGCATTTAATAAATTTGACATAACCGTACATAAACATTTAATATTCCAACAAGTGTCAGTTGTCATTTTCTGTGATTTCACCTCAGAAAGGGTTATGAGAACTGATACTTTCTGAAATAAGCTTTTATAAATGTCTGTATAGGTTCATGCCTGTTTTCATGAGAGACTGTAGGCGTCGTGTTGTGTTATGAATTCAACTCTTTAGTAAAGTGTTCCTGTATTTTCTAACTCTAATCTTTATTCCATCAAACAAAACATTACCCTTTTAGTTAAATATATAATAATAATAGCTTTTGTTGGTCCTGACATTGTTTGGAGCTGCTGCTTTTTCTTTGTTTTTCACAATATTTATGTCCTGAAAGTACATGCAGTCCCTCTCTTGAGGACCCTACCTTCTGTTTATATGATGGAGCTTGGTACCCGCCTTTCACCCCAGGAGGTTCATAATAAGAATCTAACCATATCCTTAACCTGTGCCTGTGTGTGTGTGTGTGTGTTTGTGTTTGTGTGTGTGTGTGTGTGTGTGTGTGTGTGTGTGTGTGCACTTGTGTGTGTGCACTTGTGTTTGTGTGTGTCCTGGAAGTGGGAAGTCAGGGCAATGATAGACACTGATTAACACTGGAGAAGAAATATTGGGACGGAGAGATAAAAGGCGAGAATGGAAAGCTATAAATAGGTCACATAAAAGCACACCTGTCTGCTGATTTCTTAAAAAAAAAAGTACAGTTCCTTGTAGTTAATGCAGTTCAGCATGAGTGGAGCTGCGGTGGCAGCAGCCAGCCCGGTTTACTTTCTGGCTGCATCCAGTCTCAGTCTCCTCAATGTGGCGGATTTCAGCGCTGACATTTAAAGAACAAATACAGAGCTCAAATGGGTGGCATATTTGCACATTGTTCTTTTTAAGATAAAACTTCTGCTTGAGCGGAAGTTAAGTCTTTTCCCGGCTTTCTTTTGTGCATCTGTGTGGGTCTGTATATGAAAGCCACATTTACATGCCCAGACACACACATACACACGCGCAAACACTGTGTTCAGTCCAATTCGTTCTCATTGTGCTGTGGCTAGTGGCCGTGTGCAGAACTCCATCAGTGTGCCGAAGTAACATATCGGCAGCCTGTGTCCTTATCTGACAAGACAGTGCAGTAAGCCAGGATTAGCATCTAGATCTGGGTAAGTGGACTTCTGTGGGGACACAATAGCAAGAGAGGGGCCTAGTATCGGAACATATGGGGTTGGATGTAGATACAGAGATGCCATCGGGGGGCTTTCAGTGAAGCACAGAGGCAGAAACTTGCTGAACTATTACAGCAAGTGGCTTTCTGCTTAAATCCAGTCTTCAGTCAATTATTGCCTTTCTTGTTGCGCTTTTCTTTTTCAGCCATGTTGCTGTTCCCCCTTTCTTTTGGCCACGCGGACCAAAGTGCACGGCGGCAATATGCTGCCTACTTGGACGCAGACTTTTTTGGTGGTCTGTCATGCGAATGCCACTTCAGTCCGCTGCGCCATCGTGCTAGTGGAGTGGGCTAAGTGGCCCTGGTTTTTTGAAGTCTTTCTTTGAAATAAGCAAGGCAATCCCCATTGGCCCAGGGATCATATTCTATTTACGTTCTCTTTGCCAGCGACAGAGGCGACGCTGGCCAAATTCACAAAAGAAGATCCACATTGGAAAATCCGGCTAATCCCTGATTGAAAGTTCATGCGTTGGCTTGCATGCATAAGCTCTGGCAGATTTTCCCAGGAAAGAGGAATAAAAAAAAAAAAAAAGAGCATCGCAACCCAACAAACTAGGGATCGTTTTCGGTGAAAGGAAGCCACCCTTCGAGGCACACACAGGCAATGTCAGTGTCAGACAGCATGTCCGTGTTTCAAGTGCTCCCTTTCATGCTCAAAATGAAAAGATAAAGAGAAAAAGAGAGGGAGACTCCATTCTGCTTCTCTATCCCACCCGACCAAAAGCGAACAGAAGGGGAGGTCACTGTCTTCGGTTTCACTTGCCAAGAGGTTGCAGGGTGCAGAGATTCACATCAAAAGGGGAGGTATTTGACAATTTTCAGGAGCATGTGTCCACCTTGTATCTATATCTTCAGAAGCTTCTTTACATGACTTCCTTTTATAAACAACCCCCCCTTCTTTCAGCCCTTCCACCAGTTCTTCCTGGGGTGGGGGCCATGGCTGGAGAGTGAATCTTCACAGATGGTGTGCCTGCTTGTCTTTGGGGGAGGGGTGCTGGTGGGGGGGCTAAACAAGCTTAAACTTTCTTATTTTCCTTTTTCGCTTTTCTTTGGGCAAAAACTTTGGCCCTGAAACTTTCGAGGCCTGGCGCACATTTTATCGCGGCCCACATGCAAGGGATGTGTGGGGTCCTTTGAGGATCTTCAGTTGGACGCTGGCTCTGTGTGTTCTTTCCGTCCGGCATCAAGCGGGGCATCAGCGAGACGTGAACGCCACCCAAAGCCTAGCTGTGTCTCGCACAGTGCAGCTGGTCAGCCTCTCGCCTTAGCCAGGAGAAGACGATGCTTGGGCTGGGATTTGATAAGGAAATGTTTAGCTTGCTTGCCTTTTCTCTTGTGGTGAGCCAGAGAGAGTCTCTTGGTTAGATGGATAAGGAGCTGTGTTACTGGAAGTGATGGATTGTGGCTGGTGCGCAGAGCCACTAAGAAGCTTCTGAGAAGTTAAGCGTGGGCTCTAATGGTGTAGACTTGTCAGAACCTTGGCATTTCCTCCATCTCTCTTCATGCTGAGAACGGAGCACGCGTGAGATTTGGGGAGAAATGAAGCCGTCCTCCTCCAGCTTGCCACCGTTATGGACTTTTGAAGAAAGATGACTCAGTTCACTTTGCAGTTGAAAGGGAGATACAGAAATGCAAAGAGACGCATATTAGAGACCTAGATAGCTGAGTGAGGACTGAGGCCACTAGCTTCAGCAGGGTATTCTCCCTGGAAGTGCTTGCATTGTCTTTTTTCTGCAACATGACAGTAACAGTATGAACAGTATTAGAGCATGAAAAGTAATTTCATCTGATTTTTAATGCAATCTCTTTTTTTCAAATTGGATTAAAAAATATTACAATAAAAATAAAAATAAACAGGCTCCAAAGTTTTACTATCTAAATATGTAATGAACTGTGACTGGTCAATGACTCTTAAAACTTGATCATGTGTAAGCCATCGAGGGTCATCAGTATTTAAAAATGGCTCTCAAAATTAGGCTAGGTAAAGACGGATGGAGATGAAGACAGGTCGAACATATCTTAGGAATTACATCTCAAATGATGATACAGCCGAGTAGCCTAGGATCTCTAGAAGAATAACAATTTATAGCATTATGTGACTGCCTCATGTAAATACTCTGTAATTGTAATACTACTTGCAATAAACCAAAACACACAATGTAATCATAATTTGCACAAAACTATTTTAAGGGTTAAAATGACTAAGCTAAGGTCATAATTTGAACATTTTCTGAGGTCCCCTCATGACATTTGTAGGGTTGTGTTTACTAAAATAGTATTTCATTTTCACATGACATGAATGTGTCTTGTTCAGAAATATGTACTGAAATATTTCTTATCATGTGAACATGAGTGGGTGTGACTAAACTACTCTAAACTGAATAGGTGAATATATGTAAATGTGTTTTTGTGACATCACCACTGTGAATACAAAATTGGTTGTTTTTGCTCCTCAGTGTCCATATATGGGCTGTATGGACTGGGAAGTGAATGGTTACTTTAGCTACTTTACCAGTGTTTATGTATTATATTAAGCTGATTAGTGAAGAAAAGTACATTTCCATGATAGGGGCCCTTAAAGATTGAACAGCTCAAACGTTGTACTACCTCAAAGAAATAAGAAATATGCAGTTTACATCCAATCCTACACACTCTGGGATTGGAATGCATCCATTCTTTTCATTCAGTAGTACATTCAATGGTACTGATATGCCATCTCTACTTTTAAAGCAATGAAATCAAACTTTTTACATACATACTTACAAAGGAAATGTCCTTTCACAAGCATTAAATTGAGTACTGTTGCAAGGAACACCTTGGAATTTCTGTCTCCAGGAATTTACATTGCATTACTGGAGAACTGATATGGCCTCGTGTCACTACATATAGAACAATGTCATCAACTATATGCTAATATATTTATAGTAGTGACATACAGCCAGTGTCTAGCTCTACTGAAAAAGAAAAGAGAGAAACAGGTTAACAGAGAAGTGTGTGCATAAGTGGTGTGTGTTTTTAAGTGACGGCGCTAAAAGAGATATGAGACATCCACCTAGTGAGTGAGGTGAGTGTATAAGTGGCCTCCAGCTCTTGTGTTATTATCCTCCTCTCTGCTGCTCCACAGTGACCTGCTAATAGAGCTCTATTACCACTTACCCCTCTGTCTGTGTGCTGCTATTCAGTCATGTGGTGGTGCTCCTCTTGAGTGGCTCATCGGACCCCTGCCATCCACTCCAGAGACGCACGGCCTTGGCCCCCAGGGGGTCATGCGGCCTGCATGGTCGATCGAAATACCTGATACTTGCGACCAGGCGTTTTACCAGCACCTCTAGCACCAGATTTACAGCTGCATGCCCAGATTTCTCTCTCTCTCTCTCTCTCTCTCGCAAACTATATCACTGTATCAGACAGTGAAAATATAGACGTTCTCCCAAGGTATATAGGAGATCAATGTTTTGTGCTTTTAAACGTCATTGCCTTAGGCTTGGATAGGGATATACTTGGAAAAGATCTGTGCTTCTTAGCTGTGATGGTGCATTGAAAACAATTCAAACAGTCATCTTCAATTTACTCATTTTATCTAATGATCCTTATTATGAAACTGTTGCAAAAATAAGATTATCAGCCTAATTCTGTATGTTTTACTTGTTTTGAGCAATTGCATCTAGAGTCCCATTGGAAGATAAATTGACTTGCTTTATGAAATACTGCTTAAAACAAGTAAAAATGGAGTAAGATATGCAAAAGGCCTTTGCATCTAAGTCCAAAATATATTGTGACCTGTACTTAGGTAGCTAGTTTCTTATGACTTGATAGAGTGTGTCCCACTGAGGTCATTTAAACGATGCCATTTATAACCATTTTGAAAAGAGATGAAATAATGCTTGAAACAAACAACCTTATCCACCAGTGGAGTAAAACAAGACAAAATTATTTAGAGGAAAATGTCTGAAATAAAGGTGCCACAACGGGTTCCATAGGGTAACCACAAAGCAAAACCAATTTTGGTTCCCTAAGGAACTTTTCAGAGGATGGATTTTTAAAGGACCGTTTTTGGTAATGAGATATTCTGAGTGTCAGGAGCCCTTTAAAGCTCTTTAAACATTCACATAATGTAAAGATTCTTCAGTCTTTGTTCAAACCATATATCTAAGTCTATATCTGTTTAGAAACATTTTTTGTGTAGAAATTGCATGCACTGACCATATTTAAAATGAAATAATTCACCAAGATATCTATTTCTTACATTTTTTTTGCAATGGGGGATCTTTCACTGTACATCAGTGCTTTCTCCTAAGTTGTGCCAGTTGATTTGATAATTTTGAGCCGAGCAAGGCTAAAAATAGAAGATAGGCACTCTGCAATGCATGTGAGTGAATTTTGTGGATAGAGCCCCATTATGTTTTGTAATAGATATAGTGCTTTTTGAGTGGTTTCATTATAGATTTACCATGGCGTCCATCTTCGGGGAGAGAGTTGTGTGGGAATTAAGTTCACCTTCACCTCTGACCACTCACACACAATTACTCGCAGAATTGTAATTATATAGAGAGATTATGGGTGTGTTTTTTTTTTTAGTTTTTTATTTTTTATAAAAATGATTGCAATATTTAATACACTTTAAAAGTTGTATGTGCCCATGCAGGGCGCGATTTTATAACATCATAATTAAGCTTAGAAAGGATTTATCATCAGTGTGCTTCAAGCATAACCTAATTCTCATTTTCATAAAAAACATCTGTGAAATAGTCTACATTAAACTCATTTAATGGTCAGCTAGTGTGTGTGTGGGTGTGTGTGTGTGTGTGTGTGTGTGTGTGTGTGTGAGTGTGAGTGTGTGTGTTTTCCTCTGCCGTCGTCCTCATGCAGTGAACCTTCACTAACAGCTCAGAGAGCGTCAAGCAGCCTTTTAAAATGTCCTTTGAAAAACTTGGAAATTATTTCCCTGACTTTGTCACTTGAATCAATTGAAAACACATCGACATTGCCGGCAAATTGGACACCAGTGATAAGGCTCGACATCCTTTTTCTCTCTAACGAAGAGCAGCCGGGCATAAGATGTCCCTAGGTAAATAATAGAGCCATCTTTTCTTCCCTTTCTCTTTCACTCCTGCTCTCCTTCTTTCTCTGTCTGTCTCCTACATGCATCAGACTGTCTATGTATGCATCTCTTGCTCCACACCTTTGTTTTGTTTTTTTCATTTTACTCCCCCCCCTTCTCACTTTCTTTTCCATCCCATGTTTTCTGTCTTATTTTTGTATCTCCTTTGAACACCTTTGTCTATATTTTTTCTTATTCTGCTTGTACTGTCTGTCAAGGACACCTAAGCTTTTTTTATATATTTTCTTTGTCAGGAACACCCAGGAACATGTTAAATAAATACCTGTTTTGATCCTTCCGGTTTCTTTTGCAAAACCTGTGAAACTGGAGGAAGAGCTGACAAAAGTCCTGCCTTCGAGAGTAAAGCCATACTCCATGCGTTTTATCCTTGTTGTGATGTCAGCACTCATCTACACTTCTTTCAAGCGTCTAAAATGCCTTTGTGCCGAAAGAGTTGCAGTATGGATTATCATCTTGGAAAAGAAAACTATTAGGTCATTTTTGGCAATTTTTTTGATTTTTACACCAAGGAAGACACTTTAATGATCATAAAGCTGCAAAATGTACCCAAAATATAATGTAAAGCAATATAAATGCAAGGTACAGAAATGGTCTAATTGCGTACACTACATTCATTTTCCCAGTGGAATGGTGCATATTTGTACCGTTCCATAAGTGAACTTTTTTGAGACAAGGTGTATTGAGATATATATATATAATTTAAAGAACTGAATTAAAAACAGTGGTTGATGAAGCGTAGTACCTAACACTGTTGTCCTCCATGCGAGACACTGGGGTTCAGTTGCCCATCTGGACAAGCACACCGCACTACCAGTGAGAGTCCTTGGGCAAGAATCCTAGTGCTCCATTCACCTGTGTCTGTAATATGATTCATATGTTATTCACTCTGGATAAGAGCATCTGCCATAAATGTAAATGGAAAATCCTACTATTATGTTCCCTAACTTAATATACTGAATGTGTACCCTTAGAAGTAATCCCCAGTGACAGTTTAGTACCTTTTTTTCAGAGAGTGTAGCAGTAAGTGTCTGTTTTATGTTAACAAGCCTTTGCATGTGTTATTTTCCTTCGTGAAAATGAACCATTACATGAAAGGATGGGAACTGTGGGCCAGTGCCAATAGACATCATCAAATATCTTTTTAAAAATATCAATCAAATCAAAGCTAGTATTTTTTAACCAATTATCTACAAATATGATTGTGATATCACTGTTCCTAATTACATGCAAAGTTCAAAAGAAAGCAAAGTGTACCCAGACTTTAGACAGGCTTTGTCTATGTCTAATAAATCAGACTTTATGGGATGAAGTTCTCGGAGGAAGTGAGGTTAGGTGAGACCCTTATAAGAAACAATACCAGGGTGCAGGCAGGCAGACAGGCAGGCAGGCAGGCAAGCAGGCAGGCAGGCAGTGTCTGGCTGGACTTGGAGGTATTTTTGCAGGTGCTGTAGAAAAGGACCCTTCTGCAGCAGTGTGTCTTGGATGGATCCTGACAAAGCCTCCTCTTTGGGTGCCAGATGGACCCATGCATTCCCCATACTCTTGCGCAGCTAAGACCTAGGCTTTTCTTCCTTTTTTTTCCGCCACAAAAGAAAAGCGCTTTGGCTGAAAGAAAACCACAGCTGAATTTTATGGTGCCGCTTCTTTTGCCAAGCTGATTTTAGCAATTCAAAGGACGAAGCGCATGCAATGGCTGTTTCGGCCGCGTGGTCGATACGCTTTTGATGGAAGTTTGAATTGGCAGATATGTCTGCCACACTAATATTTCGCCACTCAGTGGGAAATCTTGATAAAATCCAGAACCAGCGAGCAGTGATAAAGCGCAGCTCAGAGTGCTGTTGGAGCACGGCTTCCAGAATATAATTCCTATAAGGCCAGAATTGGGTGGCAGCGGTGTCAGCGGGAACGTGCTCATGCAGTGATCCGAATTATCACAAATACACGCTTATACTGGGCAAGGAACATGAACACACACATACCCACACAAACACACACACACACACACATGCAGAAAAATGCTATCCCTGCAGCTTGATTGTACAAACAATTGGACTGCTTTTCTGGGAATACAATCAAAGAAATCAGAGTAAAAACAGCTCCTCCGGGAAAATGAAAACACATTAGATACATGTATTCTTAATTATATGTGCGATTAAGCTTTGATATGAAAAAACAAAACAAAAAAAACATGCATTTCTTGCTGAGTTGCAGGTTTGCAGGAACCTAATTTGTGGCCTTACGTACTTTTCTCTTATAGGTAATGTTTTTGGATTATACTTTCCTATACCATATGCCTCATTAGTCTATTCTTAAAAATAAAGCTTGGAGCTTTGCTTGGATGAGCAGTTCTAGACATAGCCTTTGATTACCATGGGGTTACACAATGTGGAGGATCTTTCAACTTATAAAAGGTTCCCACATGTGGCACATTTACATGGTTACATGGTTCTTTAAAGCTATATTTCTCTACCCTGGTCCTGGATGTTCACTGACTTGCATATTTTAATGCCTTCCCTGCTTTAATACCCCCACTTCTACTCAGTAAGGAGTTGTTAATGACCTGGTTAGGTGGATAAGGTGTGCTGGATGCCGGGACAATATTAAAGGGCCAGTTTCCCACACATGGATTAATGCTTCGTCCTGAACTTAATTGCACTCCTGGGGCCAGCTGCACAACAGGTCTTAACTAAGAGGGTTTATGACAATCGTAGCCAAGACCTGCTACTGACAAACTGTCAGTTAATGCCAACAAAAAGGAAGAAATAATGTCATCAATGGTGAAGCTCAAAATGATTGAATTATAGAGTTTGCTTAAAGCCAGACTGATGGATAAACTATTCATGTTAATTTATAAAAGGTAAATGGCAGTTGATAAGAGACCGCACAGTAGAATAGCATCCTTTTTTGTGCCGCAACCATCCAAACATGTATTTTGAGGTTCATGACCCCCTCCCTTTCAACTCACCCCTGAAACACACCACAACTCTTCATGCTTCTCCATGCAGGGAATGTGGACTTTAGCTTTGGAAAATGGCTCTGTAGTCTGCTCCCATAAACAGTGCTACATTTTTAGCTCTGCTTCTATTCATAGTGTGTTCAGGGTGAGAATTTTATCACACAACATTGCTTCCAGTCACACAGAAGAAAATGAGAAAAAGGCATTTCTGACTATAAATAATTGTAACAACTGCTTTGTTTTAAGTAGAGTTTTAAAATGTGTGAGAATATGTGATATCCAACAGCATTGTCTAAAGTCACTCTGAATATGTCAGCTTTTTGCACGCTTTGGAAAATACTTGGCTACTGATATACTGTTGATATACGTACATTACAAGTTAGTGAAGTTAGTTGCTTAGCGTTGTACATTGCACCAGTTAGAGCCTCAAGTTGCTGCTGGAAAAAATGTCTAACTGGCGTGGTGTGTACTATCTTGCCTGAAGTGTTCTCCAGCCTAGAAAATGTCTCGAATTTGACTTTAAACCTACTCTTAGATAGGTGTAAAAGTTATGCCTTGTCTTGAAATTCAGCTTACGTGGAAATTAAGCTTACGTCCAGCTGGTGCAATAGTTCCTACAGCTACGCCCAGAAAGACTGACTTAGCTTATGGTCAGCTACAACCCCTGTTGGTGCGGCTGGCCCCATATGCTAGTGAATCACCATCAACTGAATGGTTCTTTAGGGAAACAAAAAAGTTCTTCTAACTACTGCTCCAAAGAACCCTTTTTGGGAACTTCATTTTCAAGAGTGCAAGTCCCTTAGAAATCTGATAATTTTGGTTTCCAAGGACGTAGCATGTCGATGTGCCAGACTAATGTCAACACAAGCATGTCTAGCACAAAGTAAGTGAATTGGTCACTGCTCATCTCTGCTTGCGGTCAGTATGATAAGAATTATGGCATGTTTGAAAGGGCCAGGGTGAATTGTGATGCATATAAATGTTTCAGCTAAACTGGCTCCACATCGCTCACCTGCCTGCCACATTCATCATGGCTAATCCACTTTAAGCAGACTTGTGGAGACCAGAGAACAGGCCTGCTGAGATGCACAATGAGGCTCCAGATAGTAAGGGGTGCTATTAAGAGCTACTGTTCTACACTAAGAGAACAAACTGTCTACAAAGATTTGTTTGGATAACAATATGATTTAAAAAGGTCCCGCTTTATTTTGATTTGATTACGAACGTATATTTTGTGTAGTAAAGTGTCTTAAGGGTGAGGATCAAAGTGATGGTTAGGGTTTGATATATCTATAGAACTATGTATAACTGATTTAGCTGTCATCAGTCTAGCTAGCTGTCTGTCTATTTGTACACTGTCTATCTATCTGTACACTTTAGAAGATAGAAACACATTTATTTTAGCTTTAATTCCCTACATCAAATTTCCAGTGGGTCAAAAGTTTACATACACCAAGTTGACTGTCTCTTTAAAGAGTCTGAAAGATGCAAAAAATTGATGTAATGACTTTCACTGGATACTGACTGGCCAGTTGTCGTAAATGAGAGTTAAATGGGAGCACATTTGCCGTTGTATTTAAAGGCGTACCTGTATGGCCATTGCTTTTTTTTCTCTTGAAAAAAAAAAAGTTCAAGCAACTCAGTCAAGACCATAGGAAAAAATGATGGACCTCCACAAGCCTGGTTTCCCTTTAGAAGCAATTTCCAAACAACTGAATGTACCATGAGCATCTGCACATATAAATGTATGCAAATATAGAAATCCTGGGACTGCACTGACATTGCATTATTCAGGAAGGAGACACACAATAACTCCCAGGTCTGAATTTTGGTTCAAAATAAATGCTAAGAGAACAATAATGCAACTGGTGAAGGAACTGGAGCCATGAATTACCAAAATATCTACATCCATCTTTAAGAGAGTCCTACATTACCTGTCCTGAAAGGCTGTAGAACAGGAAAGAACCACAGGCATAAACAGCTAGACTAAAGTTTGCTGGTGATCACTGAAGCATGTCCTCTGGTCAGATATTGAGTTAAAAGTAAGTTAAAAAGAGTCACCAGAAAACACTTAAAAACCACTTCAAACCATGAGACAATGTCACCTTAGCATCTTTGCTTTGAGAATGGCCCCATTTCTGTTTATTCTGATAGTCCGTTATATGTGTACAAGCCAGTTAATGACACTGAGCATCCAGAAAGCATCTACTTTAGACCCTCCAAATAAAGTATTGTCAGAAACTGTAGAAGAAAGGTCACTGTAGTGGGGCAAGGTCATTTTAACATTTGTGCTTATACAGGCCAAAGACTTTAGATGTCAAAGCTCCATTCTTTACTGTATGCTATGAGGACTTCTTGCCCTTTCTGTGCCCTTTTTGCCCACTCCTTGTCCTTGGGTGGCAGATTGCTGAATAACAGGGCACTATCACCCTTTTGCCCCAGCTTAGGTCAGGAGCAACTGTCATTTAAGTTTTGTAGAAAGGAAAAAGTTTTGTATTTGTCTGAGTAGATAATTCAAGGCTTTGCAACTCAGGCATAAAAGGCAGCTTAAATGACACCATACAAACTCTCATTAATATTACAGGGACCATTCTTTGACTTAATTTCATTTCATTTCCCTATTTGAGCTAAGTCAATCATTGCAAGAGTAAGGAATTACAAGGTGTGCAAATCATATTTTAAGGTTCAGTGTTCTGGAAGGCTGTTAAATTACATTAACCCTTTTTTTTCAACATATGAGTTCTCAAATATTTGATTTTGGAAATGCTTTACCTTTTTTTGCCCCCCTCCCCCTAGTTTCCTTCACATCTATATCCAAGTTGTCAGACGTGCTGGCCTAATGTGCAGTATCTAGCTTTAATATTCACATAAGGCTATATTTTACCCCCCTCCTATAATATTGACTTTTGTCTTTTAAGTATGAATAAACGACAAGCATCATGAGGAAACTTTTGATTTGCTTGCTCTATCTTTCACCTCTCTGCCTCTGAAACTCAGAAATAGTCCCCGTGCTGCCATTATAAACAGTAAATGCTGAATATTAGCATTTGGACTTGGTATGAAAATGCTTCTTCTGCTAGTGACTGTAAGTTATGTGTTAACCTAGCAATGATTTCACATTTGGTGTTGGAAAATCGCTGCAGGAGATGCTTTAGAGGCTTGGATCAACATAATGGAGATCTTAAGTACACATGGGCCAAGTGTTTTGGAGCTAATGTTGTCGACCTTGTTATTTTTCAAAGACAATATCCGCAGAGTATAAGGTCCTCTTTACAGTGCTCCATTATGCATGGAGCGATGACTAATGTGTGAGCGAGAGTGCAGAAACAAAAGGGAGAGAGAGAGAGAGAGAGAGAAATAAAGAGAGCAAGCAGATAACCCAGACAAAAGATTATCACAGTTAAAGTGCTGAATTTGTTCTTGTGTCAGGGAGCGTGTGAGCAAGAGAGAGAGAGAGAGAGAGAGAGAGAGAGATGGGGAGAGAGAGAGAGAGGGAGAGAGACAGGGAAAACATAAGAGTGAGTAGGAGGCTGTGATAAGGCGAAATGACCTGTAAATCCTGTTGTCTAATTGTTTAGTAAATGGAACTAATGGTTTTAGAGCTGCAGCTATACCTGCCCTTCAGCTAACTCTACACTTCTTCTTCCATCTCTTTGACGCAGGAGGCAAAGTGCCACGGTTAACAAATGCAAAAGCATCGCTGTTATTGGTATGTTATACAGGTGTGTGTGTGTGTGTGTGTGTGTGTGTGTGTGTGCGTGCGCGCTTGCACTTGTAAAGTGAGAGAGAATGTGTGTGCACAAAATTAATCAAAGCGGGGGCGATGATGAACCGTTTCTGTAGAATTCTGTCAAAGGTTAAGAGCTAGTTATTTTTAAGAATGACATGAATCTGGGAGAGACAGTGATTGCCTAAATGACCACTGTAATTACCAATTACTTCTTGAAGCAGAGAATATATTCACGGCATGTAGCCTGCTAAATACAGACAGGCATTAGCCCATTTACGTACTAATGCACATAATTTAGATCCTGAAAAGGGCAGATGGGAACACAATGGAAGATATAATAGATACCGTCTAATATCATTCCAAAAAGAATATTGGATTCATTGGAGATGAATATTACTTTGTGTCAGATTGTTTTTCCATAAAACAGTCAAAATATATTTCATCTCTCTCCCCTTCTCCTTTTGTTAGCCTCTCGGCCAGTGAAGCCATCAGCAGAGGGGCAGGGAAAGGAAGAGAAAGAGCCAGAAAAGAGACGAAGAAAAAGCAAGGTAAGTACTAGGCTGTTGACTGGTTTTAGCTCATACACAACAGTGAAAAGTGATGAGCATCCGAGATGACAGGGGAGTTGTAATATTGCGCTCCAGTGTGAAAGAGTTTATATTGTGGAAAACCAAATTTTCTTCTTTTTTGAAATAAAAGACTACTGATGTAGTATGCAAATGTTGTTAAAGTTTCCAATAATGCCAATCATTTTCTAGTCCATACAGTTCTTATATGAAAACTAAGCTGGTGTCACAAAAACCAAACCAAGGCAAATAACGCAGTATATATGGATATCTGAAAATTCTGCTGCAGCAATTTAGCCTTGCCCTTTTATTATGAGTGTTTCAGCCTGGACTGCTTTTTAACTACAGGATAGCCAATCAAAACAGAGGTCATTTACATATATATTCTTAAAGGGCTGACCTCATAGAAATTGAAATGTCATTTTTTAAATAAAAGTGTGTGATGGTGTAGATAAACCTTTCCTGTCCATGTGTGGACTAAGCTGCAAAAATGGCTCATTTTGAAGTCACTGTTTTGTGATGTCACAGAAACCAATTCCAATTCCAAAACCTATACAGATCTTCACCTGTTCAGACTACAGCTGTTTAGCCCAACTGATTCACACTGAAGTGATGAGGAGTATTTCAGTCAGGACAGCTTTCTGATAACACAATACAGAGCATCAGTAGAGAGATATATTACAAATATCAGTCTTAAAAAGCACAGACTTTTTTTAGTACATAAAACCACATCACTGGACCTCAGTGGAAAAAAATATCTCACTAGACAAATGCAAGATATGTGCCCCTTAAAGACACAGTACAGCCTGTTTAATCAAGAGGGTCAAGAGAGGAAACTGGAAAATGGGCATGTGAAAAGGAATTAGGACTGTTTTTGGTTCTTTAATCTGCACAAATGTTATAAGTGGACCTCAGGGGAAAAAATATTGGATATGGGCCCTTTAAGTTGTTCACAGTGCTGAAGGAGATAAGCTGTCTGTCACATCTGAGAGAAAGGTGTTTGGATCTAGATATTTTTATTTTCTGCCCATTTCCCCCACCTAATGACACAAGATAGAGAAAAAACAGCAACCAGGGTGAATATAGGAGCTGTTGACGGGTCTGGCTGGTGCCAGGATATTTACTAAATTAGACATAAACTGCACAGGGCTGCATATTCGCTCTACCTTCTCATGAATAAGTTACCAAAAACAAAAAAAAAGAGAAGTGAGAGCATAAACAAAAGTGGTGCATGGGGAAAAAAGAGCGAGTGTAAGAGAAAAGGCTGTTTTGGCTGTGGGATAATGAGAGGATAATGAGAGTGACAGCTCATGCCCCCCTCCCCTTTTTTTCTAGACTTAGTTTATTCTCCCCTCTACCTCTCCTTCCATCAAACATTCTTTCTCTTTTTGAATTCTATATA
>JBBPCZ010000042.1:21096558-21106588 GCA_037974445.1 Brycinus macrolepidotus
CCCCCCCCCCCCCCCCCCCCCCCCGCCTCTTCTTTTCTCATCCCCCCCACGTCACCTCCTGTGTCACTCGCTGGGACAATAATAGGGACATATTTGTGCTCTATGTAATCTTGCCTTCGCCTCCATCTGATAAATACGTTTAAGGGGAAACTGATTATTGTAGTTGGCTGCTACTTTCAAAGGGAAGGCCGCAGAAATAGTCAGGGGGTGCGAGGTAGGGGGCAGGGGGTGACAAGACAGGGTGGGCGTGTGTTTAGAGTCCAAACTTTGAACAAGTGACATCATTCCAACCTCCCTAACCCCTCCTCCCTTGCAAAGTCATGTCCGCCTCGACTGTGTCCCGTTTGAAAAGGATTAGCTTATTCCACGTGGAGTTTTCTTTAGCTAGCGCTGGCACAACACACAAAGTAAATCCACAGGGGCTGGAGATTCACATTGTAATGGTAGTAATAGCTTTCAAAAAAGAGGAACATGGAGAAAGTGAGAGAGAGAGATGGGAAAAAGCCCCCCCATCCCCCTTTTTTATTCTGCACCCTTCATCTGCAGCCCAATTATGGAATGTTTCAGGATTGAACTGAAACAGGATATTTTTAAGTAGCGGGGACAAAGTTGCGCCTACTGTGTGCACTGTTTATTTCGTTGGAATGTGCCTGTCATCTCTTGCCAAAGCAGTTTAGCAGCATTGTCATCCCTCACTGTGCCACCGGCTCCCATGTGGCATCTTTCTCTTAAAACAATACCTGCACTTTCACAGTGGCAGCACTTTTTTAGAGGGGTTTACGTCAACAGCGCTCTCCCCATCCCCCACCCCCCCCTCCTCTGGGCTTTTTCATGTGATGTTGGCACTTTTTATGCTTAATACTTCAGTAAAATGAGGTGACTAAGAACTAATCCCACTGCACAGAATTTCCCCTCACTACAGACTGAGATTTCTCTGAGGTTGAGACTGGCGGTACAGGAAATGACATGTGCCACACAAGGTTAGAAGTGACCTTTTATCCCTGAAAGACTAGCCACAGAAATGATTGCAGAAATAAGCATTAATCAGTAAAAGGTTACACTCAGCAGGGTTTTACTAAACATTTTCTCTCCTGATATCGATTCCAGTATTTAGAATCAAGGTATCGACCAATACTAAGTACTGATGTCATTCCGGTGTGCTGGGTAATGGCCACAATTAAGCAACAGAAAAAGAGAGAGTGTGTTATAAGTAACATCAGGTTGTGATGTTATTTAGAATAAAACATGGCACCAATTGTTATACAAAGAAATACTGATGTGAAGCACTGCTCTCATGTAGCATCAGCAGCTGTTTGACCCCCCTTCCCCTTGTGCAGGGTCTGCTAAATTTGTGTGAGTGAGTGCCTAAGTGAAGGCCTAAACATTGTGTCAAATGCGCAAGAGGCACATTCGACACCTGCAGAGGTTATGCAAGCTTGAGGATGTTGTGACCTTTGTTTTGAAAGTATACTGGTCTTTCAATTTAGGTTTCTATATGTAGTCCCAAAGAAAAGGTTTGTAAAAATAGTTACCATACCAAAACCCCTTTTTTTATCTTGAAGATTAATAATAATAATAATAATAATAATAATAATAATAATAATAATATCAACAACAACAGCAACAACAACAACAATCATCATCATCATCATCATCATAACTGACCCTTCATAATTAGAAAGGAACACATGAAAATAGCAGTTTCTGAAGTGCAAATGCAAAGAAACATTGCAAAAGTGCTGAAATGTTCTTTGAATTGTCAGTTCTACTGCTCAACCATTGCCTTTACTGAAGTACCCTCGAAGAACCCCCTTTTTTAAAGAGTGCCGAGAGGGAAAGATTTTGTTGCTGTCTTGAAGGGATAGAAGTAGTTCTGAAGATTGGGCCGTCATATAACACATCGATGGCCGTCACATTAGTGGGGAATGCCAAGAGTCCAGAAGATGGAACCAGTTTGGTTCGGCATGGGCCAAGTGCATAGCAGGGAGTCTGCAAACTGCTCAAAGCTGACATTTGTGTCTCCAGGAGGTAGGCAAACAGGGGATCGGCCTGCGTTCAGCCAGCCTCCAGCAACCCCCCCCACCCCCCTCACACACACACCCCATCCCTTCTCATCTTTAGATCCATCGATTGGATTTAATTGTTTCTCCACTGGCCATGTCGAGGATAACGCACCATTATGCCGTCGCTAGAAATTTTCAAAGCCGAGCATTGTCTTCCCTCATGAAACCCTTCAGAAAATTGCTGATGTGTGCTGCTGTTTCCCCACTGATGGCTCTAGAGTTCATTTAATGGGACTAGGTTCTTGTTAAGTCGCAGCACCTGATTACTTTTCATGTTTTACCGCACCATTCTATTTCACCTTAAATAAATAACCGCTTAAATAAGCAACAACCTCACAGACATGGGGAGAGGAGCTAATGATGAGAGACAATTTCTATTCTATTAAAGTCAACAGTGTACAACACACTTCAGTTTGTTTCTCTATGAAGGAAAAGAAACGTATTATCAAGGGCTAAGAGTTACAACGCAATACAGCTTCATATTTTGCCGCAGTTCCCCCCATTTCACTGGATAAAGTTATGGGCAAACATTAATAAGGGAGACCTTGAAAAATCTTTGAACACAAAAGGATTTATTCGTCCAACAGCAAGAACTGGAGATCAGAAATATGAGACTAGTGGACATTTTTGAAACCCCATTTAGTGCTGCGACACAGCTTCTGAAAAAATCATTCTGAAAGCAAAACTTTCGGAAATATTTAACAGTTCTCTTCTTATTACACAATCCATGAGGAATATTCTCATATCAAATTATGCAGCACACCATGAATGTAATATGCACTTAACATGAAGCCTCTCTCTTTTTTACTGGCGCCTATCTCGTATCATTGCCTTTAATACCCTATCAATCTAGCAAATCATCAAAATCTGATATTACACTGGTGCATAGAATAGTTTTAATGCCAGAATTATTGTTCTTTGATATAAAAATTGACATAAAAAAGGATTCTGGCAGAAATACGGCTTCTTTCGCTCGTTTTGCACAGGGCTCCTTTTGTTTCGACGGCATACTGTGCATATGAGAGGCGTGCGGTGCATGGAATAATTGTTCTTTTCATACTAAGAAAGGGCATATCAATTAAAAATAAATAGTCTCCGTAGTTATTATGCCACCACGCAGTGGTTGGCCTGCCATTAAAGAGTCCTGTAACCCTCCCCCCTACATTACCGCTTTTCTGTACACTCATACAGAAAGTAGAGGTATTTACCACACAGCCGCGTACTTTGCGTTAAATTTCTGCGGCCTATATGATTATTCATGAGCGCTTACGTAAAAGTGAGGGGGCAGACAGGGGCCAAGAGGGGACGAACACAAAGGAATCTTTTCATCTTCCAGCTCAAACAATCTTTTATGGATTTTATGCTTGCCCAATTGTTCAATTGTTGCATGATTAAGTGAAAGGTGATTTTTTTCCTTCCTGGGAATGCAGAGGCATGCTGTGGTGAGAGGAACAAAGGATTGGAACTGTATAAGAGGCTAAAGCCTTCCCTAAAATCTGTGTTAATAGAGCAGTTGGAGGATATGCCCCGGCTGAAATGTTTAAGCGACAGAGCTCTTCTAAAGCACTCTGATACTTTGGCACCAAACAAGAAGCAGCTGGGGGGCTTATAGGGCAACCTACACAGGCCACACACAGATACATTTATATGATCAGATGTACTCACTGGATGATTGCTACTTAGGACTTTGTATATAGACTGTGCATCATTGTACTCTCTTAAACTAGAAGATTCTTCAGCAGTGCTTGGCTTGGCTGTAGGGTTTGAGGAGAAACCTTTAGTTGCTATTGTCTGGAGATTCTTCAGACTTTAGAAAGGTTCTTCATGGTCACACATCTCATTTACCATGAGTTTTTTTGGAGATCCATCCACTGAATGGTTCCTTAGGGAACCAGAAATGGATCTTCTATGACATTGCTCCACACACTTTTTTTTAACCCCTTTACTTTGAAGACTGAAGACTAGGCCTCTGTGTATGCTCCACAAAGTGAAAGTTCCTCACTGGTTCTTGACATGGATGTAAAGTTCCAAGAGAAACCTTATATTGGTAATGGAACATTTACACTGTTTGGAGGTTCTTCAAACTTTAAAAAGGTTTTCATGCCCACACATCTTATTTAAATGAAGGTTTTTATAGGGCGATCCATTTCTTTAAGGAATCTTCAGTTACATCACTCCAAAGAACCTTTTTTGGCATCTTTATGTTTTATAAGTGCAAACTCTGCCTCTTTTCAGGCTTTCAAATAAAGGTTTCTCAGTCATCCTCTTCTGGATGTAGTGTTCTAGGAGAAACCTTTAATTGATTATTTACTATTGCATTATTTGAAGGTTCTTTAGATTAAAAAAAAGGTTCTTTATATAGGTTGT
This sequence comes from Brycinus macrolepidotus, assembly GCA_037974445.1. NCBI lineage: Eukaryota > Metazoa > Chordata > Actinopteri > Characiformes > Alestidae > Brycinus > Brycinus macrolepidotus. The sequence goes on from JBBPCZ010000042.1 coordinate 21,100,989, forward strand.
TTGGAGATCCATCCATTGAAAATTTCTTTAGGGAACCAGAAATGGGTCTTTTATGACATTATTCACCATTTAGACCAGTCATATTCCCCCGGTTTGGATTCAAGGTATTCATGTATCAAATGAATCAGGAGGGAATATTGCACTCATCTTGCTTGTATCTCTCCATTACCCTCATGGCATTATTCATCATTGCTATACGCCCCTGTGGTATAGAGAGATCAGTGCATGCTCGTTTACAGCTGGCTTCGTTCTTCATGATGTTTAGCCGATCTTTAGCCGCACTGACCCTGCAGCCCCCCACCCCATATAGCGTGCGGATGCCTATGAAGATGAGTGAAGATGAACCTGGCCTCAGACAGTGGGAGGGGAATGAACAGGAAGATGGATAGGAGAGGGCCTTTTATTTGGCAGAACAATGGACTCATCTCCTTCCTGTGTGTGTATGTGCATGTCCCCTGTAGAGGCCTTTTACCAAACCATAGCCAACTGGAAGGAGTGTTTTGAGTGCTGAGACCACAGTGGTGTGTGTAATGTGTGTTTATGTCCAGTGTACAATTGTGAATCATTTGGATAGATTATTATGAACTACATGGATGTTTATTAGCCCTTTAAACTGCAAAGGCCAGTATGTGGGCCCACACTTCAATTCTTCAACTTCCTAACTTACACATTAGACTCATAAATGGTACCAAATGATTTATAGTAGGTACTGAGTAATAAGTATTAAGTTGAGATATTACAGTCATAAATGTGATGCAATACAAATATAAATGTAATTATGAAAAAATGAATTACATTTGCATTTAATGAAGACTATGTATAAACTTATTTGGGTCTTTTCTGTTTGTTTTGATATTAAGCAGTGACAAAAGCATGAAAATGTAGTGGATGACTTCTCCATATGCTGTAACAACTTCTTAATTTTAAGTCATTATAAAACATGTCCTCTTCTGCTTACAAACTAATGTGGTATTGACTGATATTCTTTCAACAGAACTTCTCTGCTTGTTTTAGAGAGCTGTGAGCGAGAAACAATTAACACCAAATTACATGTTATGCTTTTCTTATTGCTGCCAGTACGTGCAATAAGCCTGCAGTTTAAGGACCTCTGGTTGTACACTTCTTTCTATTTATTTGAGTTCAGTGCACTGTCAAAAATAAAAGTGGCAGACAGTGTTCTTTTGAGCAATGCTATTGAAGAGCCACATTTGGTTTCCTAAAAAACTTCCAGTGGATGGTTCTTTAACACTAAAAAGCCTAAATTATACTATAATGGCTGTAACTACGATAATGGCCATAGAGGTCATTTAGACTGTTTGAATAGTATGCACTTATTTATACAAACCAGATACAGAGAATTACTCTAAAAAGAAAACTGTCTGTAGTGTTGGGAAATGTTTTTGATAATAACTTCTTATTAAATCAACAAGCACCAATACCAGTTCTAAACAACACAGGCTATACAAATATCTTGCATTATATTTTCATATAAGAGCAGCATTGGGCATCAAATGGGTTACTTTCATATATGAACAATAAAAACATAAAAGTAATGTTTCTTCAGCACTGAGTAGTCACTACGTAACTGTCTGTGTCTCATGTCCAGATAAAGTGCCATAGATTCACAGCCAACCAAAGTTTTGCATCCAGTATAAAGAGTTTGTGTGACGAAGTTTTATTGTCTTATCTATCCTGTTTTTTGTTAATTTATTCTGTATTGGATCACACTTAGAGAACATATTTCTCATTAATTTCCAGATATTTTATGAGATGGGGCTAATAGGCTACTGAACAGGTGGGGCTAAAGTGCTGCCTGACTTGCTGGGGTAGCGGTAAAAAGAGCTGGATTATGGAGATGAAACAGCCTGATGAACATGATCAAAATAACTGCTAATGACCTTAAAATGTAATGTGAAAATGTTAAAATGTGATTCAGCAGTGCATACTGACGTTTAATTTTGTCAAAATGATCACATCAAAATTTCAAAGTGACTTCCTTGGCCTTCTAGGGTTAAAGAACCATTGCTGGGACGTGTGAGGGTGAAGAACTATTTTAATTTTTTAGGAACCTCAATTTGTAAGAGGCTCTGTACACATCAGGGTATTTGCTTAAGCTTTAAGGAAGCAACCTCTGTTTTTAAGACTGAAGAGGGTCCACTGTCTGCACCATGCAAGGCGAACCCAGGCTACAATGTGCCGATTAGGCCAGACATTGTTTCACCTCGCAGCCTTTTGCTGTACGTCAATCACCTCTCTCTTCTCGTCCTGACAACATCTCTGCCAAACAGTCTCGAACATTTCTTCTTCAAACATGGCATCTTTCTCATCTCATCACGAGAGGACGCTCCTTGCTCCAAAAGCATTTTAATTTCATCCACACATGGCGAGGTATTTACAGATTCATGAGAATTCAAATATTCCAAATAAAATGTAGTAAACAGGGGGGGCAGGCAGAACCATGAAAACACATCAGATTTATTCTCCCTGTCTTGTTTACTGGGCCACGGAACACTGGATGCAAACAGAATGCAAATTTATTTGATTGAATCAGGTGATGCAGAGGTAATTGTATTTGGAGAAATGTCCAAGACTTTTTTTTTCTCTTTATCATTATCAGTGGGGGGTTTTCTTTATGAAATCCGTCTTAAACAAAAGCTATCATTGCTCGCGAGCCTTCTGATCCTCCTTTGTCACTCGCGGATGTGGATGCGTCTTTAATTTCCTTTCAATTAAAAGTAAATATGCGGTTTTCTTTTTTCCCCCACTGTGAAATCTAAACAAGAGGAGTCAACACAAGCAGACAGGTGAAGAATATTCATTTTGTTGCTGCCTGATTCAACAGGCTCTGATGTTCCTTGCCTTTTTTTCTGCCCATCACAATTGGCGCCGCAGAGGTTTTTTTTTTTTCCTACAGCTTTAGGAGAATGAGCGTTTGTGTCGGAAGAAGAAAAGCGCTATTCTCTTCTAGTGGGACAACCATCTATCTGACCTTAGCATCGCACACTTCATAATTGCATCTCCTTAGCAAAAGCATCCAATCTAGTCCAACTTCAAAGTGTGGGAGTGCAAGACCCTGCTGCGAATCTTAAAGTTCAATGTATCTTGTAAGGCATCATCGCAAATGTATTGCTCTCTTTCGTCTCCTTTGTTTTGTGCCTGTCGCAAAGAAATAGTCTCGATATTGAGTGATGTTACGGTGGCCGCGGCTGCATCCCGTACCGTCGAGTGTGTTGTTTTTGACTTCAGCATTGGAGCAGATCACTCAAGTACATAATAGAGGAATTATGAATGTGTCAATCACTCTCCAAGCCAGCATTTTTAGAGCCCTCTCAGTGTCAACAACACAACAACCCGCTCGCACCGCACCCCCTTAGGCTCTCGATGGCTTTTAAAAGTGCTTATTAGTTTCGCTGAAACATAATACAAGACACTCATGGTTGAACAGAGTCAAATATGAATAGATAATGCTTACGTAAACCATAATCAATAAAAAAAATCGCACTCCTGTGTTATTTTGCTATCAAAACATGCAACTCAAACTTGTTTCCCCCAATACACTTCAACCATCTGCCGCTCTAAATCAAACCGAGTCTTTGGCTCAGTCTAACAAAAACAGCAACCATATTCAATTTTCTAATTTCGCATGAGGAAGGACACTAGTTCAACTTAAGTAATACCGAATCAAGGGCTTGATTGAATTTCAGTGATGTCATTACGGGGTCACATTTCAATGTGTAATATAATATAAATTAGGTTATGCCCGCTTTCCTCCTGCTCAGGGTCTACTCTGCTTCTGCTTTTAAGCTTCAATGTTTCCCCACATGCACTCGATGATGGATAGCCACAGGTCAGTCTGATGCCTCTGTGCTCATTTAAGGTAGCCCTGTTGGCACCGTGATGAGAACATGCTGGCTGAAAAGATTCCTACTTAGTCGTCCAAAACAAGGCACCTACATGCAAAAAGCACAGTTAAACAGATTCAAGTCTAATTTGTTTTTCATATTCCAGTTGGTTTGGCATCTGCGAATTCTGCAAATGTGACATTTATCAAGATTCACCATGAAGACTGTTTTTGTACCACTGAAGTGATTTTTTTCATCATAACTGTTTTGTAAAGCACTAGTTGAACAGGATTAGTTTTACATGGGCAGGTGCTGTAGTCACAGAATTCCCACCTATATTGTTTGATTTAGCCACTTGTTGGCTGTAATGTAGCACTGTTTTGAGACATATAACCAACTCACAGTGAGAGCCATGCAGGCAAAAGTACTCCATACGAACTGGTTATTTTTGACATAGTTTTATTACTACACTTCTGACATCAACCAGCTTCAATTAGCTTGTTCATCCAAGGTTGGACTGGCATATAGGGAAATGTAGGGAAACATGTCTACATTATATTTTACAGCATTTGGCAGACTCTCTTATCCTGAAAGTCATATAACTAAATCATGTAACAGAGGTAACTAATGTTTGCCTAGACAGGGAATAAAACCCCACTCTGCCGGATGGAGGGCAGAGGTGTTACCCACTATTCTGTACAAACCACAGTGTAGAGACCAGAAGGGTAATTTAGTAGAATGACAACCATTGTCATTCTACTGAACACACACCATGTCTTAACAAGTATATAATAAACAGTGTGTGGGTAATGCAGTACAAATAACAGTAATGTGCAGTGTTGTGTAATGCATAACAGTATAGATTGTTGTAATGACAGTCACTGGTCATGCATTGACATTTTTTTACTTAATTATGTCATTTGCATGCATGCATGCTACCAGCATCAGCTAACTGGATGACTTTAATTGTGAATATAACCAGTACAATGCAAGTGTGGGAAGTGGTGTAAAGTTGGCGAACAATCTGTGCAAGCATCTAAACCTGCTAATATTAAACTGATGAATGAAGACCGCTGTGTTGAAGAAAGGGACTCTTTTCATTCAGAAACAGCTCTGTAAACTTTACATCTGTATTAATAGCATTTTTAACAGTAATATTAATATTTTGAGACAGCTGTTTTTGAATTGCTTTTCCTAGCTAGTTTCTCAGTTTTACATGATGTTTACTGTGATTGTCTTTTTCTTTTTTTATCTTAATTTCGATCTTAATTACGTTTACGTTTACGTTTACAGCATTTAGCAGATGCTCTTATCCAGAGCGACGTACATCAGTGCTTATGTAGTCCACAATTGGGGCAATTGGTGGCCTGGTGGTTAGGGAGTTGCCCCAGTGATCTGAAAGCCATGGGTTCAAATCCCAGAACTGCCTGTAGCATCACTGAGGTACCCTTGAGCAAGGTACCATCCCTACACACTGCTCCCCAGGCGCTGTGTCACTGGCTGCCCACTGCTTCACTCGGGTGAATGGGTTAAATGCAGAGAAACAATTTCACATTGTTCTCATTGCATTTGGTATGGTATAGCGGGCAACACCTTTGCACTCCGCCAAGCCGATTGGGTTTTGATTCCCTGTTTGGGCAAGCACATCATACTGTATCTATCTGTTTATCTATGTATGTATGTGTATATATATATATATATTTATCAGCATATATATATATGTATATATATATATATATATATATATATATATATATA
>JBBPCZ010000042.1:21106688-21123546 GCA_037974445.1 Brycinus macrolepidotus
TATGCTGATATTTCACTCTGGAGCATGCTTTTTATTAGAGTTAAAAATTTATTCCTTAGGTCAGGCAGCCTGAAGCATAGCTGCAGGCCTTATGTTGCTTTGGTAGAATCCTGAATTGTAGGGTGTGATGAATTACAACTATTGTTTTATTTTTCACCATTTTATTTATTTATTTATCAGTCTGTCTATCTATATATCTGTCTATCTATTTATGTATCTATTAATTCATTCATCCATTGATTCAGTGTGGTTAGTTTGCTACTTTTTATCAATGAAAGTTAAGTTAAGCTCAATCATATCCAAGATACCACAGGCTAAACCACAGAGCTTTACCCCTGCACCAGAATTCTCTGCCTGGGAGAGCCCATGATACCAGCAACAATCCCCTTCTCCACCACTGCCAGAGCTTACCACAACCAACAGGTTTGAGGCTCTGAGCTCCCTGGTTTGGTGTTTCCCTTACATATTCTATAACTTAACAATAACTGTGCTACTTAAAGGTCTTTGCTGATTAAATATATTGTTGTTTAGTGACTTGAAAAAATGCTCAAATGATCAAATAAGAATCAAACACCAACGTAAATTCAAGTATCCAAATTATTCAGGCCAACCGTGACATATTTTATGTATTTAGGTTGGAAAGCTTGTCTGGATAAACAATGTAGAATTGTATTCAATTAACTGCATCTACTTTCCAGCCTTTTCTGCTGAATGTCACAAATAGTCCTACAGTCTGATACACCTATGGGGTAAGTTGTAATAATTCTGCTCACCCAACTTTCAGTTGGATTGTTCACAAACAATATCTCCTCAAAACAAAGCTGGCATTGTAATTTTCAGCACAAATGTGTATATTACTTAAGTAACAAAAAGATACATTTTGTTCAAATGTTTTACTAACTATTTAGCAAAATTCACAATGTGTTAGGGTTAGGTCCTCTATACTGGCATATTTTTTTGCTACACTTCCCCTTTTCCAGACTGTAAAAAAGTAGTGTCTCATACTGTTAGCACCCTGCAACAAGCTGGCCTTCATCATTGGCCCAATGGATTCAGCTCAGAGAACAACGAAGACATTAGAACCTGCAGCCTTGTGGTCAGAGGACAAAGTCAGTCTATGAAAACCGCTTCTAACTCCATAACTCACTACGTCACTCTCTGTCTATCTGTCTATCCCCCCCTTTCTCATGTACCCCAAGGTAAGCTAGATTAGTGAAGCTCCTTCTCCTTTGGTGTGGTTTTGTTTTTCTGACCCTGCGCTGTCAGAAGAATTTTAAACAACACACTCCTGCATCCTGCTTGTTTTCAGCAAGCCCTCATGTAAAATGGATAGAGGTGGCACATTTATTGAAGTTTGATTTAAAGTGAGGGGCAAAAAAAGAGATCTTGTCATAAATTATTTTGCTCATACCCAGCCTCACCGATGTATGTAGGATTGTTAAATAATGCATCAGCCAGCTCGTAATTAGGACAACAATAGTCTTTTACCGCTTCAAGAAAACTCTGCCTGTTTTTTTTCTCTCCCCTTTTCTTTTTAAATGAATGCCAAAGACACCTGAGTGATCTTCACAACACATTTCCCCCTCTGTAAATGGTAGGCACTGTTTTAAATTCATATTTCACTCTAAATGATATAGGTTATCATTCCCGTGCTCATTATCATTTAGATGCAAAATAAGGGACAGTAATGTGTGCTGGAATGCAAGCCACCAGCCTAATGTTACTCCCAATAATGTACATGCATATTTGTCTCAGGCGGTGATTACTGTGGGCTCCATAGCGCTGCGATTGATTCTAATGCAATATGACAAAGTATAAGAGCACAGTTAAAGAGAGGAAAAGAGAGCGAGTGAATTAATTATATAACACTTCATTTTTTTGCCACAGATAACACCTTTAGAGGAAGTGCCCAGGTGCATTAATAACCAGACAGGATGAATGGGTGATCTCCCGCGTTGAGCCCATTACGCCACATTTATCAGTGACCCGTGCACTTCGTGTGACGACAGCTAAAGTCCAGGAAAAGTGTGTTTAGACAAAGACAAAGGCATCACCTGCCTACGGAAAGCCCATGCGCTATTACGGCTATGGCCCCAGCCAATGTGAACTGGATATTAAATATCCTTTATCTTAAATTTCCCTTTCAGCCCCGAGTAAGCTGATATCTCCCTGTGCCTCCCCCTCATATTGCTCTATTGCTGTAATAAAGACATTGATATCAATGAGGTAAGTTTGTCCCAGTCTGGGAAGATTATGCACACCCCCTGCTTTGCGTTCATGATGTACAGCGAAGGTGTATTCATTGTATTTGTCTATGGTGTAAAGGAGGAGCTGAAGAAGAGGTTGCTTTGTGGTGTTGACACATCCAGATCTAAACACCTTTTTCTCAGATATGACAGGCAGCTTATCTCTTCAGCATTGGGAAGGATTTAAAGGACCCATATCCTACATTTTTCTTGTATTTTATCTTCCTCCCTGCAGTCCACTTATGACATTCATGTGGTTTTATGTACCAAAAACTGTCATGATTCATGTTTACAACCCTTTCCCAACCTCTCTTTATCCTTTAAAACTGAACAGGCTGTTTTTCTTACTGTGCCTTAAAAGCTGATGTATGCAAATATTTTCTGTTATGACTCCCTACCCTTTTTTGTGTCTTACTGAGAAAGCAGTCTACAGAATAACTGAAGCTGCAACACCCTGTATAACTTCAGTATAAATGGGTAGGGCTAAAGTGCTGTTGGCAAAAAGGTGGACATTTGTAAATGTGTAGGTTTTTTGTAACTTCACATAAACAATGAATTCAAAATAGCCTATTTTTACAGCTTATTTTCCATATTTTGACCATATGGACTGGAGAGTGGAAGATATGTATTGAAACTTCAGGACTGTTTACAGACTATGTCAGACTCTATTATTAAAAGAAACGTGAAAGATATTCACACTCACTGATATGGCCCCTTTAAGTGCTTGAGTTCAGAGGGTCGCGCAGGCCATCTGCTGCTCAGACTCACCTGTATTTGATCTCTCTCTCACACACATACACAGACCCATGCACACACACATTCTCTCTCTCTTTCTTTCTCTGCCTCTCTCTCTCTCTCCCTCTCTATTTCTCTGCCTCTGTCTCTCTCTCTCTCGTCTCACAACTCTCATTACTTCACAGGAGCCGTAGTGTGTGCCCCCTGGGGGCTTCCTTTGGCTCTAGCTCTCTTCCCCAGGGTCCACCGGCTTGAGTTGATGAAATTAACCTGTGTGGAGGACTTTTTTCCACCTCCCTCCTTGCTGCCATGCTACTCCTCAGATTCAGAAGAAGAAGAAGAGAAGCTTAAAAGCTCTGTGTCTTGTTTAAATGCTGCGGCTCCGCTGGGATGGCCTCTCTTCTCTTTTCAGCCCATCATTCCTCATTACCCTGGAGTTTTCCCTTGTTACCTTTGCTTGCTTGCCTGGATTCCTCGCTACTTAGAAGCTTGACTGGTGATATGAAACATCATGTTCTACTGTCCTGCCGCCTTCCTGCTGCAGAAGCTATAATTAGTGTCAGCGCGAGGTCAGATGAGGTGATGCTAAAGGTCATGTACAGCATTCAGTTTGCCCCCAAGACACATGAGTCTGCTTTTATTGCTAAATTGCTCTTAGTCCAGGTTTTCGCGTTTGAAAAGTAGTTCTTATATAGTATCCCTCCAGTGAATTCTTGTAGGCTAGGCATCATGGTACATCGTGGTAATTCTCAGAAAAACCTTATTTGATGTAGAATCTTTGCTTCATACGGATGTTGTTTTAAACCTTATAACAGATTCTTCACATTTGCACATCTTATTCATAAAAACTGTCCAATGGAATGTTCTTTGGGTTTCCAGTGGTCCACTGAAATGTTCTTGAGCCAAAGGGAATCAAAAGTGATATTTCTTTGGCGTCCCACCAAAGAACCCTTGCTGCCTGTGCATCATGGTACACTCTGAAAAATAAAGGTTCTTAAATGGTTCTTGGCCTGAACGTGAGAAAAAGCCTGTAATTTGCATAGAACCTTTACATCAGGATTCTTTACCCTTTAAAAATGGTTTTTCAAATAAGCATTCAATTCAAATTTTCTTTAGATAACCAGACATGTTTGATCAATTTCTTTTTAACAGTGTGGACTCATGAAGATGGATGTTTTGTAGACAATCAGTCTAGAATAACAAATTCTCCATGCACTCACTCACCTTTTGTCTACCTGGCAAAATCTGCATGGAAAGTAGCACCATGGCTCCGTGTGATGACGTACAACATCGTTTTGTAACCTCTCTAAGATAAGGGTTGCAAATGCTACTGCATCCATAACAAAATGGCGGGGCGGGCTGGTTGGAAATATGAGAACCCAGCTCATAACTCTCTTATTATGAATAGCCCCAAACGAAAGGTCATGGCCATGACAACCGCGTGATGGATGTCACTGGCGCCCAATTAAATCTCTCTCTAAAAAAAAAAAAGGAGCCTCCTAGCGCTCCGTTCCCTTATTAAATATGAAAGAGCTAAATCAAAAGTCAGAAGCATGGGTGCTGCTTCCTCATCTGCTTTTTGGACAAGCACCAGCCCAATGGTGAATTATTCATAATGTTGATAAGAGGGTCAGTAACACAGCAAATCCTCATTATTAATGTTCGTAGCCCAGCTCAAAGGTCACTCCCCAACTTTTCTGATGTAGCAACTTTTTTGAGGGAGGGTGAGTTCTAGATAAACACCGAAGCCACATCTGTAAAGCTGTTTCAATCAAATATTTGCTGACCCACTTCTGATTCAAGTTGCACAAACTTTCACATCATGTACCTCATTCCTTCTGTTTTAACACCCTGAATGTGTAGCACATTCAGTTGAGTTGAATGAGGAATATTTAGTATGGATAACATTCAAAACTCAAGATAACAACAAATATATCCATCCATTATTACAGGTTTCATATGATATTTGCTATTGGAAGTCAGCAGTGGATCTGACTTTTCCTCTTTAAGCTTGAGGGGAAAGAAGAGCTTGTTAGTCTCGCAGCTTGACCACATAAAACCGAGATAAATGTCCACCATCAGAGACTTTTTTCCCCAAGTCCACCTCTAGCTGAACTTATGCCACTCTTTTTTTGCCTTGTATATCCAGTCTGGAATTATGGATGATGATAATAATAATAATGTCATTTTGTACCGGAATCTCCGTCATTACCTGCTGTAAAGTGCTTCTAATTGATATCTCTGCAGAGATAATGATTACAATGCCCTCCAGGAAGGTATTATTGCAATATTAACCTTTGTATATACTTTTATGCAGAAGATTCTGGCACATTAAGTGATCTGTAAATCTTGCTTCTGCGCTAATGCCATCACAAAAGAATGGCGTTTCGGAGGCGTGCCCTTTAGCTGATTAAGTGCGTCCAGCGTTTTTGGTCACTGGCAAGAAATGGATGGCAGAGTGATGCAATTTCCGAGGACTTCTTCCCTCATTTGGAAAAAAAGACGGTTAGCTGCAAAGAGTGAATGAAGTTTTAACGATAGCTTTAGCCAAATTACAAAAATGGACAGCCTGCATGTGGGACAGCCTGTCCCTCAGAAAAACAGAGAGAAAGTAGCTATTTTTGGACTATGGTGTTGTCCCGGAGATAATTGGGACCCGCCACGGTCATCATCCCCATGCTTTGGCACTGCATTGGCTTGACATTGTTGCGACACTGGCTGGCAACGTTTGGACAATGCAGGACAAACGCTGGGGGAATGTTTTCCAATGGCATACTGTGTGGAGAAAGAATGCGGGGCAGATGCAGCTGAGATGAAGAGGCTGTTTATGTAGTTTACTGTTATCTGTCTTGCTATCGTACTGTAAAAAATAAATAAATAAAAAATAGACGCACACATACACCCACACACACACACACACACACACACACACACAGATTTAACGATTAAGAGGCAGAAACAGACTTGCGCCCAAGAGATCCCTCTGTACAGCGAGTAAGAACAAGTACATATCTTCTGCTGACATACTGCAAATGAAAACAAATTAATTCAGGGAAGAATGCTGTGTGTGTCTGAGAGAGAGAGAGAGAGAGAGAATTGTGTTTCACTGTGGAAACAGAAAAAAAGGGTCCGGTGGCATGGGCAGCGACACAGTAAACATGTCCAAAAGAGCATCTTTGGGCTGACCGATTCAGGCCTCAGGAAATGATAGTGACCTTAGAGTGAGTGACCTCTGTCCAGGGCTGCCTGCTGGGGCTCCTCTGGCCATCACTGCTTTGATTAGCCTGCTGCAGTACTGCCTCTGGCCTCTAGGGAGCGCTGCTCTGACCCTCAGCTTTACCCCATGAATCACACTGTCTGCTGACACTCATCACACACATGCATTTACTGAAGTGTGCTCATGTTTATGTGTAATTTAATTCTGATGCATTTTTTTTTATCTCTATGAGAAATTCTCTGTTATTTACAAGGGAACAAACTGTGCTTCCATGCTCTTTATTCGTTTCATCTTTACAACAGCTTGATCTTTTTTTGTCTTTTTTATATAAATTCCATTGTCCAAGGATGGGTGATGACCTAGAAAGATTCCTGAATGCACTTTGTATTCATTATTTCATACTTGTGCCATGAGGTTGCAGTTTTCCCACAGATAACACACATAACTCTAAGGTGAGGGGAGATAATATGCTGATAAATTAAGGCCTCGTTACCATTCATATGTACTATGTTGCTTTTTCCTTACAAAAAAAATAGTGCATTCCTCTTTTGATTCTGCTTCTCGCATTGTTCTGGTCGCAGCTCCTGAGCTGACATTAACCTACTAAAGCAGGCCTTTGTTCTGTGTAACTGGAGAGCATTGCTAAAGTGTACACAGAGGTTAGTGTGACTGAGGCACTTGTGCGGTGTGGCCGTGCCTTGCACTTTACGCCCTGCCTGATCCACAACAATAGGACATAATGCTTAAAGCGGCCGGGACAGATAGGCCACTTGATTGTTGGGATAGACACCAGCTGGGCGGCTGAAAGGATATGTTGCTGTTGTGTAATGCCTGTTTACAGCAACTACAATACTTCTGTGTCATTTCCTTCATTTGTCTTAAAAGGCCTATTCGTACACTTTTCTCATATTTTATTTTTCCCCCTAAAGTCGGCTTATGACATTTGTGTGAGTTTATATGCCAAAGCATGAGCATAATTCATTTTGAGGTGACCATAACTTCTCTTTAATGCCTTGGAATCATACAGGCTGTTTTTTGTTGCTGTGCCATTAAGACTGATTCCATGTAAATGTCTTCTGATCTGATTCCTTGTAAATGTCCTCTGATCAACTGCCCTCATTCAAAAAGCAGTCCAGGATAAGACACCCCTGATAACTTTTATGTGAAAAGGTGGAGCTGAACTTGCGCGAGCTGAATAGTAAAATATATGTAAATATGTTGGTCTGTGACATCACAAAAACTGAATTTAAATCAGGCTGTTTTTGCAATAGATTCTAGATATGGACTGTGTTTAATTAGGACTGAATTTTTATGAAATTTCAACATGGTTCATGCACTTCATCAACAATGAAAAAAAGCAGGCAACTTGATTTTCCATCATATAGACTTTTTAAATAAAAGGAGGTAAAATAATGCAAGCCTATGTTATTCGGGTTGCTGATGTAATTGCTGCTTTAACACTGAATTAATTCAAGCTGTGGCTGTGAGCTGGTTAATGTGTACATTTACAATGTGCAGCATATAGCAAGCCACAGACAACTTAATGCTGCAACCGCAGTCCAGCGTGTAAGCATGGCTTGACCATTAAAGAAAGAGTGAGGGAGAGCTGAGAGGTACGCATGTCCAGTGGAAGTCATCGATGGTCTGCAAAGTTCTAATTATGTGCTAATAGCCACTGAGGAGGTCATTTGGAGCCATTAGCAAGTGCCTGTAGGTAGTTAACGGCCCACAGCATAACCCAGGCTCCTTAATGCTCCCATGGAGGCCGTTAGCTCTCCGTCACCAAACGGCAGACGCCTCATTACCGCGATTAGAAACCAATTGATAGGTAATAGTAAAATATGATGGCTCACTGTCACAGAAATATGGACAGACATGGGGTCCCAGGAAGTGAGAGGCTGTTTGTGTATCGCTTTCATGTCTTTGCGAGGTGGTCAAGGAGAAACAAGGGGCTTTTGGATGGGTTTCTGAGGCCTTAGAGGTTAAGGCCTTGTGTCAAAGTTGAGCTGCGTTTTTCCAGTCCCAAGATGGATCAAGAGAAGCCAATGTTTTAATGAAGCGTACGAGACACTGATTAGCCGGCAAAAGGCTTCCCATGCTAATTGCAATGTTTGGTTTTGTATTTGCTTATTCACTTGCTCCTCTACTCTTGTCGTGCTCCGAGTCACACACAAATGCACACACAGTGGGTTCTTTTACTAAGACATATACGAGCGATGGACTTTCAAAACAGCCTGGATATTTTAAGCATGCAGTAATCATTATTAAATCCCTTATGCTGAACATTGTTAGTAATCAATTTGAGTCAGATGTTTTCATTTAGGTAATTTTTTCTCTCTCTCTCTCCAAGGCAGACATTGATTCAGATGATTTAAATTAGCAATGGTCCAGTTATCAGTCATAGACATTATACACCTCCCTCAGTTCATCAAGGGCAGACGCAAAAGTTTGCGAAGTGCACAGATGTGGCCTGAAGAAACTGGGGAAACCAACTCCCACTTCTATGGTCACATCACACCAGCCCGATGAAAACCAAGAGCTCGGCTCTAAATATTTGCCTCTATAGTACTTTGTTGGATCATCGTTAGGCCCTCAGACTTGCCAAAACATGTATCCGTCCATAATCAGCGGAGAAAGGAAACAGTATTGGGGTTGCAACAGCTTTATGGGAGGCCTGCGCGAGGGACCAATGGATCAAATACTGATGAAAGTGTATGGAATAAATACACTGCGGCGTGTGTTTGTTATACTTGCGCTCCTAGTTAGTCGATGTCACACTTGAAAGGTAATTGATGCAATTTTTAAGAGCAATTTTAAAAAGTTTAGAGTCACATAGGGTTCAGAAAATCAGATTGTTTGAAATTGTGCTCACTCCCTTCTCATTAAATCAGTCACTCTGATACTTTGAGAACATTTCTTCATCAAAGACCTGGAACAGATTATACGCAGAGAAACCCAATTTAAAAAGTAATGAATTTTTTTCTTTCTTTCGTTCTTTCTTTTTTCCATATGAGAAAACCATTCTGGTGTGTTTGTATGTAGATATAAACTAGGCGCAGCACTAAACCATCAGTCTGGTTCAGGCTAAAATGCTTATGCAGTCATTTACACACACACACAGATATCCATCTATGCAGGGGTTTATGGACAAGTCTCCTCCTTTGGCTGGATATAAAAGGACTCGTTGCTTTGTTGGACAATATTTGTTTGAAATGTCAGGGGTGTATGCTGAATGATGCTAAATAGCTATATCTAGGGTGCCAAGCACGCAGGGAGAGGTCTAAAGTAATAGCATCTTCATTTCTTTGAGAAGCGAACAGTGGCACGTCTGTTTTTTTCAGGCTCGCCATCTTGGACGTGTCCCAAGCGCATTGGAGAGATGAGCCCGTCATGAGAGAGTTTTGAGACTTCATGACAACCATGACCCTTTTATTAGGCCCACAGCATGCCGTCCCCCAATCAGTGTCATTAGCCTCGATGAAGAGCAAAGAAGTGTGTGCAGTTCTAATAGATACATAACATCAAGACAAAAGGTAAAGTACTAGTTTAATGTATATATATATATATATATATATATATGTGTGTGTGTGTGTGTGTGTGTGTGTGTGTGCAATGGAGGCCTAAAGGATTAAAATTAATTTGCCCAAATCATAGAATATATAATACTGTGTACTGTCATAAAAACAATATGTCCGCTATGCTGTAGAAAACAAATAAATATAGAAACAAACAAACAAATACTGCCATTCCAAACAATTAGTCCATACTGGCTTTTTGTTTCATTGTGCATGCAGACTAATTTCTTTTTTTCACTCAAGTTTGTTGTTCGTAGTGCCTTTTGATAGTGCCAAAACTTTTCACTCTTATGAATATACAGAATACCTACATATTTAGTAATCATATTGAAAAAGAATGCATGGCATGCTGTGACACATGTATGTCCTACCACAGGTATAAGTGAATTTTGTAACTTAAGTCTCTTAATTGTTTTTTATCCAGGCCGAGTAAGGGTTTGATAATACAGGATGGATTGGGATGCATTGGGCAGAAGTCCACCCCTCCTCCCTTTCCTCACCCTTTGCACCTGTTGGAAGGAGTAGTCAGGAGACACGTGTGCTGAAGGTATTTTTTCCAAGGTGCAGGAACGACCTTTTGATGCTTGATAGTGATACACGTTGATATTTGCGGAGACAAAATGATCAATCTCTAATGCTGGCATTCCCAACACACGGGACAACGTGACAGGTTTGCATTATTTTATTTCTTTGCATCTGAAATCCATAAGGCTGGTATTAGCCGTGCATAATGAACACAAATATTGCTTGTTTACATCCATGACAAAAAGCTAAATAACTGAATAAATAAATAATTGCAAAAAGCAAAAAAACCCAGACAACCCCACTGATTTTGTAAATAGCTATATAGGAAGAAAATGTGCACAATGAAACTGCAGTGTTGACACTTAATCATGCAAATTTCAAAGAGGACTGTGATATATTCTACAAAGGGGTCTGAAAACTGGAAAGCCATTTTAAATAAGTGAAAACTAATGTAAAATGATGCGTTAAAAATGCATAGTACACAGTTTTTAGACGCCCTTTTTTATAAAGCATAACTCTGTTCTATATTGTTAGAAATTTGCATGTTTAAGTCCATATGGCAACTTCCTTTTTGACGTGCTTTCCCATCGTGGCTGCATTGTCTGGCCTGTCACCGATAAAGAATCACTCGACTTTGCTCTAGCAAGTTCAAAAGGAGCGGAGAGCGCTGCTGGTGCATGGAGAATGGAGGAGAGGCTCACCCCTACTGCTCTGCCCATCAGCCCCATACACACAGCCATATTATTGATGGCATGGCTATGCTAATTTCTTTAGAGGCAAACTTTTATTTTGGAATTTGTTCAAAAAGGAATTTCATACGCATCAAACTGGAAAAATGCGGGCTGGATTCCGCACCGTTCAAGGGGCAGCATGAGAATCTGATTTTCATAGTGAATAATGAATGTGCTATCTTTAAAAAAAAAAAAAAGTGTTTTGTCTGGAAGGAAAACACAGAGAAGCTGAGTCCTTGCTTTGGGGGGCTGGGGGTGGGGGGTTAATAACGATTAATGCTTCTTTGAGCTGAGTTAAAAGAGTGGAATAATAACACCCTCATCTCAAACAAACCGAAATATAAAGAAGTTTATCCACATATAGGACCACAAACAGACATCCAGGGTGAGTGAAGTCATGAGCACCCCTAACACGTCCTGCATCACACAGACTGACCATGTTTGAAGCCTAATAACTCTTCATACATCACTTGTTCTAAGACTAAATCAGTCATCTATAGCAGTAGATCTACAGCGGGCTACAACACGCGGGCTAATTACAAAGGTGTGGTATGTGTGAGTGTGTCGGGGGCACGTTGGCAGCCCTGGCCCGGCACAAGGGCAGTGGTGGTATCAGTGATTATACATTTGGTCATACTGATCTGGTCTGTGGTCTATGGAAACTTTGTTTCTTTCTTTCCGTCCTGAATAACTCCATTCACCTCCCACTGCCCTCATATTGCATTGCAGGCCATTTTAACCAATCAATCTATCTGCATTGGCCGGACTCATCCTCACTGCACTGTCCTCTTCTTATTGTATGCCTTTCCTCACCCCCCACCCCATCCCACAAAAACAACCCCCCTTTTCACTATCGCCGTCCCAAAATCACACGCAACTCCCATTCAGCCCACAAGAGCATTTGATACTTTTTTCCTTATTATTATTACAACCAAACCTTTCTCATAATTACACCACAATCATTATATAATCCCGCAACAAAGCCTCCATTGAAGCAGCAGCTTTTGTCAACTCGGACACACTGAATGTATGATTGTGTTATTGTGTGCCACCCCCCCCCCCAAAAATTTTTTTTTTAAAATAATAAAACACACACACACACACATCTACACCAACAACATAACCTATTAGATCATCCTCATCCTCATCCTCATCCTCATCTTTGGTGTAGTGCTGTTCAGCAAGTTTTCTCCACAAGTTTGTCCTGGCACATTTTTCATTTTTTCATTTATTTATTTTTTTTTAAATTTCTCAAAAGAGACACTTTTTTCCATCCACCTGCATACTTCCTTTACTTCTTCCTTTTTTGTGCCTCTTCTTATAATAAAGAGTGAACTTGGGTGCAGCAAAGCATATAATCTGAATATTTATTTATTTATTTATTTAATTTCTTTTAAAAAATACACAAAGGTCAAGGTTCTGATTCTGATCAAGGAGGGTGAAAGGGAGAGAGAGAGAGAGAGAGAAAAAAAAAACAAAGACGGGAGGGAAAAAAAAGCATTGTGCATTCGTATGCACGCCATTGGCATCCTAACTGAGCTTATTCCCATTAAAACACGCCACCAGGTTCCAGAGCAGCACGTCGTTCGCTTTTATATCACTCATTACTGCTCGGAAGCAGCAGACGGAGCCCGGGACAGCTCTTGCTTTGGTTCACCCCCCGGACTTTTTCTCTCTTTCTTTTTTGTTGCCCACCCCTCGTTCTCTCTCTCTTTTTTGTCCCCCCCTCTAATTTTATTCTGTCGTGCCACCGATTGGGATAGCACCCCTCTAAAGGTAAGGAGAGCGTGTTACTTCTTTTAAGAAAGAGAAAAAGCTCTTGTTCAGCGCACACGACGCGAGTGTGTGTGTGTGTGTGTGTGTGTGTGTGTGTGTATGTGAGTGAGAGTGTATGTGTGAGTGTGTGTGTGTGTGTGTGTGTGGAGGAGCAGCACTGACAGTGTGAGTAGAGGAGCTCGGGAGAGCACGGACACGCTTTAATAGGAGTGTTTTAGAGAAAGGGGGGTTACGGGAGGTCGTCCGAGCTGCTCCGAGGTGCTGAGGCTGAGGCTGTAGCCAGGTGAAGGTGAAGGTGGGACACGCTCTCAGGGGGTCTGGACGCTGGGAGAGAGAGAGACAGAGACGCGCGCGTCCAACCGGCTTCAAATGCTCCGTGCCGCGGCGCGCCGGAGCAGAGCCTCCAGATAAGGGGGGGAGTCTCGCCACGGCTTCGGGATGCTGGGGGGCACCCACGGTCCACTGATCTGGTTCAGAGACTCAGTAATAAAAAAACAAATCAGAGAGTAAAATAAAAGACGCGTTTTTTGTTTGTTTGTTTGGTTTTTTTTCGCGAGCTCGTTACGCGTGCCGGTCCTCTTTGGGCTGTTTGGGGATCCCGGAGCGCACAGGTCTTCAAGAGCAGCTACTTTTTTTTACACCCTCCTCCCTCACAACACCCCCCACTCTCCTCTCCTCCTCCTCCTCCTCTTCTTCGTCCTTCTCCTCCTCCTCTCTCTCTCCTTTTTTCAGTGTTAAGAGAAGAGAAGGGGGTGAAAAAATATGAACTGATCACCTCAATCATGTGGACGTGAAGCAGCAGCCTTTTTACGAGTGAACGGGAGCTTTTTCCACTTTTCTTTCACACCGTGGAACGTGAAGGTAAGAAGTGGCGCGCGCGTGCGTGCGTGTGTATACGCGTGTGCGTGTGCGTGTGCGTGTGTGTGTACGCGCGTGTGTGTGTGTGTTTAGGACGACCTGACTCTCGAGTCCTTTTTTTTGCATTTTGCTGCAATGATTGTAAATGACGACGAGGAGGAGGAGGATGAAGCTGATTGAGGCTCTAAAAAAAAAAGAAAATAAAAACGCTGTCAGAGAGAGAAGCAAGAAGAGAAGAAATAGCGAAAGAAATAAGGAGGCAGGAGCGAAAAGCAAGTGGTCCAGCAAGCAAGGGTGGTCAACACGTTGCTTTTGGGGTCTTTAATGCACTTTCACGTCCAGGCAGTCTCGTGTCGGATGTGGTTGGGGCAATAAAAAGGCACGCGTGGACCGGACCTGAAAGGAACCTCCAAACTTTCTTAGACTCAAACTTTTCTCAGCTCTCAGACTCACCCCCCTCACACACACACCCCACCTCCCCACCCACCAACCCCCATGAGAAGTTTTTTTTATTATTATTATTCCATGTGGATTTTCAGATCAAAAGTTGCACGCGTGTGTCACTGTGTGTGGAAGTGTGTGTGTGTGTGTGATGGAGGAGCCGGTGAAAGCTGCCATTCTGCCATTTTGTGCGCTGATCGACCTCTTGCTTTTGAGCAACGCGAGGATGGCATTCAATAACGGACTGGTGTGTGTGTGTGTGTGTGTGTGTGTGTGGGGAAGGGTGAAATATGGGGCTTTTTTTTTTTTAACGAAAATTATTTTTTTAATAACCACCACGTCCTCCAGGTTGGGACTAATACTGTGAGAAGTGAAAGTTGAGGGTTCAGCTCAAGAGATGAGGCGTTAACTGAGTGAAATATGAATAAAATATTTTCTCCAGGGCTCCAGTGACAGACCACTGTGATTATAAAGCAGTGCGTATATTCCCCAATTCATTTTAACAAGTATGTAAAGCATAGAGACGATGATGGACATGTGATCGAGGGGCTCAAGTGCCCACTAACGGTCCACACTCAAGCAGCGTGGTGTGGTCTTCTAAAATGCACTGAAAAGTCTGTACACACCTGCAGACGTACTCTATCAGAACTTAACAGCAGGTGTGTCCTTCTGTCTGACTTTTTTTATTTAACAGCAACAACAGCATAAGGAGAAATGACCCCAACTCAGGCAAGGGACAAGCCGTACTTAACAACGATGATCACTTTATTAATTTTCCATTTAAAATTTAATATGAAATTTGTAATTATTGTTAGTTGCCGCAAAGTTGAAATGAGAACTGTTTCCCCCCCCCCCCCCCCCCCCCACACACACACGTTCGTCCGCTTCGATCATTCATTGGTAAAGGGGAGAGACAGGAGCAGGGTGTGCAGATGTACAGTGTGTAAGAGAGCGTCATTGTTTAATGGTATTTGCAGGGCAGATATTATGTCTGTAATAGTGTCTGGGCGTAGACGTTTTTGTCAGCTCTTTTCAGTTTTTGATTTGAAACGCAGACAACTCGCATGGCCTGAAAAACCTCAAGCCCTGTGCATCTGAGGGGTCGCCTTTGACGTGACCCCACGAATGTGCGGCGCTGGACTGAGCAAATGAATTAAAATGAGGGGAATTATAGAGATCCTGTTGAAAGGAGTTGTGTTTTGCATTCTGATGCTTGAGGTGGAGTACAATAAGGCAGAAGAAAATTAATGAAGGGAGACCAGTGCAGCGTGTTTATATGAAAGTGTGTCTGAACTGAGCTTAGGCTGCCACGTTTAGGCTGGCACTTACTGTAAGTGCTCAATTAATGTAAGTTTTAATTCTTGCTACTTTTATTGAACTTCAAAAACTCAGGGATGAGACATTTTCATGCATTTGTTCCCTTATCATAATACATTTTTGACAGCCGCGCTGTAACCCTTCAGTTTAAAAAAGAAATGTATATATATGTGTGGACAATTAACATAAATGTATTATGCTAATTTTAAAGGATTCAAAGTATATTGTTGTTAATTGCACTGTGCTGATCGTGTAAATTGAATAACAACAATTGCATTGACACTGAGAGTATTGTCAGTGACAAATTAAATGTATGGATGCATTCCATGATCAGATCTGATTTTTTTGAGGGGAGAAGAAAAAAAAAATACTCAAGTCATTTAAATGCAGTGAAGGAGGGAGTGTTGTGAAGACTCTTGTGAATACACTCTGCCAATGGAACTGATAGCAGTTCGACGGGGCTAAACAGACCAAGCCAATCCTGTCAAAATGTCTCCTCCCTGGTGTGTACGCTCTCATTTACATATGCGTCTTGCGCTTCATCGTGGAGCAGAGTGTAGTGTGTGTTGCGTGTTAGAACTAGAACTTGGCAGGGACAGGGAATGCGAGCGTGTCCCCAGGTCTGCTCGCGACCCGAGCTCTCACTCGGTGCACCTCCTTAGTCCAACGCCGTGGCTCGTGGCTGAAGGGGACAGGGGGCAGGGGGCAGTGGGGCGAGTGGCCTCTGCTTACACCTCTCTCTCTCTCTTTCTTCCCCTCTCTCTCTCTTTCTCTCTCCGGGCCTGTCAGTCTCCGGCTCAGCCGACTGGATCCGGCACTGGAGCCTTGGAGACGTGATCAAACAGCCATTCCATACTTAAATGCTTCTCCGCTCCTTTTAATTGGAGGAAATTGTCTTCCAGATGCCCGGGCCCTAGCCAGGCTGCTCTGGGGGGGACGGGGTGGCAGTGAGGCCGGGACGATTAGGTATTAATTGATATGTGCTGTGGAGACCCTCGGACCCCCCCTCACCCCACCCCTTTCCCTTCCAGCCCCACACCCCCCTCCCCACCCCTTCGGCCTCCCTCTCCTCCTCTCCAGCTCCGAAGACTGCTAAGGCCTTTCCCCGAGTGGCAGCAGAATCCCCTACACGCCCCGAGAGCCATGTTTATTTGTTTGGGGGGCTTGCAAGGTGCTCGGGGGCTAACAGACACACACACTGGCACAAGTATGTGCTCAGGCTTGTTAGTAACCTTGATGAGCAAGGTTAAGTTAACTTTAGGGAAAAAGGGGGTGATTTATTATCTCTAGTATAAATAAGACCATGAAATGAGTGTGAGGATAACAGATCTATGGTAGACATTTTTTAAATCTTAAACAAGAGAATTAAATACATATATATATATATATGTATATATATATATATATGTGTGTGTGTGTATGTGTGTGTGTATATAT
>JBBPCZ010000042.1:21164457-21193242 GCA_037974445.1 Brycinus macrolepidotus
GGAAATTGTGTTTCGCACAACGAACTCCTCGCATAACGAACGCGCCGCTGGAACGGATTGCGTTCGTTATGCGGGGTACCACTGTATTTATAGTTATTTATTTATATATTTATATAAACAGGAATTAACAAAAAATTAGACTGAAAGTAATGAATAAATAAAATTACATTCTAATAAAAAAAGGTGGTAATATGAAGTTTGGGCAGAAATGTTTCAAAAATAATGGTACATAAAGATATTCCGCTTAAAACATGTTGTTCCCCAGTTATTCAAAAAGTGACAATTCCGATTCGATGTTCAAAAAAAAAAAAAAAAAAAGAGGAAAATAACTTTCTGAGAAAATAACACTCTGAGCTGACATCGCAAGCCAAACTAATGAAGAGCATTCAGGTAACGCTTACCAGAAGTAACATTCGTACAGCCACATGACACTAAATCTTAACATCCACTGACATAAACCTACATAAACATTTATATAGGTTTCCTCCAGCAGTTGTCAGTTGCTGTAACACTTGATGAGGTGAAATTACATGAAAAAGGACAAAATTGTCAGCCTTTATGACAGCCTTGTAGGAATAAGCCTTGATAAATGTTTATTGCAATGTTTTATAAAGATTTGTGTCAGTTGTCATGAAATGTTTATGTAGCCTTATGAATGCTGCCCTTCTGTATTACCGAACTTTCCTATAACATGAAAAGAAAACTGTCTGAAGTTTCATGTCAGTATATGTGGCTTGTGATGTTATGAAGCAGTTGTAAGGATCCTGACAGATCTAGGATCCTGAGCGTTCTAGGAAAAGTTGTACCGTTCCTTCATCCTGTTAACCTAAAATTGCCAGCTGGGATCTTGCCCCGGACCAGGGCTGAAACAAAAGTGACCCATATTTTATTCATCCTTCACAAGCGTGCTGGTCTGAAGTGCGGTGGCCACAGATCAATCTCGCGGATGGCGCAAGGCGGACGGTGGGTAAAGAGGGTGACGTTATCGATTTATCAAAGAAATACAGCGCGCCGTTCGCCTTAAACGGCCACACCAAAGCTAGCTGTCAGAGGCTGGACGTGGTGACATTTACACACATGGAGAGACACGTAAACTTACACACACACACACACACACACACACATACATACATACACACTCAGACCAGGCAGATGGATTTACCTCTCCACAACCACCTCCCCCACCCGCCTGAACAACAAACACACACACACACACACACACACCCACAGAGGCTTTTAAAAAGCTATCATATTGCTCTATTGTGAGAGTATGGCTGAGTCTCACTTATGGAAGGTATTTTTCAATTTTTAACCACATTGAGTTGTGCTCTTTCCTTACACACGCACACACACACGAACACACACACACACACACACACCTAGCATGTGAACAGGAAGAGGGGTTGTGAGGTTGTCGCAGAGAGAACGCAGCATTACAGGCCATAAAAAGGATACTTTAACAATTGATCGGAGGAGCAGTGGTGGGAATGGCAGCTGTAAATCAATTTTATCTCCCAGCCTCTAAAGAGTGTTTTCTAATGAGGTTAATGTCACATAATGACCAAATTCAGCCATTTAAGAGATGCCCTCAAGGTGTGCGGCAGAGATAGATGTGGCCCTGCTGCACATTAATGCATCGTGACCCAGCATACAGTAGGAGAGGGAAAGTTTCCAGCACGGCCTTCTAGCCTGCGAGCTTTTAAACTGAAAAGGTGAGAGGAAAAAAAAGAGAGAGCGAGCGAGAAAGAGAGAGATGCAATGGGGTGGGTGATACGATAATATATTATTATCATGATAACTTGACACATGATAACACACTATGCTTTTCTGAGTATTTCATGGGTATTATCAGTAAAGCACAGAACCTCTGTATCCCTCTTAAAAAGCACAGATTTAAACTAGTTGGCTTATCCATGCTCCACCCCCAAAAAGCTTTCTTTCATAGCAACAGGTTTGAGAGGGAACAATCTTAGCAGAGTGCTGAATGAAAGAATTTATGAAAAAAAATGGTTTGTAAATTTAAAAAAGCTTCATTTGGTGACAACCAATTTAACTGGCTTTATTAAACTCAAATGAACACAGTAAAAATTGCAAAGTAAAATAACCCTCCAGTATTGTGAGTCAAGAAAATGTCTTCAGGTATAATAATGTTTTTGTATTGTTGCCCACCCCTAGATGGAAAATGGAAGGGCAGGACCGAGACAAGCCCTGAATGGCAGCATGACCCAGCACTAATGTGCTGTGAATCAGGCTGACCCTGCAGGCTCCACCATGGTCCTTTGTGAAGTCACACACTTCTGCCATGAGAGCAGGTAGTCAGGAACTGGAGAAGGGAAAGTGAACACACACACATACACACACACACACACACACACACACACTCAAGCTCTCATGCACATACTGTAGGCTTATAATACCTACTATACAGTAGTCCTAAATGTGCAGTTGACACAATAGACCACTTACATTTTCATCATTCATTCTGCCATATTCTCTCTCTCTATCTTAAACACACACACACACACACACACACACACACACACACAGGCTTAGATACTTCACACATCTTTTGCTCTTCTGTCATGAGGAGCACAGAGGTCTTGTGTCACAGCCCCATGCAAAAAGATAAATTTGCGCTCTGCACACAAGCTGAAATATTAAGAAAATGTACAGTAAGGTCCAGAGGCTAGCATCTATCATAGGAGCCCTAAAGCTATTACTATGATCTAATTAGGTTTATTATAATACCCTATCAAAGCCCTGTCCAAAGAAGCCTTGCCCCAATTCTACAACTACATCTCCTGCTAAAATGATGAGGTAGGTTACATGACAATTCTCTCTCTCTCTGTCTCTGTCTCTCTCTCTCTCTCTTTCTCTCTGGGTAAGCGCAAGGCTAAGTGTGCCTGACTAAAAGAGACACTGAAATTACTGCAGTATCAGGACTCATTGATGACACAGCAATGCCTTAAGCTAGTAAAAAAGTGTTCGGGGGCATTTTAGATTCAATTACTTCTTTTATATTACCCTGAAACAATGCATAGAGGAGGAAGCCTGGGTAGATAATCAGCAGCATTGGGCATAGCCTTGCTTAGATCAGGCCACTGTGAATTAAGAGCTACTGGATCTTAGACCTGAAGAGGTTCATTCTAGTGTATATCCACCCCTGAGAATGGGATTTGCTTTGCGTGCCCTCTCTCTCTCTTTCTTTCTCTCTCTCTCTCCTTCTCTCTCTCTCTCTTCTTTTCCTATTTCTCTCTCTCCTTCCTCCTCTCTCTCCCCCTCTCCCTTTCTCTCTTTCTCCCCCATCTCTCTCCTTAGCCCCCCCTTCCCTGTAATGAATTGAGTGGTAGATGAGATGATTTTTTGGGGGATTAGACGGCCGTAGCTGAGCTGTGCAGGCACTGACCTATAAAGGAGGCCTTTAAGGAGCCTCATTAATCCACCTGTCCAGGAACACTATATTTATATGTGTCTCTCTCTCTCTTCGAAACGGGCTTGAGCTGGTCAAATGCGATCCGGAATTACTGCCTCCCACACCCAATTCATTTCCAGTGTGATTAGGGACGGGGGCAGATCGAGGGCCGCACTGGGTGGCATTTGGTGGAGAAACTACACTACCGCTCCAGTGTGTGTGACAGTACATGCACAAGTGCAGTTTCTGTTGTCATGCACTGTTAACAGTAAAGGTGGCAGAAACGGTTCTTTGGAGTTATACCATTAAAGAATCAGTGCTTGGCTCACTGAGGAACCTTTTATCAAGGAAAGTTTTTTTTTTTTTTAATAAATGAAATGTGAAGAAAGTTCAAAGAACTTCACAATAATGTAATGGTTTTATTATCAATTGAAGTTTTTTCTAAGAGCCATGTGTCACCCGGAAGTAGAAGGTACTCACTGCTCAGTCATTGTTTACCTTTGCCTGAGCCGAACTCCGCCCAGGTTTCACCTCTATGGTACCGTGAGTAATACCAAACCCCTCTCTTCTCGTTTCTTGACTATGTGTGTGAGTGAGAATGCGGACTCCCGGTGGGAGTCTCAACTCTTTATAGAGCGTTCTCAGATCAAAACGTGTGGTTCACCTACTCTCTCGTGTCACTCCGCGATTGGGTTTATCCACCACGCTACACTGGGCAAACAGTGAAAGACTAGTTCTGACACCATGTGTCAAGGTAAGGAACCATTTAGGAATCCTTATTTTTAGCCTTTTATACCCTGGCAGAATTTGAGAATTCTCTGATTTATTATTTTTTCAGAGACCATTGATCAATGTTTAACACAACACATTTGATCATAAAGCTGGGTTTAAAAGACCACTGATTCCATTTGTGAATCCCACCTCTATAATTTGATAACCAAACCAAGAGTCTAGAACTGGAAAATGGACTTTGAAATTGTATTAGTCATTGTATTTGTAATGTTGAAATACAAAAAAAAAAAAAAGAATTAAAAAGGATTTTAAAAAATAATAAAAAACGGGGATACGAAACGAACACTAAGAATATTCAACATCATTTCCTAACGATTAACATGATAGTCTACTGAAAAATCACAAAAATCATGGTCTCACATCCATGTAGCTCTGCACTTATGCTAAAACTCTCCCATCCACAGTTTCACATGCTGAGTGTGTCCTCACTCACTGAGGGACTAAGTCTAAATGGAAAATGGAAAACGCAGAAATCAGAGGCTAGCTCCTTAAACTGATTCGTAGTAAACTGCTTAAACTGTTTGTGACTACGAACTGCCTATGAATTGACACAAAATGGTATCAAACACTGAAATAGTTCGCCAAGTCCAATACCTTTGCCATTTCGAAAGTATGAAGTTTTGTCACGACAGGAAATGAAATAAAGTAGCAGGTGGGTGCTGTACTTTCTGTATTAGGCAAAGTCTTCACTTCACATAAAACTATAGCTAAACCAGAGCCGTTTTTAACCGTCAGTATGCATGCACACACACCCCAATTTCTTCAGTTTCATTCCACTGGGGCGTCAGATATGCGGTGATCTACTCTCAGCCCAGATTAAATCACTCTTTTCATGTGCAGAAGTCTTTCTCTCTTCCTCTCTCCCTCGCTCACTCCATCTCTCTTCTCAAAACACCAGTGAATGGCCTCTGTAAATGCAGCATATACTCAGTTTTGATCTGTTCACTTCTTGAAGGGCCACTTGCGCCAGATGAGGGGCTTTCTCTCTCTTTCCTCTCTCTCTCTCTCTCTCTCTCTCTCTCTCTCTCTCTCTCTCTCTCTCTCTCCCTCTCTCGTTCTCTCTTTCTCTCTCTTCTCTCTCTCTCTCTCTCTCTCTCTCCCTCTCTGTCTCTCTCTCTTTGCTCTTTGATTGATATGTGAAATAAGTCCCTCTCCTGCAGTCTAAAGACAGTCCATGTGTAGGGCCTGAAAGGTGCTCATTGTCAAGGCAGGAGCACTTTGTCAGGAAACAATTCTGTTCCCAAGGCCCCGAGGACATGTTAAAAAAGATACAGCCCCCATTGTGTACTTTAGGAACTTTAATTTTGCTTGTGAGGTCATTTTAATCCTGATGAATTTTTATAGTCGCTGTGCCGCTGAATGGGGAGCACCGCTAATGCTTGATTAAAAAAAAAAAAAGAGAGAGAGAGAGAGAAGCAGTGAGGACAGAGAGAGAGAGAGAGAGAAAGAAAATCCACCACCCACAGACCACCTAAACTTAAAGCATTAAAAAAGCCAGGGAGAAAGGGAAAGGGAGACGCTTTTGTTGTGGGACACATTGGGGTGTATTTAAGGGTACAAAAGAGCTTTCCTCTATGGAGACTGGTTCCTACATGGAAGCTTAAAATTGGTAGGAGCTTAAAACCAGGAGTGCCATGAAACAGCGGCCATCAACAAAGCTTTCTGAGAAGGAATGAAAAGAGATAGAGCGAGAGAGCGAGCGCAAAGTGTGATGCTATTCCCTCTCCTTTCCCTCCGTTCCTCTATTTATGAGGGTTTTAGAGAAATGAGACGCCGTGGACTCTGTTGTAATGCTGAGGAGGGAAAATGAAGAAGCCCAAGAGTCTTCGTAATTGAATTACCACAACGAAGGCGCGTGGAGAACTTCTACAGTAGAAATTTCATGCTGTTTTTTTATTATTATTTTTTTTATTTTTGTATTTTTTTACCTAGTCTCCGACATTAACATTCAAAGTTGCTCGAACCCCAACAAAAGCGGTCTTGTTGTGGATTGTGGCCCCCTTTGCCCGAGAGAGTTCCCTAACTTTAGGTTTACCCTCAGATTTAACTTAATCCTCTTTTAAATAGCACGGCCGTGAGTCGTCTTTTTCATTGTAGCGCTCTTATTGCTCTTTTTTTTCTTTTCTCCCCTCCTTCTTTTTCACGTTTGGGCTGTTTTGTGTGTATTTTTTTTTTTTGTCAGCTTGACACGCATCTCTTTTTTTTCCTGCCTCTTGTTTGAGCCACATTCATGCAAATGAAGAAGACACCTACAACCAGTCGAACGTGTGGCAGCTGTAGACGAGAATTCAATTAAGCCACCCCTGAGGTGTGGTAATTGATCCACATGATTTTTTTTCTTATTTCTCTTCTTTTCTCGCTCTTTCTCTCCCCTCCTTCCATCTTCTTTTTTTTCTTCTTTTTTTCACCGCTGTTGTTTAATGAAAACAAAATCCTGTTTTTGGAGTAGCGGCCTGAGACTGGGAGGCTGACTCATCTGTAGTTATTTATATAATCCCCAGTCTTTCCAAACGGGAGCATGCTATGCCTCGGCACTAAACGCATCATTTGCATCACTCAGTGCTGTATTTGGATACATCTATGACTCTAAGGCTTTCAACTTGAGTACATTTTCACTCTTTCTCTCAATACATGATTTGCGTCGAATGTATCTTAGATTCTAAACCCTTACTAGTGTCTTTTCCCCTTTCTTGATTTTTCCTCTTTTTTTTTTTTTGCAAGAGGGCCCCAGATGCATTCGAAAGCGCACTATTCATTATGTATCTGTGCAACTCTGAAATAATTGGACATGGATGTCATTGTTTGGAGAGACCCAAAAGTGAGGACATCTGTTGCAGTGATTCATCCTGATGGAAAGTCTATGATGTTGCTGAACCACGCTGCAACCCCGGTGACTTGTTTTCTTGTTATTCTAATTGAGGGGGAAACTTTTTTTTCCGCTTTTCCCTGACTTTGCTCTTCGCAGCTCCCCTCTCTCTTGTGTCGGAGACTTTCAAGAGGGCGCCGCCACATTAATATGGACATCTGCTTTTGTTTCTGGTGGCCTGCGATCCTCTGCACTCTCTTCCACTCTTTCATCATCCTTCCTGTGGTCTGCCTTTGCAAAAGGGCCTACCTGATCTTACGGCAGAGCTGAGCTTTCACCATTTGCCCATTCATCTTCAAGGGAAGTGCTGCGTGTGTATGAGCGTGTGTGTTAGTGTGTGCATGTGTTTGTGGTGAAACTGTGTCAGCAAGGTCCTTACCTCCTTCCCGTTTGGCATGGCAGCAATGCTCATATGAAGCTGGATAATCTCTCAATATTGTCGTTTTCCCACTTTCGGCCTGTAATGGACATCATGTTCAACGACTACCTTTATTAAGATAAGGAAAAACACCACAGAACTTGCTCTGATTTGTCTACAATTTTGTATGTTTTTGCACTGGATGAAGGTCTAAGAGTAATGACTTGAATTTTTCAGATTACATGTCCATTGATTTCCTTTCTTTCATTCACTACTGAATTTTCTTTTGCTTTGTTTCATCATTAGAAGTGATGAAAACTCACTTTTAAGCCGCATACTTTGATCAATTTGAAAAACTTGTTCATATTTGTGATCAAGCAGGCTCAGATGGCATATGGAAAATTTAAGAATATCAACGTTAGCATATTAAAAAGAATAGGAGGTTGAATGCAAAATCCAAGTCCAATTCATCGTTTAATTAAATGTGACCGGGCCTAAAAGAAAAGAGAAAGGGAGCGAGAGAGCAAGAGAGTGAGGAGGCACAGAGGAGGGCACAATATGTTCTGTTACATTATACTTTCTTAGCTGGGAGAGAGGCAAAAGGGCAGTGAAAAGGAATACTTGCTATTTAATTACTGTCAGCTGAATGAGCTGTGTGCTCCGCGCTGTTCTTCTCGCCCCCCTCCCCGACATAAAAAATTCTTATTCACTTAGTATGTAGGTCACATTACAGTGGTGTCGGGTTATTGGACATGGGCTTAGATAACTGTTTGTTGAGTATTAAATGCTTTTGCTGCCTCAGCACCCTTTCGAACTGGTATTTTTCACACAGCTGTGCTACTGAAAGGAGGCAATGCCGCAGCAAAAATCATGTCACCTCCCCACCCCCTCCGAACCCCCTTCAAATTCGGAGCTACCCATTGGGTGCTGTAAAAGAGCTCGAGCCCTGCATGCGGTATTTATCTTTGTATTTATAAGAAAAGAGAGAGAAGTTTATGTTTAAATGTGCCAGATAAAGGAGACTAGCAGATGGAGCTAGGAGGACAAGGAAAGACACACTTGTCGTTGCACACACACACACACACACACACACACACACACACACACACACACACGCACACACACACACTCGAGGCAAACCCAATGACCTGCTTGGTCCCGAGGTGTTAGCCAAGCAGACAAATCGCTGCTTTCTTTCCTCTTATCTCTGTTTGCTTAGCGTGACCTTGCTAGGAGCTAATGCGCGTCATTCTCACAACGCCTAATGGTCGACGAGGATGGACTGCCCTCTCTGCCATGACTCTGCCCGAGCACTGAGCTTGCCTCTGCCCCATCTACCAGGCCTTTGCCTCCTGTTTTTTTGCCCTCCCTTCCCTCCATCCCTCTCTCTCTTCTTCTCTTTTTCCTCTTGCTTTCTTCCCAGGGAAGAGAGGAGGCCAGATGGTGATTGATTTTTCGAGTGCTGACATCCCTGCTTGAGAAAGGCTCCCTCGCCCGTTTCCCTTTGTGTAGAGGAAGTCAGGCACACTAACATCATGATGCGATGATCGGCTTCGGAGCGCCACCGCCAACAAGCGCGATTGATTGACAGATCATGCACTCACAGCGACACAGCCCCACACACATAACAAAACGCAGTGTCTGCTTTTAAAAAAAGAAGAAGAGGGAAAAAAGAGAAAACCACTTCTCCATGAAGCAGAAGAGCGAGAAGAAGATGAAGAGGTGGAATCAAAACTCACATGGGAGAGCTGGGAGGCTGTGTGCATTGTAAAACAGAGTTGCGCTGTTAAAACAACAGACGGAAGCAACACAAGAGACGTGATACATGCTACTCTCCAAAACTAAGGCAAATACAGGAGGCTCTGTTTAGGATAGCTAGGAAGGACGGACGTTTTGCAGCAGCACAAATTTGCAACAGGCCCATTGAGTCGGCTGCGCAGCGCAAATGATGTCATTGGCTAACTAGCCATTCTCAGGCCATTGCTTCTGTTTGCGTGACTAAATACATACAATTAAGGGCCCGGCACTTCTCAATCTCTATGAACTCATTGTTAGCCCGAGTTCAAGTGCACTGATAATGGGGGCCGGGGGAAAACAGGCGTATCATCGCGGTGCTGCACACACACAGGGCTGGTGGGTAAAAGAAATGTCTCATTATCCAATGCATTCTCTTTCACCCAATAGCTCTCTCTCTCTCTCTCTCTCTCTCTCTCTGTCTCTCTTTGTCTCTCTCTCTTTTTCCTCTTTCTCTTTTCCTCTCTTACTTGCCCTTTTGTTTTCCGAGGGCAGTATGACGTAGTTTTAATGCAAGCAGTCTCCTTCTCTCTCTCTCTCTCTCTCTCTCTCTCTCTCCCTCTCCCCTGCTAATTCTCCAGTTAAATGCATCATTAGTCATTTAGGGTGGTGTGAAAGTGGCTGGACAGTGGACAAGAAGACCCAAATTTGCGACTTGATGAGGAAAAATAAAAGCCTCATAGATCTATGATAATGAAAGTAATCAGGCCTGAATATGGACGCAATGCGAAACAGTTCCGAGCTAATTCTGCACTCATTATATTCCATGCAGATAGAATCCAACTCCCAGTATCAACAGCATCAGGATAGCCTGTGCATCCCTCTCTGGAAACCTGCTGTAATGGATTTTACAGGGGCACGATAACTCTGTGAATGTAGCCCGCGTTCTTATTTGAAAGGTATTTTTTTTACCTTGATAGCCTCCAAACTTTTGCCATAGTTGGCTTACAGGCCCAACATGGACCATCCTTCATTCTCCTAGATCCTCTGCACTTTGTGAGCTTTCTTCCTCCTTCTTGCTACAGAGATAGTCTAAGCATCTTAGTCGTGGTTATGTAGGGGGGAGAGTGAGGGGAGGCGTCTTCACCTGGGAGCCCGGCGGGGGGCGATTGAGGGGCGTGCTAGCAGGCGGAACGGCGGGCCGAAGGTAAATGGATCTTATTTTGCGGAGCGTCAACACGTGTAAAGGGGCGCACGGCTCATTACTCGGCCCCGATCCCTCTGCAGATACGCTGATGGATGAGGAGCAGGGACCCGACCCTAAGCAGCCCTCTCTCTCTCCCTCCCTCCATCTATATTCATCTTTCTGCTTCCCTAACAGTGCCTTCCGTCTCTCTCCTCATCCTTACCCTGTCTTCTCACCTTTTCACTTTCTTTTCTGTTTTTGCTCCTGTTTGTCTCTTTTTCTTTTGTTTTCCTAAGGATTCATCGCAGTTCAATTCAATTTTTGGCCCATTGTGACACAGCCCTGATTTTTTCAGATCTATTTCAACACAAAATAGAAACTTTACATATTATATATCAGCTACTATCTTATGCAACCCTAGATTGGAGATTCTTTTTTGTTGTTTTGTTTTTTACATTTTTTATCACACTGCACATATGCATATCACAACATCCAGTGTCAACAGTGTGTCAGCAATCTTTAAACTTATGGTATAAGACAGGCCAGAAGGCAGAAGTCATTCCACATCAGCTGCTTAAGTACATCGGGTAATTGTCCTTTGTCACAATATTTTGGAAGAGTGTTATTGAGATTGAACACTTTCTAAGAGAAAAAAAATGCTTTTTACTCCATTTTCATGCAGTCCTTCAAAGTACTTGTTACAAATCTCAGTTTAGGAGACAGTATTTTTTTCACTTTCCAGCTGAGTTATCACACTTTTAAATTCATTGTTTTTATTATAATGTCCCACCAAATTCATATCAGTGAAAAATCAGATACCTCTGGTTTAGCATTATAGACAAATGAAAGATGAGCTTTCAATCCACTGAACACAGGCACAAAATGAATTAGAGGTGTCTACTGAAACACATTTAGCTATATTGATATATGTTGACTGAATCAGATGCATTAGTGTTCAGTAGGGGTGGGGGTGCAGTATAATGTATACCACTTGGAACATAAGTTTGCAGGAAAGTAGGTCTTCGGTTGGAGAGCTGGTGACCACTGATGTAGAACATTATAGATGGATTTTGCTTTTAAGTAAACATCACATAGACATTGAGCATCAGAGCTTGTGATGTAAACAAAGGCTAATGATATCGCTCTCTCTTTTGGCCTGTTTCGTCAGACTTGTTGTTTATGCTGTTTTCCTGCAGACTGTATACAGTATCCCTGCCCTGTGCTGTAGTCAGTGGAGTATGGGTGGTGAAAATGTGAACTCTGTCTACACCAGGCCTGGCATTCATTAGCCACGGACCACACCAGGAGGCCTGTTAGCGACATTGTCGTTTGATGCCTCCTTAACCAGGTTCTGCGGTCAGGACCTTGCTAAACCTGGATCTAAGCAGAGGAAGCCTGAAATTCCACCTGCCACCAAACACCCACCATCACCAAGACCCCCCTCTCACCCCTCCACATTCTCTGTGCTTGCATTCCTTCCGTTCAGGACTGAGCCTCTCCTCGGCAGTCAAATGGCTAATTGGTTACAGATTGCTCTTTAACCCCAGGGTTACGCACCCCCTCGCAGCCTGTTAAAGTCTTATGGGAAATGGAGTGCGGTTTACAACGTAACCGGGAGGGGGAAAGGTCACCAGAGTTGTAACACCAGGGGTGCCTGGCGTGTGCGCCTGTGTGTGTGGTTTAACGTTAGCAGTGACTGCTCTGTAGGCTGGAAACTTTACGTGGCTGAAGAGACTAAATCTGCAAATCCGCAGCCTGTGGTCTTAACCACTACACCCTCCCTCCACTCCTCGCTCTTTCCCGAACACACACACACACACACACACACACACACTATTCACACACTCCTAGAAAGAGAACAGCATTGAGAGGGTTGCTCTCCAGCAATCTGTCACTTCAAAGCATGTGATGTTTCTTTCTTTTCTTTCTCTCTCTCTCTCTCTCTCTCTCTCTCTCTCTCTCCCTCTCTTTCTCTCTCTCTCTCTCTTTCTCTCTCTCTCTCTCCCTCTCTTTCTCTCGCTCTCGTTTTCTTTCGTTCGCTCTGTCTTTTTTCCGGTCTCTCGCTTTTTCTCGCATGTCATGGCAAACATGCTCGACTGGTTGTGCAACAGTCAAAGCGACAGCCGGGACGGGGACTTCTGAGGAGACTCTTTTACCACACAAGCCACAAGTCCAAGTCTGTCCTGGTTCCTGGCCAGACAAAACCTGACCGGTGCTCTGTGCATTTAGCCTCTTAACCCAGACATGTCAAATTCTGGTTCTAAAGCACCGTATTGCTCTCTTTTAAGTGTCAAATTTCCCTCCAGCTTAAGGATACCTTTGTAATGAGCGGATGAGTTAAATTAGCTGTCTAATGGCATTCAAATAGCAACAGTTCTAAAAGAAGAATTTGCTAGCAAAAGAAGAATTTGCTAGCCTTCACCTTCCCAGCACTGGCAGTATTAAGGATTGGGGAAATCCTAACTAAAGAATAGAACTGGACATTTGCGCTTGAAACTACCCAACTTACATAACACCTTCAGAGTAGCTGAATGAAAATGCATAGTACTACTGGTATAATTCTTAGCATGAATAAGAATTATAATTAATATTAATATTAATATTAAGGGTGAGAAAGAGAGACAGGGAGAGAGGGCATGACGTGCCATGTCAACAAAACATCGGGGGAGTTTAACATGTATAAAGGTGTGCCACCTTTCACTCAAGAGGTTAATGTTTTGTTGACATGGCACGTCATGCCCTCTCTCCCTGTCTCTCTTACTCACCCTTGTTGTCTTGCTCTTGTCACCTCTTCTCTCCTAATGTCACTCTGGTTGTCGGTTTTTTAGGTCCGGATTCTGCGATACCTCTTCCTTTATATTGTATTCACACCCACTATGCAGGCTGAAATTAAAACCGTAATGCAATCAAATCACATCAGTGCCTAGGATTATTAAAAATAAATTAATAAATGAATAAAAACATTAACAGCGGCTTTGAGTAGGTAGGGTACATTTTTAATGCTATGCTTGAGTAATAGCCCTCTGTCTTCTTGTATGTGTGTGTGCGTGCATGTGTTTTGAGCTGCATGTTCTCTGATGCAGAAGAGTAGTGTCATAATCAATACAATCATAACCATTCAAGAAGCTGACCATGAGGAAAGTCTAGGGAGAATTCTCTGAACCCTGCAAAGCATGTTATTAAGAGCCGTACCTCTGGTTACATGGGAAGAATAAAAATACCTCACCAGCTGTCAGTGTGCGTTAATAACAAATGCAAAAATGAGTTACCATCGTAATGAAATTGTATATTGCTGCTGTCATATGAAAAGAAAAAAAAAATTACATCATTTGAAACCAGCTGATATTCAGCTGAGATTTCATGACGAATGAACCAATAGAAATGCACCAGAATTAGGAGGAATACAAGTCTCGCTACATTAATGTACATTGAGGCTGAACAAATTTCTGTGGCTGAGAGTCCAAGAGAGCATAAATGGCCTCGCTGTGTCTGAGTCTGTAGTATAGTCCTCATCGCGATGATAGCCAGCGTGGCCTTGGCATTAGCTTGACTTGACAGAACTGACGGTTAATGTTCTCCTTTGAGCGTGTTGAGCTGTCCAATGCTGTTGTGTTAGCGACAGTTGAAAAATGCCTTGACTTGGACAAAGCACATGTCTTCACAGTACCCAGCTTGGTAGCACTGTGTGATAGGAAGAGATTCCTACTGGTAGTTGGAATTGTGAATGACTGCAGAAAAACGTTTAAATCATTTTTCCTTCAGGGAAACCTAGGATGTTTTGATCCAACTGCAACAAAGCACGTTTTAGTTCTTTCTTTAAATACATGTACTGTAAGACCTATTTTAAGGGAAATTACAGTTTGTCCATGAACCAAATCCATGTGTGATCAGAGCTATTGAAGCTGGGCACAGGATTTTAATGCTCTGCCTCTTCTGATTTCATTCACACATATTGAATGTGGTGAACATGGACCTCACAATGACTCACATTTTCCACAACTGTTGAGAGGCTTTGTTTAGACCATGTTTGTGTGTGAGAGAGATGAGGCCATAAATTACCAGTTTGGGCCTGAACGAAGTCTGCGGTTCTGTACTAATTAATCATTTTGAACTACCTTATAAATAACATGAGGGATAGCAATAACACATCACTATTACTCAGACTGAGGGACAGTTCCAGTGTCTCCAGATCCCATGTAGATGACTGTGAAATAAATACTGCTTGTGTGCTTATGTGGTGTTTGTGTGTTTGTGCTTTTCCCATATGCACACTGCTAATGGTTAATATCAGGCCTTGCTTTTGTAGGTCTCCTGTTTTACTGCTCCTGGACAGGAAGGCCATGTGATTGGCTTTGTTCAATTTCGCTGGCAGTCAGCA
Organism: Brycinus macrolepidotus; assembly: GCA_037974445.1. NCBI lineage: Eukaryota > Metazoa > Chordata > Actinopteri > Characiformes > Alestidae > Brycinus > Brycinus macrolepidotus. The sequence goes on from JBBPCZ010000042.1 coordinate 21,179,184, forward strand.
CACACTGACATCTGTTCCCTCCCAGCCAGTTGAACCAATCTCAATCAGGAGATACACACACACATGTCTGAATTTAGTCTCTCTCTCTCTCTCTCTATCTCTCTCTGTCTCTCACACATACACACACACAGATACACACACAATGGTAAAACTGCAGATCACGGACACACTTAGACACATAATTTATTCCACATTCAATGACAGTGTACACACACACACACACACACACACACATACACACACACACACACACACACACACACACACACATATATATATCAGAGACTGAAAGATCTTTTATTTTGAAAAAACGCTTGTCTCGGTCACGTGATGCGGTACATCAAAAATTAGCCCACATGCTAGCAAAAATGAGTAAAAAACAAACGTCTTTGGGGAGCTTCTTCATATTTTTACGCACTTTGTTTTTAGTTGTGTCTATACCGGTCTGTGAACATATTGTTTTACATGAATCTGGTCCGTGGCGAAAAAACGGTTGGGGGCCACTGCTCTGGACAATAAAGGCTGTTGTATCCAAGTATGTTGGGGTGAAAGAGAAGCTTTTCAAGAATAAACGAATGTAATTTTCTGTTTAAAGACTTTTTTTGTCACGTTTTCTGGCTTGAGATGTGATTGCAAAGCATTGTAGATATTAGTCAGAACTTTATGCACTTGTTTTGAAATCATATACAGCTCCGTTCATCATTTATCATCATCATTCATCATCCTAAACAAATAAATAAATAAATACTTCCTAGTAATTATTTGTTATTATATAGATTGTGACATCAACCAGGCCTGGTATATTAGGTCATTTTTTTTACATTTATCTGCCACCACATAACTTTTTAATTCTTGCAAGTATTGAGTCTGAACTGTTGATGGGCATAAGTCGTTGGCTGGCTTTTATATTGTTACTTTCATAAGAAATTCTTATATCTCTCACAGGTAACTTTAACCCTATATTAATTACTACTGTTTTGCAAAGTATAATTACTTTATTAATTAAGTAAGAAATTACTTTCTGAATTGATAGGTTTATTCTGTTTGATTTATTCGGTTTGAGTTATATAAAGGACTGACAAAAATGTGGCCAAAATATGAATTGTGTTTCTTTCCACAAATAAGATGCACACCAATACCTTTTCATTAAATTCAAGAAAGTCATAATAAAATATCTCTGCTTCTAACAATTAATCCTAGTGTTTCTGTATTTGAATATTTTGACAGAATTTCTTTCAGTGAACTGGGATAAGAAATTATTCCGATCTAGTTACATGAAGAAACATGCCTTTAATGAAGAAAACTGAATTCTAAGGTCAAAGTAACTTTAGGTTTGCACTGCATTTCTGTGGGACTGTTTTTCATTAAATGTCTATGTAAGTTGCAATTAGCATTTTCAAGTAGTTTGAGAGAAAAATGAAAAAAAAAAAAACATCATTTATTTAGAACAAAAGATGAGATGCGTCTAGTTGAAAAAGAAGCAAGTGCAGATTTGAACCTGATCGTGCTGCTCGTTTTCGTCTCTGGGGGCTGGTGTGTTGGCATGGCTCTCCGTGTGTATCTTAGACGTGAGGAATGTGAAGGCAGTGTGGTATGAGGCAGTTATTGAGCTCCTGCCGGACGTCCCTCCTGAGCAAACAGCCCACCTGAATCCCTGCAAAGCTCGCAGGAGCGGAGCATGGAGCGTCCGTTGAAAGGCCTGTTTCAAATTAAACTCTGTCAGGGCGAAAGAAACGAATGTGACGCGGCCAGATCGGGTATTTTCGTTGCAATTACCCCAAATTCCGAATTAATTCTTTGCAGACAGAGAGCGAGCATGAGCAGGTGGCTGCCATATTTGAGCGGGACAGTCAGGCCACTCCTCACGCCTTGTCTGATAAAGGCCTCTTATACTGAAGCCCATATGACACCCCCCCTCCATCCCACTGGTCCTTTGAGAGCCCCTCCAACCACCATCCCTTGCTTTCTTCCTCTTCTTTTACTCCTTCTTTCCATCTCTCGCCTCCTCTTCTCTCATTATTCTCCCCATAATGCGATATGACATCATTTATCCCGGTGCATACATATTCATCACTCACTCATGAGTAATCGTGAACAGTGGAGCAACATGCACTTCAACGTTACAGGCGCACAATCAAAGTGACTCTGTGCTTATTGCAGCCGTGCTACCTTGAGGGGATTCGGAGCAGGAACAGGCACAGGAGAGTTGGAGTGATCTAATGTTATTAACTGATCAAACTGACTCGAGGAGGAACAGGAAATTCCCCCAGCCAAGCGAACATTTACGGCCGGGCTGTCTGAAGCCCAGGCTTTATCATACTAAATAGACTGTGATTTTCTTACTCGCGCTCGCGTCAGATCTTTTACTTTGATATTGAGTCGCTACTGTTAGAGTTTTACAGTCGTACAGCAAAGGTGTGGAAGACTTTTTTTTTTCTTTCTGCATTTTTGTTACTGAATCAATACCGTGGGTGTTTTATAGCCAAATTTGTCTTTGCTTTACCTTTGTAAAAGGTGTGGTGTAATTAAGAGTCCCTAAAAATATATTTTTTAAGTTTAGTTAAGTTTCTTTTTTTCTGGGCCTCGTTTTTGATACTGAATTGGTGCTATTAATGGTGTTACTCTCTGCCTCATTCTAATTTTTTTGTTATATTTTTCGGAGTCAAAACTGTTGGTGTTTTGTAGTATTTTTTTATATAAGCAAATGCTTGCTTAAAACTTTTTGTTTAAAGCACATTTTAAAGCACATATTTTAATCTATGTTTTTTTTTTATGATTGTTTTCCCACATTTATTCTTAACCCCAACATTTCCACACTCAGTGTGACTGCCCTCTCTGTCCCCCTTTCTCTCTATCTCTTTCTGTATTGACTAACACTCCAAAGCGCAGTTGAGTACCTCAGTGGTGTGTATGCGTCTGTATAGAGATATGTGTGTGTGTAGATGATAACTGTGTTTAGCTCCAGTCTGTGGACCTGGGTGGATTCCCTTAAGGCAGAGCAGGCTTGTAGGGGAGGGAGGACATGCCTGAGAGTGTGACAGTAATGCTGCACGGCAGACACAACTATTTCACAAGGGCTTAGCGGCCCTGCCGGATGATGTAGTCTGTCAGCGTTTACACAGATCCAATCTGAACTCCGCCACAACTCTCCAATATTCCCTTGGATTATGTCTTGCGATGTGACTGAGCACTGCAGAGACATGGAGAAGGAGAGAGAGAGAGGTAGAGAGAGAGAGGAGGAGGAGAGACGTAATCCTCTGAGATATGCTCACGCAACTTCAGTCTTGTTATATGTGGAGGAAGGTATACAGTTGGACAGGCTAAGTATGGACACACACACACACACGCACACGCACGCACGCACACACATGCTCACACAGGTACACACTCTGTTCTTTGCTTTTTTACACACAGGTTGCCATAATTCAAAATTAACTCAAGATATCAGCCTTCTGCGCGTTTTGCTATACTGTTCAAAGTCAATTACATCATTACATAAATACATCGTCAATTGATGCTCAGGGGCCCCCATACAGTCAAATTTTTTCCTGTAATTCAGCGGCAGAACATAGAGATAGAGGGAAAATGTGGACTGCAAAGCGGTTTCAGAACAATATTTTCAGAATTACATTTACCTTCTGTGTAACACTTTACACACTACCTCTTTAAAGACTACCGCTTTAAAGTTCTATAAAGCTCTATAAAAATTGGTCATTTTTATTAATGATTATTAATTAGGCAGTATCATATTAACACCATAATAATAACAATACATAAAAACAAAAAGGCAACAATGACCTGTTGCTCTCGACATTGTGAGTCCACATTTTTTCTAAATCAGGGGCCCCCAAATATTCTCCTGTATTCCCAAATTCTACACATTGATGCATTTTTCCTGCTCCCAACACACCTGATCCAACTAATCAGCTTATTAACAAGCCTTTCCTGGTTTGAAATGGGTTTGTTAGAACATGCAGGGCGGCTTCCAGAACCAGGCGTGGGAATCAGTGATCTACATCGTTAATCCTCAGATCTTGCTGGTTACTTATCTTACTTTATCTTCTCCATCAGTACCATATCAACACCTGTCAGTTTCATCAGATATGCAGATTCATGAGATATAACAGGTCACTGTTGCCCTTTTTTCAAGTGTTATAACTGTTTTTTGAAATGTTATAAATGAATTTGAATAAATGAATAAATGAATTTTGAAGTGTTTATGACCATGTTAATAACCATTAAAACATTTTAAACCTTTCGAAGGGCAGTCTCACTGTAAAGGTGAACAACATCCTGTATTTGCAGGCTGGATTCTGCAAATCCTGATAAAATGTCTTTTGCTCACAAATATAAATGCGTTATTGACTGAAAGTTTAGATTCCGTGCTTTTGACAGAATTTATTTTTAAGTTTCAGTGAGCTATGAGCTAGAAACAACGTCGTTTACAGCATGCTTTTATTATTGCTGGCATTTTATAAAGTCACCTTTTGTATAAAAATAAAGGACAAATATGAAGACAGGAACTAGAAGACGCATCTAAGAAAAAGAAAGTATAACAGTGCAGCTTGGTGGAGGGAGAAAAAAGTCAGGAAGGGACACAAAAAAGGACAGTAACATTCTGTTCTGCCGAGCAAATTCGACGTTAAGACAGCAGACCGCTGCACAGTCCATTGGATGTGATGATCACCCAGGCTACAAAAAGTGATTATAATACATCAGCACACCTCTCGTCAGCAAGGCAGCTGCCTGGAAAACACAAGTCCTACAGTATAATGTCAGGCACACTCACTAGATCCCAGTGTGTGTTCGGAAGTGTGTGCGCATGGCGGGATTTCTTGCCAATTCTCATTTCAAAGCATTTTTCCTTTCAACTCAAAATGTTGCGCATTATTCTTTCACTCCAGTCTCAGCGCTGATAAACAGGTTATGTGTCACTCCTCTCAGTTTTCCTCTCTTGAGTGCCGACAGAATAATGTCAGCGGCCTTGATTCGGCTTCAGCCTCATTTTTCTAACTTTCAGATAAAGAGGGTTTTCTTTTGGCACGTTATCCCTGCACAATGTCTTTATTTATTCTTACACAAATATGTGTCTTTATTCGAATGTGAGGACTATTCCAATTCTTATTCATGGAGCGAGTGATGTTTGACATTTACTCGGTTAAGTTTTCAAAAGAGTAGATAAGGAAGAATATGGCACCACAAAGGTGAAAAAAATGGTCTTTTAATAAAAACAAACAAAAAGAAAAAACAGCCGTTATAAGTACCCCATTTTTTTATGTGTGGAGGGCTAGGCGTTTTTAACATTTTTGACATTGATACCAATACTGGTTCTTTGATTTTGATACCAATACCATCTTTTTAAGTAATCAATTGAAAGGGGTGTATAGAAACAAGTGTGTGCACGTGTGTCTGTGTGTTTGTGTGTGTAGGCAGGTGAGGTAGTGGAACTAGCGAGGTAGTAACTACACAAGGTGTGTGTAATAGACTTATCCTCTAGAGACTTGGCTTTGTATGTGGGACACACGGCGTAGTGTTGCCCTGTGGAACCCCGCTCACAGGCTATTACCAGGCCCTCTGTGTTACCTCGCTCCCCTTCTCACTGGCAATCACAAGCCCTTCTTCTAGGCCTGAGATCCTTCCTAATGTATGCTTTTCATGAGAGTGAAAGAGAGAGAGAGAGAGAGAGAGAGAGAGAGGAAAGGAAAGAGATTACCATTTATACGATAAACCCATTCCAGCCTTGCCCCAGTTTAAATTACACTGTGTTTTTCTTTTTTGATTTCCATTTTGCGCATAATGCTCTCTCTCAGCATGTTTTAAGTTATATTATTAGCGTTCCTCCAGAGACTTCTCCCCCTTGCTTTTGGGGTGGGATTCCAGGCTCTGGATGCATTAGCTCGCCGTAATTGGCGAATGATCATGGGATGGAGTGTGGATTGAGAGGGAGCTCACGGCACACATACATAGAAGCAGACACACACACTCAGTCTCTTTTCGGTGTGATAAGACTGTGATACTGGAAGTCAATCAGGGTCCCTTTCAGTCAAGCCTAATGCCCCTTCCTAATACACTTTAATAGCTTCCTCTGGTTGTCTCCTATTCTTCTTCAGCATTGATCTAAAATCATATTTTTTACTCCCTTTTTTAAGAAGGGGGCTTTTCAGACCTGCCCGGAATTTATTGCCGTCACCTGTCGGCTGTGTGCAGACTAATGCAAGCCAATTTGGGGCGTTTTGGGGGAAGGAAGCGATTTATTAGCATTCTGATGTGGCGAACAGTCAGGGGTCCGACACGGGCCAGCTAAAGGGTAGACACTTGGCCCGGCAACGGCATTATATGAAGCGCGGGACCGTTTGAGCCCAGCATCCGACACATGAATGTGTAAAATATCCTGACGCCTGGGCAGGCTGTCGCACAAAGGGCTATCACCATATTATTCAAGAGATGCCATGGAGCCCGGCCAGAGTGGAGTGTTGGGGGGAGTGGGTGGGTGGGGGAGGAAAAATCGGCGTGATTGTGATTTGCCATTTATAATTGGCCTACGATGCGAAATGGTCCGCAGCCAGACTTTTTTAAAAAGGCAATCTGTGGCAGTGGAGGGGCCGATGGCTCGCTAATGACAGCTAGCGCGCTACACCCTGAGAACAGAATGGCGCTCTTGTAAGGGTAGAGCACACAAATATGTTTATCTACAGTCAGCGATGTTTGCGTGACTCATATGGCATTGTCCATTGATTTCCTTTCACAAACGTTTACGCCTATAAATGACAGATGTATACAGCAAATGAGCGAAAAAATCACGTTTTAATGCTTGAATTGCACGCTGGAGTCAAAGGTGTTTAAAAGCGTTTTAACCTCAAAGCTTGTTTGTGTTCATTGCATTTATATGAAAGCCTACCCTGGGTTTTGGGTTTGTAATAAGTATGTTATTGTCGGGGTTTGCAGCACTTAAATGTTAAGAGTTCACGACAGTGTACCTTTGCTAGCACTGAGGCTAAGCTGGCTATTAGTCTGGCTGAGTCGTGTGGGCAGGGGTGGGGGGGTTGGGGGGTGACTGCCTCTGCCTCTGCATTGTGAGCTCAACAAAAGATAGTATTTGATAAAGGCTCCCCCTCCCCAAAAGCCCCCATAAATAATGAAAAGTTAATGAAGAGGTAACTTAATGATGTAATGAATATGGCAGCGCAAGGTCAAACAGAACCGGCGTGGGCTGGGTGAAGCTGTGCTACGCCACTCGTTGGGGTGTGTTTGTGTGTGCTTTAATGAACACTGCGACATTCCGAGTTTTAGAACGTTTAATTAGTTCCATGTTCATATGTTCATCATATTAACAAGGTAATTTCAGTGTTAATCTGTGTGGGTTGGTGTGTAAACATTTTTGTGTATGAGAGAAAAAGGAGAAATACTGAAAATGCATGGATCTGCATATGGGTGTTTATATTTGTGTACAGTATAAGCAATTGTTTTAGACAAGCTGCTTTGTTTTGAACAATATGCATGTGTTTTCTGCATGCTATGCATGTTGCATACTATGTGTGTGTGTGTGTGTGTGTGTGTGTGTGTGTGTGTGTGTGTGTGTGAGTTAGAGGAAACAAGTGTGAGGCTGTGTGTGTGTGTTTGGGGGATCCAGCAGAGCTGGATCTAGTGTTGAGATGGTGATTAAAAATTGAGAGGGTTTGAATGATACCGGTGAGAATGTGTTGGAGCCAGGTGCAATCGATAAGGTAGTCAAGCATGACACCACTAACTCAAAGCACTGGAACACACTGGGTTCCACAAAAAGTGTTTTTCATGCTACACTGGGACATTTACACTGCAAGTATTCCAGTCCTGTCTTTCTCATTGAATCTTTAGTTATTTACATAATGGAAACATGTTTAAATGCATTTCTTGCATCCTACTCTGAAAATGTCTTTGTGAGAAAGTGGATTTGCACCAACCTAGCTGTCATTTATAAGGTACCAACTATTATCTTAATTCTCAAATGTTGAGACTGGGGTTATCATTTGCAATAATATTGTGTCATAACATTTTTACACATATGATTATTACAAAATGGTATATAAACTAATACTAAAAAAGTAGAAGTAAAATGTATTAATTAACTGTACAAAACGTAATCAAATCAATTACATCCACTGTAACATGACTGAAAACAAGCAAAACAAATAGAGAAGAAAAAAGCTTAATTTTTGGCATTTTCAGTGGTGGATAGTTTAGAAGTGGGTCCCATCTGGCTCTGTCTTTAAAGGGCTTATATCATGGAAAGCTGAATTTTCCTTGTTTTTTATGCAGCACATAAACACTGTTACAACTCAGCCTAAACACTCCATGCCTGCAATACAGTTGCAAAAAAATGCCCATTTTCATGATGTTACAAAATCAAACATTTACCACCTATTCAAGCAGAAGTTATAAGGAGTGATTCAGTCTGGACTGCTTTTTTTTAATGAGGTACAATACAGGGCAGCTAACTGGAACAGAGGTCATTTACATCTGCCGGTTTTAACTAATTGCTAAATGTTAATGCTATTAACTAATAGCAGTGCTAAAATAAGTATTAGCTGGTTTCTGACTAAGGCAGATGTGTACCTGTTGGTAGCTAAAGTAAAAGGAGCAATGTTAAAAGCAAAGCTAAAAGGGGATAATGCCTCAGCACTTTTAATGTCTTGATAGTGAGTGGTAAGTAAATAGCAATACCTGATTTACACTGTCATGTACAGACAGTTGCCCAAACACCCATGACTTAAAGGGTGAAGCCCTTAAACTACGGGCTTATTATTCATTGTTATTATAGCCTTATACAGTAACCACTGTAAATGAGTGTTGTGAAGCTAAAAGGTAAATTATGTCAATTGTAGAAATACCCGTTCATTGAAGGGTTTAAACTGAAACCTATATGTCCTACATTATTGTGCCACTAAAGTGTTGAAGTGGGTCCTTGGCCCGTAGGGAAAAGTGCTTAGTTGACAGTGGCCAGGTGAGCGCTTCGATCTGTTTCTCCTGGCCTGAGGTTAAAGACTACAGTCCGGGTGGTCTCAACTGCTGCTCTGACATGAGGAGCTAAGCCACAGATAACACACAGCGAACACCCGCCAACACACAGGACACACAAACGCATTTAGAGATTTAGAGTCTTTGCCAGTTTCTGTGCACCGTGTAGTGTTATGTATCCAAGCGCTTTTTTTCTGATCTTATTCAGTGCTAAGCCATATCGAGAATAGGTATCTTACCAATAGAGTTAAAGCCTGTAGAGACCACTTATAAAGCTCCCGTGCCCTTTCTTGGATGAATCCTCGGTGAGGGAGTTCAGCTTGGCAGTGAGGAGTGTATCCAGAGAGTACAGACTCTAGAAATATCTTGAAATAGTACCAGACTCTCATTTGAAGACACGCTCGGCACCTAGCGTGGGGGGGTGGCGGGGGGGGGGGGGGTTTGCACGTTTTTATCTGCTTCTCCTGAAACGTTTACAGTTCCTCCTCCTGGTGCGACCCGGCCGTGATTTGTGGCATGAGTACAGATGTGTTTTTGAGAGACAGTTTAATGTGACAGGCGAGACGGGGCTGTGTCTGTCTCCGTGGCTTTATGGAGGGCCGCCATGTCTGCATCTCGATCTGGAAGACCCCCCGACACCCCTCCCTTCCTTCTCCCAAGCCCCTCATCTCTCCACTTAACAAGCCCGAGGTCATGGGGAAATGGCACAGTGCTCCACTTAAGCTGAGGTCAGGTCCCAGAGCAGACTCGGGCCGCGCTGTCGTCACAATCTGGCACTTTTCCCCACTTTCATATAAAAACAGAGGAGCTTGCTCACATTTCTGCCTTCCAAACTCGTCTGCAGATGCGTGTTCAGGTGCATCAGTGTTAAGACTGGAAAGCAACTGACGTGAGGGCTTGACTTTGTCTGGAAGATGGGGAACAAAGTTTAGGGCGGGAGAGGGCCCTAAGTGAATGCTAGTGGCACTAAGTTTGTGCATTTGTCTAATAATAATGGAAAGTTGCTAGTTTTTGTTGTAAAAATAAACTCCAGTAAAAATTCATTATCGATGGCTAGACAGCTAAAAATCGCAAAATCCTACATTGCATAAACTGACTAACTGGCATTTCTTGATGATATGTTTGTATGTATAATCCCAAAAAATCCTTTTACAACAAGCTAACATTATCTAAAAACAGCTTTAACTCCTTTTTGATGACTTCAATGTATAAATAATCCTGAAAAAAACGTGTAAAAACTATTCAATGCCAGGTAACCAGTTAATGTTAGCTACAAATTATGCAGCACTGACTAGCTAACTATTCCTTGAGGACTTATGACATATGTGTAATTCTAAAAATCCTTTTAAAAACTAGTAAATAACAAATGACAAGCTAACATTATCTAAAAACAACATTACATTAACTAACTAGCTAGCATTAACTCATCTTTGATGATTAAAACATAAAGCGAATCTAAAAAAAATCCCTGCAAAACTAGTTAATGCCAACTACCAGTCTAATGTTATCTAAAATAGTAAAGGATATGGTAGTCAGCATTACCTAAACAATAACATTGCATTAACTAATTAGCTAGCTAATGTATATAAAGTGATTAAAGAAATGCATGTAAAGGAAAGTTTCAATTTAGGGAAGCTTGATAAAATTACATGATAAGAATCTGAATTTTGGAGTAAATATTGAAGTAACATAAGCGTATATTTGCCCTAACTGCCCTAAAGCGGATGCATGGGTATTCAATGTATTCCATTGTTAAGGCGCCTGTGGCAACAGGTATGGTACAGTAATGATCCTGAATGCAGAAAAAAAATGTAGAGGAAACAAAGGATTACAGCATGTTGAGCGAACGAGAGTGACAGAGAGCAGCTGGGTGGCTGGTGCGGTCATGGAGGGGTGGGGGATGTCTTTAAAGTGAAATCATTTCCTTTTCTTAATCAAAAGATGACAAGCCTGAGACTCAGAAGTCCCATCTGCGCACCACAACAGAGCACGGCACTCTTCTGAAGAGGGCAGAGATGATGGGACGATACTGGCCTCTGAGGTTATCGGCTGGGACAGGGCTTCTCCCGCAGTAATTCCCACAGGCCGGACACTCCGCGACTCAAGAATAGGGTATTTGAGGGTTCTCCATAAGCACAGCATCAAAGACACTAGCTCTAAAAGCGTTAGAGCTCTGCCACATGCAGACGACTCATGTTTCTGAGGATAAAGGATACAGTCAGTTTGACTGGCAGGTTAAATGGGGGCTGTAGATTCTTACCATGTGTTGTGGAGTGTGGCTGCCTCACAGAGCGACACATCTTTTCCAATCTCCTTTCTGAACCCTAGAGGTTTAGACATGCTGAATATTAACCTGAGGTCTCAGTGGCATGGCTGGGGTGGCACATGTTTGCCTGGGGGGCTGTATTTGACTCAAAGCTTTGTTCCTCTGCTTTGCATACTCCTCTTTTGACACCTGTATAGCACTGAAAGTCAACGTAAACTATGTGAGTCAGTGCAGGAGGCATCATTCAGCAGAAAGCATCGTTAAAGGACATCTGCTCTTCCATCTGATGTGTCTCGGTGTCTTGTCTTCGTGGGCATAATTTACTTTTACCGTTGTCTTTAACAAGGAAACTAAAGTAAAACATCCACTGTCTTCTAGAATGGGACATTTTATCTGAGGCAGCCATTTGGATTTAGCTGCTACCTAAACGCTAGCTTGCCTCCACGTCCAGCCAATGGTTTTCTTCTTTAATGGTCTAGCTTAGGATCCACGTCTCTTGAAGGCTGTAACGTTCACCATCAGGGGCCCATTAACACGTTGCATCTGAGGTCTTCGCTCTCACTTGTCTACTTGTTCTATTACAGTAAATATAGAGAACAGATGCACTCTCGCGGTCCTGCAACCCAAGAAAAGGGGAGCCAAAAAAAAAAAAAGGGTAAAGGCCCCAAGCAGAGAAATTAAACAACTCAAGCCGTTCGGACATAAATAGTTTAATCTTAGCTTCATAAATCAGGCGGTGAGCGAAGACTTGGCCTGGGCTAGGCCTTCAGGTTCACACTCGGCCCCTCCGTAAACATGTTTTCTAGCCGCCCCCCCCGGGTGATTCATCCAAAGAGCCATAATCAAAAACAATAACCAGTCGAAAGCGTAAACGTTTCAAAACGTCCCCGAGAAGTATGAAATAATAATCTGTGTGTGGCCCGGCGAATGCTGAGAATGCAAACATTTCACAATAAAGTTGTTTAAATAAAGGCCTTGGCATAGATGGCTGAGAGATAGGACACGCAGCGTTAATTACACCCGCTCATAAAAATAAACCAGCAGTATAAAATATGAGTCTCCATACAGCGGGGCTTAACCTATAAAATGGCAGCGAGGTGTGTTCTTCAGATGTGCAGGAGGATGTATTGTTTGGAGAAAAAACACAACAAGCTCGGAGAGAGGGAGAAAGAGGAAAAAAAGGGGGTGGGGGGGGGGGGGGGTCGAAAAGGCCTTACAGTCAACAAAGAGCGCTGTGTTTACTCAGAATTTAAAGACTTTTTGAATTCTTCCCCCAGCCATTGTGCGGAATTACCTCGAGAAAATAACTCGGCTAAGCACACGTTTATTATTCTTAAACCGTGGGCAAAGTAATATGCTGTAAGGAGCCGGCAGATGTACGGCCGGGACATATACAGTTTTAAGTGAGTAAAGTTACTGTGTGGACGGAGAGAAATGGATTATTTTTCTGCGAGCATGGACTTAAGTTTTCACTGCTGGGTGGCCCATTCCTCTTTAGCCATGTTAACATAAGAATAGAGGGTCGAGTGAGGGGGATTGGGATGGGGTTGGGGTGGGAGGGGGGTTACTGGTTTAAATTATTCTGCCGCATAGCAGGGACTGTTGTCATCCACTTACAACATCGTACATGCACTTTCACTGCCCACCCTCTCTCTCTTTTGCTTACTCTTTATTTTTTTTTTGCTCGCTCTTTTCTTTTTTTGCTTCTTCTAAGACTTATCTATTCTCTCTCGCTCACTCTTTCTTGCTCTCTCTGTCTGTCTCTCTCTCTCTCTCTCTTTCTCTTTTTCTCTCTCCCTATTTTCTTTACCTTCACTCGCCTCCTTTATCTCAGGTAAAAAAAAATAAATAAAAAATCGCTGTCCATGTCAGTGATGCTGTTTTTCCATGCAGCTATCTGGATTTGGCACTTGCCAGTGCCTCGGCCCAACACGCTTTTGTGAGCCACACGGCAAACACGCGCTCTCAGACCCCCAGCCTTCCCCACTTTCTGGCCCGAAAACAAGGCAGACGGTCACAGGACCAAAAGTGGACGCTAATCACGTTACAGCGTCTTTGTTTAACGTTACACTCAGCTTCGCCTCCTTGAAAAAAAAGAAGCGCATGGAAGTGGCAGCAGTCAGGGGAGCTATGACTACCCCTTAAGTACGAGTGGAGGCGCACAGTTATGAATAAATGTTTGTATACATTTTTTTTGTATATCTTGGAGTGCGCGCATGGTGGATGAACTGTGCTTTAAGACATCTGGATGCGATGAAATACCATTTGTCTAAACAGAAAGGAACTCCACTCTCAGTGCCTGGAAAGCCACCCAAAGCGTGCACTGCTTTTTTGCTAACGCACTTGTGCAATGTTTTCAGTAGAGCCATATTGACAAATATTTCACCAGAACAGCATCGAGGCTTTTGAAAACATGGCATTTCTTCCATAGCTGTCACTTTCAGCATAAACAGAAATACCATGGGTAGAAATGTCTTACTGTGGAGTAGAAGAAAAAAATCACCTAAAAGGATATTCTTTCATGTTGAATATTTGGTATTTTGTCAAGAAGAATATGTGCTCTTGATGTGCCATCAACGTATCGCATATCCATGGTAACCGAACTATTAAAGTTGGAAATACCTCTGAAAGACGGATGGGCTTGACAAGGCAATGCATCACAGTGTTGGACCATAAATGTCCACATAGAAATTTGGAAGCATTTACCCTATAAAGTCCAAGGAACCAAGAATAGATCCACATTTCCAAGTGTTTTGTTACATAAAATAATTTATAATATTTACTGAAAAAGAATATATA
>JBBPCZ010000042.1:21193375-21207659 GCA_037974445.1 Brycinus macrolepidotus
ACATATATATATGGAAAAAATGAAAAATGTTGACTTTATTTAAGGCCAGCAGCTAATCAGTGCATATGCGCTGAGTTATGATATTGTATTTAAGACGACTACTTTAGCTGGCCACGGTGAATAAATATGTAAATAATAAACCATCTAAATGTAAACTACTTCTAGAGGCTTTATGGCATATTAATTAGCATTTTTAATCAGCAACTGTTGATGAAGGCTAGGACAAAAGGAAACGGAGGCAGAGGGAGAGGGAGAATAGAAGGAGAAGGACGAGCTTTGATAGAAGAGAGAAAAAGAGAGAGGGAGGGGGTTAGAGGGGAGGAGGGAGGGGACAGGGAGGTACGTCTAAGAGACACCTATAGATTTATCAGCTTCTTAATTCTATTTAAACAAATAGTCCCGGAGCCTCGCATGGCGGTGAGGGGGACATGACTAGGATAATAAGCATCATGGAAGCTAATCAGATTTCTAAGAGGAATTGATTGTTGGTCTGGCTGAAGGAGCAGGAGAGGGGTTGACAATAAGCTGAAATTTAAGTGTTAATTTTTATGCTAATCCGCTGGCATCTCTGTGTGATGCAATTTGGTTTTCCCCGCGCCACAGATATGAAATTGTCCCGCTCACAGAGAAAATGTCAGCTTGCCAGACCCTGAAAGCTTGTAATTTATTAGGTATGTTTCTATTAGTATGTGTCACAGTTGTTAGCGAGCCGCTCTCTCTCTCCCCGCCTCTCATATACACTCACGCGCATGCACCCAGACACTCACACACACACACACACACACACGCACGCACACGCACGAAGGCACACACGCATGCACATGCACAATAGAATTCCATGTGTGTGCTTCTCCGCTCCTGGCCTTAAAGAGCGTTTCAGCTCAGTGACTGGAGCACCAGGGCATTAATGTATTATCATATATCGGGTGGTCCTTGCCCTGTGGACAAAAGGCTATTTAATACAATTTAATGACATTCCCAAGCATGAAAAAAAAAAGGCGACAGGGGAGAAAAGAGGCCAGATTAAAATAGCTTTGGTGTTTCTCATGGCTCTCCTATAGCCTAGCATAGTTAAAGTTAGCAAGTTAACCCTGTCCTAGCCAACATGTCATAAGGTATATATCCTTATACTTTGTCTTTGTCCCCATAACTGCCCTTAGAGTAGACAGGCTGCATGCCCATGTTGACTATAGTGAAATGGGTCAGCATGTGGAAATGGAGCTTTCTGTGTTCTGTGTTTTTGAAAAGAAGCTCCATGCTGCATGGTTGAAAGCAGCCCCAGTGTGGGAAAAGGGAAGTACAAGACTGTTAGCTCGGTGCTAACATAAGACTGGAAATTGTATATAGGTGCTAATGGAAATTAGTGTTGAAATTTGGTAAGAAAAAAAAGATCTGTTTTTGCATTGAACTTTCTTTCTGTAAGGCAAAAGTTAAAAAGTTGAAGTGACTGCAATATACAATAATGGACAACTGAAAAAATTTACCCTCTTTTTCGTTCTGTGGTTTGTTGCCATCAATAACATAGCCTAAACTAACTACGTTTTTTGTTTATTTCAATAATTATTAATCATAACTTTAATATTCATGTTTTATAAAGGCAATAAGGCACTTGATGCTGTGCTTGATTTTCATGGATAAGGGGTTTTTACACTTGTGCCTAACATGCTTAACTGTGATTAAATCACTGTAACGCGCAGTCTCTTATAGTATAGATGTCAACCCAAGCAGTTCACCTGTATAAATTATAATTATTTTTGAATTACATCCATGTGAGGCATCAGTGCAGGAAATCTAGCGTAATAGATCTTTCCTAATTTGCTCCGTCATCACACATTTCATATATATACAAAATATATATCACCAGATTTGAGTCATCAGACCCTTACTTTTCACACATATGTGGCTGCTTAGCTGTGTCACTGCTAGTGAATTTAATGGTAGAAAAGATTACATGCAAATGTTTTAGACTGTATGGTTTCTGGCTTAGACAGATGGTTCTAAGGACAACTTTGAAATGATGTGGAGGTTGTAAAGGCTTCTCAGGTCTCATTTACAGAAATCGGTCTCTATAGAACCAGTCATTGAAAGGTTCTTTTCAGAACCCAGAGTGGTTCTAATATAGCATCAGTCCAAAGGAGCCCTTTTGGCAGCTTTATTTTTATGAGTTGAGAAAGAGAGGACAGAAGAAGACGTTGTTAGGATGGATAAAGAGGATGCAACATAGGCTGTGGCACATAACCTGTCAGCGACAGCCATGCTCCCCGAAGGCCATTAAGTGATCGATTTCCACTGTGACGCAGTGATGTCATCCATAAGAGACGCGAGGCGGGTGTGAGCGGGTGCAGGGTGACAGCCGCCGTCTTTGGGCATTGCAGCCGCTTTGACAGCCTGCTGTCGACTCATACAGCACTCAACTAGAATATCTCTCTCCCTTTCTTTCTCTCTCTCTCTCTCTCTCTCTGTCTCTCCTGCATCTCTTTCTTTTGTTTTTTTTATTCAATCATTCTATCTCACTCTCTCTCTTTCACTCTTTCTTCATCTCTTACTATCTCTCACTTTCACTCTCTCTCTCATCACTCGATCTCTATTTGTCTCTGTTCTCTTTCCTCTTATTCTCTCTGACTCTGTCTCACTCTCTGTCACTCTCTCTTCTTGTTCTTTCTCTCTCTCTCTCTGTCTCTCTCTCACTCTCTCTCTTCTCTCTCTCTCTCTCTTCTCTCTCTCTCTCTCACACACACATACACCTTCTCTCTCTCTCACTCTCCTCTCTCTCTCTCTCTCTCTCTCTCTCTCTTTCTCTCTCTCCCCTCTTCTCTCCTGTGTGGGTTAGAAAGGCAGTGCGGGGCAGCCGCAGCAGTGATGCCGCACACTGGGCGTGCATTCACTGTGTACTCTGTGTAAAAAGGTTTGGATGCAATTCACATATAGGTCAATTAAATGCACCAACATCTGCTCTCCTCTAACCATTTGCATATAGTATTCATATGTTAATTATGTTCCTTGTTTGGTTCGTGTGTGTGTGCGTGCATGCATGTGTGCACATGCGAGTGTATGTGCGGCTGTGTGTATTTGGCACTTCCTTCCCTCCTCCCGATGTCTTTGTACTGTTAAAAATATAAGAGATACAAAAAATTTTTTGGATTCCTACTGCTTTCTTGTGGCGACTCCAAACCGGATAGCGCTGTCCTATTTTTATTTCCTCTCGGCCGCGGCGCTCGCACTTAAAGCGGCGCACTTCTCTCTGAGCAGACAGGCTTCTGGGCTTGTTCAGCTGCCACTGGCCCTGATTTTGAACAAGAATCCTCCTACTCAAGCAAAGCGAAGGAAAGGCCTGCCTTTGGAAAGCTGCTTAATGCCTTATAAATCAATGATGACACAGATGGACCAGCGATAATCTATTTAGAATGCCTCACAGCAAATATTGTCGTACAGATGATTAGAGATTGAGCTATTTTAACTCGGCCTCCTCCAACCCTCTCAGCAAATCTTCTGCTTCTCTGGATGCTGTAAATTGGAGAGTTTCATTTTCTCTTCTTTTCTCCCCCCATGCTCAGCCTCCCTCCCTTCTTCCTTTCCAAAACACATCTCTATTTTTGAAGCATGTGCATGCAGGAGGAATAAAGTGGTAAAGTGTACATGGTTTACAGCACCGTTGTTTTTTTTTTGTGTGTGTGTGTGTTTTTGGCAGGCTTCAGTGGTGTGGCACGGAACAAAGGCAGTGGGAGCGTGAGGCCTGAGCCAATAGGCTAATGGCAAAATGCATGCTTCTTTAACCCAGTATTAGAAGGTGGAGGGTGGGTGAGTGGGAGGGGAGCAAGATGGCAGCAAAAGCATGTTCTGCAAAAATCGGACCGAAGGCCTTCTACCTCGCGTATACAGTTGATGGGTCCTGATTTAGTACAAGGCCATAGAAAAGAGGGGAGAGAGAGAGAGAGAGAGAGAGAGAAAGGGTGGAGTAGGAAGAGAGAAGGGAGGTAAAAAAAAAAGGAATAAGCAGAGCAGAATAAAAAAAGGAGAGAGAGAGACAGATAGAAAGAGCCATGCATGATATGGAGAGAGGGACAGACTGTAGAAGGAGAGAGCGAGAGAAAGAGAGAGAGAGGGGGAGAGAGAGAGAGAGAGAGGGGAGGAGTGAGAAAATGAAGTGGAGGTTGTCAGATGTGGCAGCTGCTTGGAATCCTGATAAATATAAGCTCTTATTGATCGGCTGAAAATGAAAGATCCCAGAGTGGCGTGCAGTATTTAGCTTCTTGTCTGCTGCGCGCGTCAGCGGTGGCCTTGCCTTTGTGGGGGATAGATTTTCAGCGCCGCTCTGAGGCACAGCTTTGATTTCATCTTTAACCTTTTTCGGCTGCTTTTCCTTGACCTCTGCGCCACTGCCGTGATTCAGTGAATTTGTTACATTTGGCTTGACACTACTCTCTCTCTCTCTCTCTCTCTCTTTCTCTCTCTAGCAGAGTGAAGACATCCCTCTTGTCATCGCGGCGGGCCATACACACCCGGTGGTGGCGGGGGGAGCCACACTCTCTTCATCCTGACAGGCCCCAGACCAGTATGCAGTTAGAGTGATCAGGTATGGCCCACAAACCACATCTCTCATACTGTTCTCAGAGCAGTATTTAACTCATGTGAACCCAGACCCAGAGTGTGTGAGAGCATGAGTGTAGGGGCATGTTCAAGTGACTAGGAGCGAGAGAGAGAGAGAGAGTCTCACAGTCCTTTATGGATGCACTCTGGTTATTGACACTTAAGTGTAAACTGAGTGACTGACAAAAGTTTAAATCCTGACTTACAGAACGTCTTTTTAACCCTTAAATGCATCAAATCATTAGCAACACATGACAGTACAGAACAAACACAAATTGCTCCACATATCAAGGCGTATCCCGTCAGTGTCTGGACAAAATCTTGTGTCACCAGAGTCTTTTTTATATATATTTTCAAAATGTCCGTTGCCCATTTCACAAGTGGACCAACACAGGTCCAAAGTATTTGAAGAAAAATCTTTTTATATCTTTATAACATCCAATAACCTTTCCATTGTGGAGATAGGAGGCTTTGTTCTGACAGTGGCTATGTATTATTGATGCACAGAGAGATCAGTAGTTACAGTTACAGTTGTAGAAAAAATATATATAATAAACATACATACCTTTCACATGTTTACTTATACATGCAGTACAAACACATCAGCTGAAGCATTCATGTCAAGTCATATAGCACATTTAAACAAGTGTCAACTGTGATGCACAATAAGGTATATTCAAGTGACACTTTTAAAAAATATAAGGAGAGAATAAACTGCAGGGGCTACAAGATAAAATAGATCCAATTACGAAAGCAAATAAAGGAAGGCAGAAGGCAGAACAAAGTTAGGGCAGAACAACCCAAGATGGAACGTGTGACTGAATACATTTAAAACAAACGCCTGAAAAAATAAACGAATTTTTAAATTTGACTGAAAAACATCTATTGTGGGACAGAAGACTGTTCCAGGATCTCGGAACAGCTACAAAAAGGCCCGATCGCATTTGGACCTCAGCCAGACCGTGGAACATCTAAATACATCTGAATAGAGGATCGTTGGGTTTGAAAGGTAAAGTGGAGGCCAGTAAGGTCAAATATATAGCTTGAAGCCATACCATGAAAATCTTTCAAAATGAAAAATAAAACCTAACATTCTGCTTTAAATCTGGCTGTTTGGGACGTAGGCATGGATCTGCAAACAAGAGTAATGATCTCTCTTTTCTTGGCAGTCATATATAGTTACATTTATAAATTGTGATCGTCTGATAATAATAGACAATGGAGGTGATTGGCCAATGCCAAGCAAAGCCTTGCATTTAGGGTTTAAGACCGACCCTCATACTAATTATGAACTCTATCAGATTATTTGTTGACAGTTAAACTCAGGTCCCAGCATGTTGGAAAACATATAAGGAAAGACATGCAACCTCTTCTCCTACTCCACAGGCCTCAGAGCAGTGATGACTGTATGATTAACGCTAACTGATCCCAAAGACTGATCCCTCACTCACATCTCTAAGTACATTTAGCCTGGCACATTCAGTGCTGGGCAGTTGTAATCTTTATATGTCACATGGCTCCTAAAAAAGAATATATAAATGACATATAAAACCTTGCACTAAATCACCTGCCCCACCATACACTCTTTAATCTTTTAGCTAAAGCCTTAGCCGTCCAACTCAGTCGTAGCTCCTATGAATTTTTAAATGTGAGGATCTTTATGTATTCAAAGGTATAAGAACCGGAACAGCCAGATTACGCGAACACTAGTGAGCAAAAGAAATAAATAAATCAAATTAAAATAAAATGTGCATTAAGATTTGACATCTTTTGTTTCATTTCAGAGGTGTCGAGATGTGATAAATAAAGGATAAAAGAGTGGGTAAAAAAAAAAATCCTTGAATAAAAATTCCCCCCCTCCTTCTTATCTGCAGAACAATACTCCCTTACTCTTTTAGATGGATGATAAATTCCCTGAGAGGGAGGCTGCAACAGCTGTTGGCAGACAGGGGCAGATATGAGAATAGCAGCATAGGATGAGCGAGCATTAAAAATTAATACGCTATTTAGCCTAGGTGTATTTTAGGTATTTGACATTTTCATGTCCGGGACGGACTAAATTTATTCATAGTGCAAGAGGGGAGAGGGAAAAAAAATAAATAAAGTAAGGGTGGAAGATTTCAGTAGGGGTGGTGGGAGAGCTGTAAGTGAAGGCCATTCTCTTTTTATGGTCAGCCTTTCCTTCAATAATGATACGTGGTAATGCTCAGAGACTGAAGCTCATTATGGCGCGGTAATAATTAGCACACCGCACAAAGGAAACGATTTGCTGCTTAAGCCTCTGCTTAAGGTTTTTATTTTCTTTTTTTTTTATTTAGAGATTTTTTTTCATTGTTTTTTCGTCCTTTTTGGGGATGTAGTGTGAACTGTGAAGGTTTGTGCATGTGTTCTGAATATGTGTGAGTGTGTGTGTGTGTGTGTGTGTGTGTGTGTGTGTATGTGTGTGTGTGTGTGTGGTGTGTGTGCATGTGTACGTACAGAGAAAGAGCTACACAGGCCAGACAGTGAGAGTGGAAATCCCAGCTTCTCCAGTGATTAATTACTAATGCTCCCTCAGAACATCTCCCTATCCCTCACTATCTAATCACACTGAAATCTAAGACATGTCCTAAGAGGAGGGCTCTCTCTCTCTCTCTCTCTCTCTCTCTCTCTCTCTCTCCCTCTCTCTCTCTCTCTCTCTCTCTCTCTTTCTCTCCTTTAACTCTCTCTCTCTCCCTCTCCTTCTCTCTATCTCTTCACCTTTTCCTCCATTCTGTCTCTCTTTCCTCTCTCAGTGCACCTTACACGTACTTATCCACATTTTCCTTTTTCCTTTTTTCCACTCCTCCAAGCCCCCCCCCCCCATCCCCCGCCCTTCCTAAGTGTTATATATATACATACACTCCAGTCCCCTTGGGTAATATTTAGCGATAGCATGTTTAACACCTTAGCCTTCCAGTCACAGCTCCTCGCATCATCCTTAAAGGCAGAGAGTGGAGACGTACTTGTAAGCATGTTGTACGCAGCTTCATCTGTAAAGGGGGGGAAAAGAGGCTTTTATTTAACAGTTATAGCTATTACAGACAGGATCACAATAAAACTCAAGGCACGGATAATTTCCACAGATATCTCTGACTACAAAGAAAAATGTAAATCAAAGCAATGCTGCCATTTAAAGAGACACAGAGAGAGAGAGAGAGAGAGAGAGAGAGAGAGAGAGAGAGAGAGAGAGAGAGAGAGAGAGAAAGATTCACATGCTTCATTTTTTTAGCTTGTAAAATTGAGGCAGAGCGGAAGTTAGCAGCCACTAGTGACAGGTAGCTGGGATAGAAGAAATGATGGGACAGGTACGTTCTCTCTTGAGACCTCTCCAAGCCACGCAGGAGACAAAACACACACACACACTGATAGCATGTTTTACATCAGCTCCCTATCACACAGAACACTGTTCAAAAGCTTCAGCTTCTCAACTGTGTTTGAGTGGAAAATTTGACAGCATTCTATTTATGTGTGTGTGTGTGTGTGGAGTTGTATAGAAGTATGCTTGTTTGATGTATTTAATTGTGTATGTGTGCATACTCTGTCATGTTTGTGCTTCTTTTCAGTTGTCTGTTTTTATGCGTGTGTTTGTTTTTTGGACATTTTGAGGACAAAAATGTCTCTTAAAACCTACATTATCAGGACTAACAAACTGGTCTTCATTTGTAATGTGGTTTTTGTCATTTCGTTTCATTAAAAAAAACAAAACTTTTTTGTTACAAAGATTAAGAGGGGCACAATTCATGTTTTCTTTTGCAGGTACCATATTTTTGCATGCAACTTTCTATTTGTAAACAATTCTGCCAACTTTCCACAAAGGTGGACTTGATTGTAACAGACTGAACAGTTGAGAAGAAATTTGATAAACTGGAACAAAAACAATTCATTTGAAACAGTCCCATCTTGTTAAAACCAGACAAGTAAGACTTTGTCAAGCACTGGTAAATGTATATATATATTTTTTTGTATTTTTGAGAATTATATGACTAATACACACAACTCAGCATTCAAATAACACCATGATGAAATAAATCACTTTTATTATTCAAGGATGAATCTGGAGAAATATCTGTCAAAATTCACAGACCAAATTCACAAAATTCACAGACCATATTTCACTTGAACTTGTGTAACTATGTAAAAAGCTCATTGTAAATTTAACCCTGCATTAGTTTGCACCCCACAAAAATAGATATATGAGGTTTTGTACCCACAGTACAGATATGTATGACCCTCTGCCCTCACATTGTATTAAAAAGTGTGTGTGTGTGTGTGTGTGTGTGTGTATGTCACAGAGAACTTTAGAATGGGTGCAGTTTTCCGTGGTGGCAGGGCAGCTGGAGTGTCGGAGTGGATGTGCCTTTGAGGCCATATCCAAGCAGATTAGCGTCTCTCCTTATCATTCAAATCAAGCCCGCGCTCCCTTTGAAAAACATATTGTACACATCCCCTCCCTCCGTCCCCTCCGTCGCCCCTGACGACAATCTGCGGCCGTGATGGCTGCCTCAGAGGAGCCTCGGAAGTCCCTGACAGATAGCAGGTCTGCTGGAAGACAGAGACAGAGAGAGACGGAGACAGAGAGAGGAGGATTTATCCCAAACCTTCTTCTCTCTCCTCTCATCATCTGTGTGTGTGACAGCAGCTGGGTAATTGATATATGGACTTGGCCGTCTCTTCCTGCCGTCCATGTTAAGGTCAACTTATCTACATATCACCCCTGATTTCTCCACTCCTATTATTTTCCCTCTCCAGATATTGACGGGCAGATTGAGGAGGTGGAAAGAAAAAAAAAAAGAAAGAAAGAAACGTGAGAGAGAAGAGTGCCTTTATTCCCGAGCCTAACCCTTGCCTGTTATCAAAGTAACTTCCAGCTTATTAGCGACAAAGGGCCTTCTCCCTCCGCTGCCCCCCCCATACCGCCCACCCCCCCTTCCTCCTTTGTGCAGGCCATGTTCGCCAGCGCTTCCTGAATTAAACTGCTGGCTTCCTGTTCTTTTATATGCATGGCCACATCTGGGGGAGCTTGCTCGCAGCCCCGCTGCTTAATAACAATCACCTTCCCTTTCACTCGCCCCTGATTGTTTCTAATTCACTCTGACAGATAGTGGCTGACAAGCCGCCCGCGCCTCCTCCCTCCGTGACCCCGGCTCACTCACCGCACTTATACCGCCTGTCATTTTTAATATTTGATTTTCGGTTTTAAAGTTATGCGCTTTGGCCCGATGATGAAATCAGTGTTTAAAAATCCGAACAGCAAAATGGAGCTCCTCACTTTTTTCTCTTGTCTCTTTGTCAGCCACTGCGTTCCTCTTTCTTCTCCTTCACTTCCTTCTTCTCCTTCTCTTCCCCACTACTCTTTGTCTCCCTCTTTGAGTCTTTTTAGAGATAATGTAACATTCTGAAAATGATTTGTTTGTATCTTTAAACAAACTTGCGTCCTTAAAGGGCCCATATCATGAAATAAAGGGTTTTGTGTAGTATAAAAGTGCTGTTCAAGCTTCAAAACATGCCCTTCCAGTGTCAGTATGCAGTCCATAAATAAAAGCTAAAGCTTGTTTGGATTCCACTGTTTTTGTGATGTCATAAACATCCAAAACATTTACATTATTTCACCTCCCTTCAGCAGTTTTGCCCCTACCATTCAGCACGAAGTTATAAGGAGTGGTTCACCCCGTATCAGTTTTTGAATGAGGGTGAATACAGGGTAGCAAACCACAACACAGCTCATTTACAATTTTTAGAAAAAAAGAAGCAGTAACAAACACAACCTATTTAATTTTAAAGAATGTTTAGGAATGGACCTGAAAAACTGTTTTTGGTGCATAAATCCATACAAATGTTATAAGGGGACCTTATTAAGTTATTGAGCTATAATTTTATGGGCTACACATTGTGCTTGATATGGTTATTGAGCATCAAATACCAAATTAACTGAACAATACTATTAACTTATTTAAAGTTCCATAAAATAACACCAAATCATTTTTGCAGCTAGCGAAAGTCCTTGAGACGTAAGGGTGGCTCAAACGCACATCATAATCTTGTGTCGTGGGTACTTTTTTTTTGATGAATCTTCTTTATTCAGAAACTGTATCCCAGCAACATTATTTCCACGATCATGACCAAGTCTCAGCCACAGCTTCTCCAGATGTTGTGTTCTGCCACCCTCCACCTCCCCATCCCCCACAATAGCGAGACTGAGACTGACCACGGTCAGGGCAAACATTTAATTCAGCAATTATTTAACAATGGCCACAGGCACACACAGGTTTATGAGTTTCCATCTGCTTGCTCTCAATTGATCCCCATTATAGTCGCACAAACATGCATAATATGTATATCAGGTATAGGCCCCGGCGCCAGATCGTTGAAGGTGTGGATGGATACATCGACAGGTAGATGGATAGCATATTGCAAGAAATCCATTCTCTTATTCAATAAAAGCACAACCTAGGTTTGACTGAAAATATGCAATTTAGTTAGTCAATGCAGTGATGGCTTCTTAAGTGCTGTGTTAAGAGACTTGCTAATGCAATTTAATTTCTTTGTGAAGTCTTCAGTGAATAGCAAAGCCAAAGGGAAAAAAATAAAGGCAGAGGGGTAGAAACAAAGAGAGATAAAGTGACAAATACTGAGTAAGCAATACCCTCCTGTCTCCTTATAATTTTATGTCTTGGGACCTTAAAATTCCACAGCTCTAGCAGAAATTCGACATCATTCTTTATCTGCTTGTTTCACTACAATGTAAAGTTCTTGCATCTACAAAAAAATTTAAGATTGCTAAATGGTTCTTTAGGGACATGTGCTAAATTACATCCAAAATAAAGAGTTTTTAATGAGTTTCATTTATTAACTTTGACTATATTCACCTTTTTGCAAACACTTGAATTAAGAACACCTAGCAAAAATATTGTGATACACATGATATGTAGCCCAATATGTAGTTTTTCAAAACTAATTAAGAAACAGTAATGCAATAATAAAAACACACCTCCTGAATCTGTGCAGCTGCAGAGTGCTACTCAGTCTTACTACTGTTCAGTCGCAGATCAACAGAAATGTATTTTTGTCTCTCAAGAGTCAAAACACCCACACGGAGTGTGTGTATGCACATACAAGTGAAAGCACCGTTCCCCTCCATCAATAGGTTTAAGATTAAAACTAAACTAACGTGATAACAGCGAAAACCCACCCAACATAAAAGCTTTGCATCATTCCAGGACGCCACAGAGCCCTGGGCGAGCCTGAGTCCAATATTTCATTTTTTTTTCTTTTTTTTCTCTTCTTTTTTTTCAAACGACAAAAACAGAACTAATTGGAGTACCACTGCATGTTTTCACTAAAGGCACAATTTAATTACATTTGAACTGGGAACGAGTATTTTGGGAACATAGTATGTTCATTCAAATAAATGGAGCGAACGAAAAGCAATATTTGTTTTGCTTTGATTAGCAAATCGGCAGGGTAATTTGTTAAGAGAGGGACAGAAAATCTCTGCCTGGAACCCAAACTCAGGTTTTCTTTTTTGGCCACGAAGTGAGTCCTGAAGGTGCAGTCACACAGACACACACACGCGCACACACTGCTCCTCAGAGCATTTATACTTCCCCTTAAATCTTAATAAACTCTGGCCTAAGGGCCTGCGACTCTGGACCATATTAGGCTGCCTGTAACCTCTTCTGGCCTTTGGTGGCGCTGCTGATAAATACTTTATTAATAACTTTTTAAATAATGTAAAGAGTATTGTTGTCTGTGAGGCTGTATTAATAAACATGAATGAATTTATTTGACTGATTTAACAAAGCATGATTAATGCACATTAGGGCATGTATTGCTCGTTCTAGCACTCCTTTCCCCTCATCCCCACCCTAAAAAAAAAAAAAAATAACCCATCATCATTAAATATTTATGGCATAATATTAATGGTTTTGTAAAGAAAATATCAAGTTATTAATCCTCTGATTAACAACTGATTAACCTTCTTATTAAACACGTGATCCGTGCATCGTCGATTCAGGATATGTCACCCAAGTGTGCTGTGGAATAATTATTTTTTGTGTCTTTTTTAATTGCAAAAATTGCACGGCTGAATCGTTTTTCTGTTTTAATTTTTTTTTTCTTTATACATGCTCAGGAAGAGACACACACACACACACACAGAGGCACACACATGCACATACACACATTCAACCTCAAACCCGACATCAGATTTGCTGTCTTAGTAAAGCAACGCAGCACATCTTAAAACAAAAAGAGCTAAATATAGGGGGAGATTTTTGAAGACAATGGGGTTTAACTCATATATCCGTTTATTCCTCTGTTATTGGCATGAGTAAGAAAGTAGAGAAAACACACGGCGCTGATGGACAAGCGCTCACACGCTCTCGTTTTGTCTCTGCTCATCTCTCCGCTATTGTGTATATTTTTAGGCCTCGTCGGAGTCCGCTCAAACACAATTATGCTTATGTTTCACACATGCCAAGAGTGACTTCATCCTGAGCACAGAGGGGAAAGAAGAGGGGGGAAAAAATCATATTTTGTCAGACAGGTGGAGATGGGAACAGAATAGGAATGTTTCATTATGTTTGTTTGTTTCTCTCCCAAATCTCAGTCATGCTTCAACTGCAGCAGTCAGTCAAAACTTCTTTATAAAGCAACTCTGAACTTTTAACTATGCAAAACTCGTGCACAAGAATAAAGCAGGAATCTGAAGTGAACTATGAACGCGTTAAAAGGCCCATACCTTACATTTACTTGTATCTAGTTTTTGTTGTCTGAGGTGCTCGTATGATGTTTGTGAGATTTTATGTACTAGAAGCAGTGCTAATTCACTTCAAAGCTCTCTTTATCCCTTAGAATAATACAGACTGTTTTGTCCTTAAGACAGATACAGTAGATGCAATTAATCTGTTTTCTGATTGGCTGCCCTGTATTGTGCCACATTTAATAAATCCAGGCTGAAACACTCCTTATTATTACAGCATGAAAAGGTGGGACTAAACATCTATAGGTTGAAAAGGTGAATTTATTTGAATAGTTACATTTTTGGGACATGACAAAAACAGTGAGTTCAACAGTGAGTCCATACACTGTATGAAACATTTTAAAACTCGACAAACTCTTCAGAAAAGTAAGGAAAATTTGGATTTCCATGATATAGGCTCTTTAACTGTCACTGTCCACTCTGGGTCTGTTTTATAAACTTAGGGTCCCGGTCATTTCATTAACTTAGAGAGAAAAAAAAATAAATAAATAAAAAATATATATGACACATAATGTTTTCTACTACCACGCCCTACAATGTATTATGGAACTTTTTTCTGCTGAATCTATCAGAGAGCCGAGTATTGTGAAAGTCGCCAACAATAGAGGTCTTTGTGAGGGACTTGTGAGGGATAAGTGTGTTGGGGACACTTGTTTTATTTTTTCATGCCTGGTCTTATGATGGATTGGTACACATTCGGTAGGGTGTCTTTGTTCAGGCTCTTTAGCCCTCTCTTTTTACTTCTTATATATTTATTTAGTTGCTTCTATTGACTGAGCCCACCCCTATTTCTTAGCATAGACCTCTCCAGCTCTTCTTGAGGAGTTTCTCCTCCTTTTTTTCAACAAAGACCTTTGCTTTTCTTGTTCCTTTTCATTCTTTCATCTTTCTCTCTCTCTCTCTCTCTCTCTCTCT
>JBBPCZ010000042.1:21207759-21210259 GCA_037974445.1 Brycinus macrolepidotus
TGGAGCTGTAATCTGGAGAGGGTTGTCTGGTAACCTCTGACTGAGACCCCTCCTCTAATTCCATACCAGACCTTACACACAGCATCCCGTAATTGAGAAAGGTGCTTTTTGAGCAGGACTGTTTTAGCTCGCTTTTAGCATGTATGTAGCCAAATGTGTATTTTGACCACATTACGACTTCGGATGCAGAGAAATTCATGGGTGAAGAAAAAATATGCAGGACAAAATGCTTTGGACCACCTTAGTTTATCACAAAGCGCCGAAACACTTTGTTTTCCCCAAAGCGAAGCGGCTTACACCCGGAGTTCCCTATCTGGACCATCAGCTACGGCATGAGGCACGACCTCAGAGGTGTGTTCTTCTCTCTCCTCCTGTATCCCAGATCGCCTCTCTTCCACCCAGACACTCCCACTAATAAACAGAACATTCCAGCCATGGACGGAAAAAAAAAAGTTGTTATAAAACTGAAAAGTGTTGCTTAATCTTGATGGTCTCCAGTGTGTTTCATCATTACATCTGAGACATTTATTCCTGAATTCTGTGTCAGCATCTAGAGATGATCTTTTATCTTCATTGTTCTCTCTCTCTCTCTGTATGTGTGTGTTTAAGGAGTGTTGTTAGAAGAGAGAGAAAGAGAGAGAGTGAAACAGAGACAGTTCTCTCTCTCTCTCTGTCTCTCTCTCTCTCTCTCTCTCTTTGTCTCCCCCCCAACCCCCCCGCCCCCGTCTGTCTTTGTTCTGTTTCTTTTGTTTTTGTCCACAGACTGGCACGATATGGTTGGCTGCTACTTTGCAATAAGTCCTGGATGACATCATTGGCATTTTAATTGCATTATCACAGTACTTAAACACACACACACACACACACACTCATTCTATATATATCCACTTTGTTGGAACCCCCTGCCTTGTGCTTCCAGTCACAGGCCACTTTATTAGAAACCCCTTTAATGATCCACTTTACAGGTGTACAGTTACAGGCCGTAATCCACCTGTTGAGTTCAGCTCCCTCCCTCATTTGTCATTCGTCAGTTTCTGACCAGATATTATTTGGTTGGTGGACCCTTCTTAGCACCGCAGTGACACTGGCACAGTAGTACATAGTGTCAGAGTGTGTGTGGTGCTGGTACAAGTGTATCAGGCACAGGTTTTCACACACGTGAGGGTCAGAGCTAGATTGAGAGAGTGGTCCGCCGCCCGAAAATGTCCACGTTCAAGTTATGGAAGAGCTAAAAGAAATAAAAAAAAAAATACATAAAAGGAAATTGAGAGATGACGATTTAGATAATTTCTTACACACATATGACAGATGAGCGACAGTCTCTACCCATACATAAGCAAGCAAGGTGGGACTACAAGGGAGAGAGTTCCGATAAAGTGGCCAGGGGAGTGTGTGTGTGTGTGTATGTATTTATATATGTGTGTATATACTAAATATATACATATATATATAAAATGTTGACATGTTTTACTGTCTCTAATATCATTCTTTTATTCTGTCTCTCTGTCTCTCTGTCTCTCTCTCTCTCTCTCTCACATACACACTCGGTGTGTGGCTGCGTTGTTTGGCTGGCTGTGTTAGTCGATGCGTCTGTCAAGTTTGAATTCTAAATCAAAACAACTTTCTGACAGAAACTCAGATGACCCTCCGCAGCACAAGGGCACTGTCCAGGTCTCGTGTGTGTGTGTGTATGTGTGTGTGTGTGTGTGTGTGTGTGTGTGTGTGTGTGCGGACTCCTTTAAGCAGAACACAGACAAGTGAGAGACGCGTCTTCTGGCAGTGTGTGATAGAGATGTTTTTTTCAGTCTACAGTCTATTAATAACTAGCTCAGCGGGGAACTGACAGACAGCCTGAGACAGACGCTCACACGCACACACACACACACACACACACACGTCAAACACCTCCTTTTTACAAACATTTTACCCTCCTTTCATGCACACACAGAAGGAAAAACTCATTTGACATATCAGTTAGAGGATCAGTGGTTTTCTGTTTCATCAAAACAAACAATTGATTACTAAAGTGCTCCAGCCCAAACTGGAAATCTGCTAAAACCACTCGTTATAAAAGCAATTTCCCACCAAGTCTAATGCAGATCAGCTCCACTGTGACACACACACTGATCCCCACTCAGGTAATATCACCCAGGCCATCTGTCCCATCAGAGACAGGACACAAAGACGGGTGCTCATTTCATTCATTCTACTTTCTGAATAATTAATCATAGATCCTGAATAATTCATAGAAGAATCTGAATCATTTATCATGGATACTGAATATGTCATGGTAGTTACAAAATAATTCATAGTGGGTCATGAATAATTCATAGTAGATCCTGAATAATTTGTAGTAGATACTGAATAATTCATAGTAGATATTGAATAATTCATAGTAAATCCTGAATAATTTATAGTGGATACTGAATACTTCATACTAGGTACTGAATGATTCATAGTGAATCGGGAAAATGTAAAGTTACTTAATAATTCATAGTAG
>JBBPCZ010000042.1:21212759-21235505 GCA_037974445.1 Brycinus macrolepidotus
TTCATTTACTTGTTGACCATAAGAGTACTATGCTGTGCCCTCTTTTATAGTCTTACATGAAGCACTTCAGCTTTGTATACCCACACACACCCCACGCATACATGCAGTGTGTTTCTAAGTTTATATATGAATTAACCGTAATTGAATTGCGCTTGTTTCGGAGTTCTTAAGAGAAGACAACTTTTTTTACTCCAAAAAAAAAGAAAAAAAGGCATGACAGCCTCCCACCTATCTGCCATCCAGCATGTCACCACAGTAACATACACTTGATGTGTGCTGTAAAAGCAGGGAGAGCTCTGTCATACTTCAGGTGTACGTTGCTTTGTTTGTGACAGACCTTGGTAAAGGCCTTTGTTGGTATATCACACTTGGTTCTTTAATGAGCCATTATTGTGCACTTGTTTTCTTTCTGGACCCATTTGTCACTTTGGCTGCGTGTCTCATGATTCTTTTTCAACATTCCTCCTCACACAGATTGACAGGCAGTGCTGATTCTATGGGCTGTGGGTTTGGCACAGAAAATTACTAGGATAAATCAAAGTGTGGGGAGTTTTGGGGTACATAGTCCTTTACTCCTCCTCTGCGTCACTCCCGGAACAGTTTTTAAGAAGGACTGTTTGGGGGAGGGGGTTGGGGTTTTGGGATGGGGTGAGGGGGGGCGGTAGCCGAGTGTGGCACGTACCTGTCAGCAGGTACTCAAAATAATTGGTAAATGACTGCGGCAGGATAGAGAGGGCGCTCCCGTCTCCTCCTCCGTTTGATGAATATTTGAAGTCACCAGGCAGTCATGGAGCTGAGTGCTGATGGCTTGGGCCACTGGAGGCTTCAAGAGAACAGCTCCAAGAACACTTAGAACCTGGGACATCAACACCATGGTACAGAAATGACTAACAGTTTAACATTTAACAGAGTTTTAACGTTAAAAGAAAAGTGCCTTAAGCAGCTTTCGGTGGATTGTCCTCTGGAGAATCATCCTTGTTTCTGAACCTTGTTTGAAAACTGAACCTTGTTTCTTTACATATTGTAGTGGTTCTAGTAAGAATCTTTAAAAGGCTTATTTCTTGCAAAAACAAATTTTCAGTGCTTTTTGGAAATAAAAGAGTTTAATGTAGTATGTAATCTGTTTCAAAACCTACCTCATTTACATATATACAGGAGGTCAGCCCCACCCATTCATGATGAAGTTATCAGGAGTGTTTCAACCCAGACTTTGAATGAGACACAATACAGCCAATCAGAACTGAGGTCGTTTACATACAAAGCAAAGTAACAAAAACAGCCTATTAAGTTTTAATGGACTGTGTGAAGGTTAAAACGTTTATGACACTCTTTTCTTAAAACATGGTTCCTTAGGGCATGCTGTGGTTCTTCTATAGTATTAGCTCTTTGGCACGCATTTAAAATCAGTTATTATTCTGTGTCAACAGGTTGACTAATTTTGGATTTTTTTTCCTTTTTTTGTGTCAACTTTTTTCCTACTTAAAATCACTAATATGAAATAGATTGAAAGTTTAGTATCGGAATGTTTGACAGAATTTCCATGCTTGTTTTAGGGAGCTGTGAGTAAAAAATAATTCATCAGAATGTAAGAAGACTCATTTCAAGATGAACACCATGAAGGACTGATTAAAAGGTTATTGTTAATTACTAAATGTTCTTCAGCATCCATCTCCTGGTCATGAGTTTTCAGGTGTGTAGAGTATAGAGCCGTCCGCATGGAGGTGAAGACACACACACACTCACACAAAGTCTCCCCGTAAATGCACACTTGACACACTTACAGAACTCACTTCCATTACCAGCCCTCCTCCGTTTGCACACATTAAATCTCACCACCCTGCGTAATTTTGAAACAATGCCACGGAAAGTTCACTCAGATAATTACTCTGCGGACAAATGTGCTTTAACTTTGGGGAATCTTAGCTCCCTGCCAATTTGAGGAGTGCCATCGGGCTCTGTTTGTCTGATAATGGATGGTATTCATCTTCATCTTGCTCTTATGCCCATCTCCAACTCACTTTACACCATAGTCAATTAAACCCCTCCGGCCCCATCTGTGCATAAAGGGATATATAACTCTTTTGACATTTGGCCACGGCTGTATTAGGCACACTCAGAGCACACGGGGAGAGAATGGCTTCATTAGCACGTTTAAAAGGCCCTGGCTTGACATGAGTCACAGAGGGGTTGGTGATTTGCATCTGGACCCTTCGGTTTCTTTTTTTTTTGCCCAGGATTTCTGATTATATGGAGATATAACTGTGGGATTACAGTGCCAGCCGTTTAATAGTTGGAACGGCAAAGGTACTGATGATCTTTTAGGTCAGGAAATGGCCTCTTGCTGAACATAACCAGAGCTTTGTTTGATTCGGAAGGTGTTCAGTGTCAGTGTCCAAGTGGAGGCTAACTGGTGAGGATGAAGGGCTTTCAATGTGAGCTGATGTTTCAAAGGCATGCGGTTCTTCCTTCCTTTTGATGTAAAACTGTTCAAAGACACATTCCCTGAACCTGGCGAAAAGGTCCAGGCCTTGCTGTAGAGGAATGAAATGTGTTAGCTCTCTCTGAGCCAGTGATCTCGGGTTGAGGGGTGGATTTACGAGGTGTTGGGCAATGCAGAGGGGGCTATTTCCGCCCCAGTGCCGGTGACTGGGGGACTCAGATAGGGAGTGTGGGGTAATGAGGCGTGAGAAGCACATCCTATCCTGACGCGCCAAACCCCTCTCTCCTTTGGGGCTGTCCAGACCTGACTTGCAGGGTCAGCCGGCGTTTAGCCTCCACGTTTAGCTCACCGCCACGAAACAGCTCAAGGTGTGAAAGCCTGCCCTCAGGCCCTGAGCCTTCTCTCACCCTCTAATGCTGAGTCACTAGACAAGCACAACATACATAGAGCTTCACTGTTAAAAATACGTGCCCGAAAGGGTTCTTCGAAGCAATGCAGTAGAAGAATAACTTTTGGTTCCCGAAAGACCCTTATGGGATTTGGACATGAGCTGTGGGAGTTGAGGAAAGATGCTAAAGGCTATCCAGACTTTAATGGCTCATATCCTACATCCACTTATAACAATTTGATACTTTAAGTGTCAAAGATAGTCCTTATTCATTTTTACTTGATCATTTTCCAACTTCTTATTATCTCGTAGAATTAAACAGGCTGTGTTTGTTGCTTTAACTGTTGTAGAGCTAAAAATCCTTTGATTTATTGGCCACTCTGTTCTGCAAATTCTGTCTTATCCCCTTCATACAGTTTTTATATAGCTCTCACACAGCTCTCAAATCAGGTCCAGCTTTTCAGGGCTCTCAAAAGTTCTCCACTGGCTCCTTTATCAAAAGTTCTTGGTAGATATCTTCTCTAACAAATAAAACCCCTGATACAGCAGCTCTTTTGGGCATGCTTCCTTTGACATATGAGATTCCGAAAGGATTTTGCATAGCTTGCATTTCGAATGAGCCACTGTGTGAGTTTTATGTGGACATTATTATCCGGATCTGTCTCTCAATATGTATAAAAAAGAATGACCCCAGGATTTTGATTTATTCATCTCTTCCTGGGTTGTATGCAGAGACGCAGAAAATCCTAGATCTCACGCAGAATAGCGCTGGATATATAATTCATGAAAGCTAATGCATTGTTTCTGTTGCTTTATATCATACCTCCTTTTTTTCCTCTCCCTGCCAGTGTATTACTTGGCAAAGGTTGGCAATAATATCAGTATTGAAATGAGAAGTTTGAAAGACGCACCGCTTCTCTCTCTTTTTTGTATGTGTGTGTGTGTGTGTGTGTGTAAACTGATTTGAATCACACATTGGGGGCTTACGGAACGGAGCTCTAAATGTTAAATGGGGGTTGAAGTCTGCCTGAACTAATTTGTAGAGCTTTGCACCATGTTGACATTTAAATGTGATAAGAATAGAAAACTGTACGCCGACCTATTTTGAAGATGCTTTCGGAATGCATTCGCATCAGCCTCGGTCTATAATTAATAAAAAAAGACAGCGCGTCCCCCCCCCCCCCATTTTTTTGCAGATTTGATTATAATACAACCCCTTATATGACTCAGAGGGATTGGGGTGGGGGGAGAAAAAAATAAAAAATAAAAGAGGAGTAAAATATGAGCGGGGAGGGAATTAAGGGGGAAGTGGATAGCGCGCACCTGGGTTTGAAGGGGGGGAGAGATTGCGTCGGCTGGCTGGCTGGCTGGCTGCTGCGCCGTATCACATTACTGCCATCCCCATGTTTGTGCGAGCGAGCAGCGACGAGAGGGACCTCGCCAAATCAGCATGCAAATAACGCCACATTGTTAACTTAATCAGATGCAGGAGAGAAAATATGGAGAGGGAGGGAGGGAGGGAGGGAGAGAGAGAGGGAGGAGAGAGATAGAGAGAGAGAGGGAAGGAGAAAAGGAAAAGATGGAGAGAAAGAAGCAGGAGGAGGGGGCATGCAAACAAGTCGGGGTCTTCTGAAATGGCGGAGGGTGAGACAGATTAAGCCTCTCTACCTGCGGGGATGATGTAGGCAGGGTGGTAGTGTCGGGCCCCTGGAGGTGGTAAAGTGGGTGTGTATGTGTGTGTGAAGGAGAGGTTTTCCAGTACTTATCAGTGGCTGGAGCTGGAGATCCCTTTTCTGAGCTTGCTGAAGTGTGTCAGGCCAGGAGATTTGTGCTACACATTTGTACTGATCCCTCAACTCAAATACACCTATTGCATATTTTTCAGTGTGGTACGATGACCTGGCCAAACACTTAGGGCATAATTCTTGGCCCCATTCCCTTGAACGTTTCAGAACGAGGTCGTTTACTGTTAATTTTTTCTTCTTTCTCAGAGCTAGTGCAAGACTAGTCTCGCAGGACCAGAAGTGACCTCATAACGAGAAGACCCATCTGGAGACAACTTGTTAAAATTTTGTCTCTGGATTGCAGGAAGCAGAGGGTATACCTCCCAGCTTTCAATTTGACTAGTGTACGCTCTTTTCATTTCCACAGGATAATCAATAATATAAACAAAACAAGCAATCGAGTGGAATGCTGTCATTATCTAACCAACTGCTTTTCCCTTTCAAAAGGTAGTGTTTACTACTACTACATGTAATGTGTCCTGTCCACACTACATGCTTAATTGTTTAGTTGTTTGGGGGCACTTTTCAACTTACATTACATCCATGGACTTAATGATGGGCTTGATGTCTGTCAATGCAACAAATGCATTGGTTTTAAAATTTCACACTCGGTTTGTTCCCACCATATTAGGTCCACATTCCCACCAGTGTTTAGCCCACAGTTTCTCATGGTTGTCCCCAGACTTTCTGGTTAAGAAACCATGTGTGGCCCACACATTTTCACACACAGATACTTCATTCCATTGAAAATTTCTTGCAGTCATTTCGTTAAACAGTAAATGACCTACACATTGTACTTTTCAGTCCAAACTTCTGTGTCTGTGTGAAGGAGAGGCTTTCTACAGCTTTTCAGTCGTTCGCTCATACACTTGCTACTTTCACTGAAAGACTGCAGTTTGATCGTTATCTAGTTTGGAAAAAGGTAGCTGAAAAAAATATGTATGACTATACTTAGGTCTGTTTCACTGAAATATTCTTGTGGTTTTCTAGAGGTTTTCAGTCGTACTAACCCCAAAGCACCTAAATAAGTGCTGCTTTCACTGAAGGACATCCGCTTACACATTATGCAGTGTTGTCAGAATGCAACAATTATGACTGCTGTAACTGGCCAATTTCACTAAACTTTTCTAATAGTCATTACTATAGTACACAACCTCCACTTTTCCCTTAAGTGTATCTGCATCTCAGTCCAGCTTAGTGCATTACTGTGAAGGAGAGCTTTTTCAGCATTTATCAGAGGCTGCTGCTGATGAAGGCCCTGCTGAATTATCTGAGGCAAGAATATTCATGAAATTAGCCTCTGCATAGTCATGCAGACCCCTCAGCTCACATACACTAAATTTTAGTGACAGACTGCGGTTTACGTATTATTGTAGAGGCGACCTGGCAAAACAGTTATGACACTTGCACTTGTATTTTCTTTTAGTCATTACATTTTATATTAAACCTCTAGTTCCGCTCAGGTTTTTCTACATATTAATCCAACCCACAGAAAGCCTACCATTTCCACATTATCCAGGGTGGTAGGAGTGACCTGGGAAAACAGTCATGGCTATATCTTTATCCCTATTCTGTTAACAGTGTCTGTACACATCACATTTAACAGTAAATGACAAGTGCATGTATGTTTTGCGGTATTTATCTGAAGATGGCATTGAGGAAGGGCCCTTTTCAAAGTTTACTAAAGCATCTCAGGCAGACAGATTAACCCTGGTAGCTTCTGAACTCACACTGACCATCAGCTCCCAATAACCTGCTGTGAAGAACTACCATTTGCTGTGAAATGGTCAAGACAAAGTCAATTGAAACGTTCTTGTAGTCATTATGTTCAACAATATACGGCCCCTAGTTTTTCTCAGGTTCTCCTACTTCTCAGTCCAAACTAGTAGTGAATTTATAGCGACTTTGCTGTAATTAATCTCTATGTGGGCTGTATAAACATGCTATAAAATCCTCCCATCTCTTCTCCCAGCTGCTGTGTAGCTTCAGACAGAGGGAGAGAACACGGAGGTCACGACCTCTCCGGCACAGCTCATGCGGAGATCAGCGCTGTCAGACACGCTAGCGGGCGTGCAGCCGCCATGGTAACACATGCAACATGTTAACATGGCAGCCGAAATGCAGCCAAAACAGATGAGAGGAGGATATGTTATCCCTTAGCATACGCTAGTCACAGTGAGCCACGTGCTTCTTCCTTAAACTCCTCCATCTAGTGCTACCGGCACAGCACATTTCTCATTCAGACATCCTCAGCCCTACAGACAGATCTATCTTTTTCTTTCTTTCTTTCTTTATTGTTTGTTTGTGCGTTTGTTTCTTTCTTTTGTTCTTTCTTTCTTTCTTTCTTTTTGTTCTTTTTTTTCTGTCTTTCTTTCTCTCTCATTTTCTTTTTTTTTCATGTTTTTCTTTCTCTCTTGTCCCGTATTTCTGTCGACAGCAGCCGTAGCGATGGCCTCTGAGAGAAGATGGGCACATTATCATGTTCAAGGTCAAAGAGGGCAGAGAAAAATGATAAAAATGTTGAGAGAGAGAAAGAGCAAAAGAGGACTGAGTGAGGAGAGATGTCTGGATTCCAGCTTTCTGGCGAGACCCCTCGTCTTTCTCACTCACAGTAGATCTAGTGCAGCTGACCTGAAGGCCACAGGTGGAAGGGCCATTGTGTGGATGGGATTTTCAGGTCAAACCAGCTGTTTTATCTGGGTGGTTTGATATATTTCATTTTTGTTGGATAGCTGACAGTTGGGTGAATGTCATGAACGCCGAGTATAAACCAGATTCTTGGCAGCAAGGGGGATCAGAGAGATCCACACTACGCCTCTAAGTCCAGATATGTCCCTCATACGCAGAAATGCAGTGTTTTGATTCGCATCAATGAAAAGTGATATCAAATCAGGCTGTAAACGTCTCTATGAAGCACCTGCCTGCTTTCTTTCATCGCGCATTAGGCAGAGGGAATGCTAACGGCTGTAGCTTTTTGTAGTAGGTTTCAGAGAGAGGCCCAGTTTTTAAAGGAGTCTTTGAGGTTTGACCAGTTTCGTTTTAGACCTATAATCATTAGCCGTGTATCAGTGTAGTGCTGGCATCCATGCAGAGAGTTTGTCTGGCCTGCATAATACTGGAATCTCTCTCTCTCTCTCTCTCTCTCTCTCTCTGTCTTTATCTTTCACACTCTTTTTCTTCTCTTTCTTTCTCTCTCTGTTTCTCTTTTTTTCTCCCATTTCTCTTTCTCTGTCTCTCTCACTCTATCTATGTCTTTCACTTTCTCTTTCTTTCTCTCTCCCTCTGTTTTTCTGTCTCTTTCCCCTTCTTTTCTTTTTCTTTATACCTTCTCTTTCTCATAGTCTCTCTCCTACTCTCTCTCTGTCTCTGTCTTTCACTTTCTCTTTTTTTTTCTTTTTCTTTTGTTCTCTTTCTGTTTCTCCTCTCTCTCACACTCTTCTCCTTCTCTTTCTCTCTCTCTCTCTCTCTCTCTCCCCCTTCTCCTTCTCTTTCTCCCTCTTTCTGTCTGTGTTTCTCATGTCTTCCTCCTTCTCCCTTCTTTTACTTTCTCTTCTCTCTTTCTTTCTGTTTCTCCTCTCTCTCCCTCCCTCTCTTTTCTTGCTTTCTCTGTGTTCTCATTCTCATAATCTCTCTCTCTCTCTCTCTCTCTCCTTATTTCTCAGGCCACACCATTTCCGACAAATACCGATAAATAAACATAGACCCTGCTCTCCCTCAGGTCCTCCACCCTCTCTCCAGAGTCTGCCCATTCCACACACACACACACACACACACACACACACACACACACACACACACACACACGCCCCACCATTGGCCAACAGTAAAACACACTTTGCTCTTAACAAGGGGAGCACTTTTCTCTTTTACACCCTCCACTTCCCTCTTCCCCTGCTCAGCAGTGACTGACAGATTCAAATGCAGCTACTAACTTTGAACCTCCTGGAAAAGAGAAAGACAGCATTATGATTTTCCCTTTAGTGCCACTCACAGCTGCAAACAATAGTAAAAAAGAAAAAAAAAATAACGTATGCAAAGAATTGCGAGCATTTCCACTCAAGTCTGACTTCCTGATGGCTTTGATAAGATTAGTGGCTTTTCTTAAACAGGATGTGCAAGGGCTGCCTTTTAAAAAACACGCTTTATGGACATACCCAGAACAGTTGCATAACTGACTTGACTGAGCGCTGCTCTCAGAAGTGAAACTTTCTCTCAGATTAGCCAGGGAGTTTATCAAAGTGACGGCATAAAGGAGATTTAACATCACCCGTATTAAAAAGACATGCCGCAGTTCAATATTTAAAAAGCCCATTTGCCATGACAGAAGCACTTCTTCATTCAAGAGCATATGGCTTCCCTACCTGTTTATGGTCTTGTCTCGTCTTATCGTCTTTCCGCGGGAGGGAAAAGAAAGAGTGAGACGAGAAAAGACAAGATATTTTCAAAAGACATTGAAGAATCATTCAATTAACGGCGGCATGATGTAAAATAATTACTTGACTTGCCTTCCGTAATGAGTATCTCTAATTAGCCATACATTTGTTTTGTGAAAACTCCAAACTACAGACTCCAGTTGTGAAGAGCGAGTAAGTACACTGAAGTAGCACCAGATTTTTTTTCTTCTTCTTCTTCTTCTCCCTCCCTTCTTTTCCCTCAGTTGCACATACATCTCACTGCCTGAAGACACAATTTAGAGCCCAATGTATGCACACAAGCAACAGTAAATAGTGAAGCGTGTTAAGGTGTTTTTTTTCATCTGTCTTTCTCTCTCTCTCTCTCACGCTTTTATTTTAATTAGCCATGCAACAATTAAAAGATTCACAAACTAAATTGAACCTTGTCTCCCTCTCCTCCGACTTGATTTCACCACCTGTCAAAACAACACCCCTTGTTGAAGTCATTATGCAAAACTCATACGAACAGAACCAGCGTGAGCGAAAAGAAAACAGCAATTATTTCTGATATTCACTTATTCAGGGGTTATACTGACATTTGAAGTTTTGAGGAAAAGGTACGCTTTGTTTGTGGCTACCTCCATGAGAACAGACCGCCCAAATGGGCGGTTTAGATAAAGGGGAAAAAAAGAAAAGAAAAAACAACTTTATATCTCACACTCCACCGTGAGAAAGTAAGAGCGATTAATATTTGTGCCGTCTTTGTGTTCGTCTGAAACGCACAGGCAGGTTTTGGGCTCCTCTTTTATTGCCTGCTTTTCCGGTGTGGTATTTTCTTCGTCCTGGGCGCTGGTGTCCCTGTACCAGGCTTGGAGCAGGGATGATGTAAGGCCTGGACTGGGCAGCCACACTGAGCTCATTGTTCCCAGGCTTGCTCTGTGCCGTGGACTAGCCATGCGTGATGTGGGATTTGACCATGACCTGATGTGCTCCGCCACCGGGACGCTGCTCCGTGTTCTGACACACAGACCCGAGAAAAGGGGAACATTGCTGACCCACGTGGTCCATGCTTGGATGGAGCTGGACAAAATAATGGCTTGTCTTTCTCTTTGTGGTCTATGTGTGTTTCGCTCTTACAGGTTTTTCAGCCTTATTATTCGGTAGCTACTTTAATGAGTACCAACAAACTAATTTGTGATTAATGTAGAGTGAGGAGTTGAAGAGTAGGCCCACATACAGGCCCTTGCAGCTTAGGCAATGAAAGCTACCACTCAGAGGTTTGGAATTACCATTTAAGTTTGGAATCTAATACACTTGTATTCAGAAGTTACACCCCCGGTCAAATGACATGTTTTGCAGTATTCTAAGTGAAAACAAGTTAACACACCCTTTACAGGAAAGAAACCTAAATATGACATTTCCCTTTACATATAACCACCTATTCAGCACAGAAGAGTTTAGCCTCACCCCAATGCTGATAAAAAAAAGAGTTTCAATATGACCATATATGATCAGGTACAAACAAAAGTTACAAGTGAACCTCAAAGGGAGGAAAATGCAAGAAACAAATGGGTCCTTAATGTATTGGAAGATCGGCAAAAAATGCAGAGGAATCCCCAGGGATGCCCGACAAAACAAAATTCAAAATTCAACCATTAATGCCCAAATGTTTGCAAATGACTGTATAAAACAAATATGGTGGCAGAAAAATGTATACAAGTATTCAAACTCAAAAGTCTTGTGCAACTTGACAAGTTTATTGTACAAGTAAATTGTAGAAAGTTATATATATATATATATATATATATAACTTTCTACAATTTACTTATACAATAAACTTGTCACGTTTCTCAAGGCTTTTGAGTTTGAATACTTTTATACGTTTTTCTGCCACCATATTCGTCCATATTAACCACATCTTAAGCCAGATAAAAAAAAATCTTATGAATAGATCATTACAGGGTTTTATTTAGCCTTAAATAACATGAATACATTGACATTACTTGTAATAATAAATAAAAGATTGAAAAGTATCTAATTTTCAAGTTTATAGTATTTAAACAGGCCCTGTGTAAATTGTTGTTGTATATAAAATATCAAAAATTGCATATCAAAAAGTAATGTCAGTTCCATTTTAAATAGTAGAATATTGCTTGTCATCAAAACTAGCAAAAGGAAGTTGGAATTGCAGACAAAAGACTTGAATTGTAACATATTGTCAATGTAATTGACTGTGTTACTCACACCGTATAAATATGTGATTACATAGTTATATTTGAACAGTTTAGCACAAAA
This sequence comes from Brycinus macrolepidotus, assembly GCA_037974445.1. Classification (NCBI taxonomy): domain Eukaryota; kingdom Metazoa; phylum Chordata; class Actinopteri; order Characiformes; family Alestidae; genus Brycinus; species Brycinus macrolepidotus. Next base: position 21,224,061 of record JBBPCZ010000042.1, read on the forward strand.
ATACTGTTGACTTACAGGGGTTAAGGGGTTCACCCTCTAACACGTAGGCTCGTTATTCCGTTATTTATCTTAAAACTTGATATAGTTCAGTAAATATAGTGAAACGTGAGTTATTAAGTGTGTCTTTACTGTTAATCAGAGAAAACAGTAAGCGTGTGTTGATTATATGTTTGCATGTGTGATAAACACTTTTTTTTTCAAAGCGCCCCACATGTCTTCATTTCTAGACCCCTGCTAACACTCCTCTCCAGCATGCTGTCTGCTTAACAAATGCCCAGAGTTATTAATCTTCCTCCCTACATACAGCGTAAAATCTACAGGCAGGAGTCCCCACACACTGCTGTGCGTACCATTGTATAACACACACACACACATACACACACACGAACACGCACGCACGCGCACACACTCACACACAAGTGCACAGTACATCTGCTGTACTTCAAGATAACACCGTGAATAGCCAGCATAAAGGGAGGCTTTGAGCTTCTGGCCGGCCCCGAAGATGATGATGACGATGATGATGCAGCGGAGCAGGACAATGAACTGTGGGAATTCTGTGCTCTCCTATTGATCTTCCCTCCACTGGCATCCCAACAAGCCTGTCTGACACACAGGATGAAAAGAGCAGCATAACCCGCCCCCCCCCCCAACCTCTTTCTCTCTTCTTTCTCCTCTTCCTTTTCGCGGGCCCATACTGATCTGTAGAGATGAGCTGAAAGCTGAACTACCTGTTGAAAAGTTCTCTTAAGACCTCCTCAATGACATATTGTGTGAGGCAGAGAAGACACAGTGAGAGAGAGAGAGAGAGAGAGAGAGAGAGAGAGAGAGAGAGAGAGAGCGAGAGAGAGAGACAGAGACGGAGAGAGAGATGAAGGATAGGGTTAATCAAGAGCAAGGTTAGAAAACCTGTATTTATATTTGTGACTGTTCGATGCAGTGCACGAGACGTGATGTCTTCAAACATGCTTCCATAATTAGGTCAAACAACGTCTTCTAGTTTTAACCGCAAATAAGAACAGCCACCTCCATTTTGTATAAAGAGGCGCGCTGAAAATGGCTTTGTTCTTCCAGCCCTGCGTTTGACTGGGTTTAGTTCTTGTGCTGGGAACCTTCCCTTAATGCCTCATTACAGCCACTAATAATCCAGTTCAGTCAAAGAGCATCGAGAGGAAGGAAAACAAGGCACGTTTTATTGGATTAATTAGAAGTATTCTGAAGACCACCTGCAATAGACTAAACAGCAAGAGAGAGAGACAGAGAGAGAGGGGGAGAGAAAGGGAGAGAGAGAGCGAGAGAGAGAGAGCCTGAGTCACTGATATGCACACAGAGGAATCTGAGCCAGTCTGCTTATGATTTAGCTATTGTGCATTTCAGTCCATAAATACATAGAATGCATGACCATATCAACACATTAAATATGCAACATATGGCAACCATTTCTGACCATTTTAGCTATTTTTTTTTTCTTCTTCTTCTTTTCCTTCTTTAATATCAAAGCCATTAATGATCGGCTAGAACTGAGGCTGACTTTTGCTCTCTGAGTACTAATAATTGATTTATTAATAACGATGACCTCCTTCGTAATTAATTAATGAGGCACTGCATAGTAATCAGTTCGTGCATTTTGATCTATAGAAATCTAAACTAACAAAGCAGAACATTGGCAGTCATTCTGTCCTTTTCATTTTGTTTATGGTAGCCCATTATTTCCATATGTTATGGGTGAAAATAATGTCATGTAAATATGATGTTAATGTTTGCAAAAATAACACTGAGACCAGAACTAAATGTAAAAAAAAAAAAGAAAGAAAGAGAAACGTGGTATTTGCTTAATGCTAACATGGGCATGGTTTTTAATATCACATATTAATTATATCAATTGTGAGATCTACCACACTTTTAAAAACAGACCCTGTCCAAGGCCATGTTGTAGGAGTGTGCGTTTTACACTTGTTGGTTTGTGAGACCCATCAGAAGTTCAGTTCAAGGACACAAGTGCAGAGGCACATCTGAAGTTGATCATGAAGTTACATTTCTAGATTGCTTCATCTGCGTCAAGTGGGACTCATTCACCTTGGCGCGTACTTAAATGCTAGCTAGTTTGTCCATAGAACTTTGTTTCGGGGTTGAAGTCGGTTCGTCTTAGACAATGCAACTTATACTCCTGCTTTTCTTGTTAGTGCAAACTGCAGAAACCACTATCAGATTAGATATCTTCTCAACACCTTCTACAAGCACCGTCAGCATGTCTCTGGAAAAAGCATTATGAGGCCTTTGTTTCGGGCAACATAGACCAATCTGATAGTGCCCTTGGATGCTCTTAAAGGCATCTGCCATGCATAACCCTCAAAAGACAATGCCATTATATAAGTTGTCTAGGCACATTATACACATCTGCTAGCAGTTACTGGTGCTCAAATAACATTACCACAACAGAAAGCAGGCCTAACTGTACATACAGTCATTTTGGAAGACTTTTTTTTTTTACTTTCTAATGAAGGTGTTGGGTGCTGTGCAACGTGCAATGCAAGATAGAAAGTTAAGCAAAGATAAGAAAGACATGAATCCGGTTGTTTTGCCGTGTTGCTTGAAAGGCTTGTGTATTAACCACAGACTGTAGAGATGCATGCCACATGGCTCCCGTGTGAGAACACACCAACAGAGGAAGTCTCGGTGGCTTTCTTCAGACTCTGTGACACAGCTAGCATTAATTAGAGCATGCGGCTGCTCTTAGACTATGTGTGGCAGGTAGTGTCGGGACAGAGAGGCTTCGTCACAGCCTCGCAGGCAGCCGGAGCAGGTGGCCCAGGCTTGAGAGAGAGAGAAAGAGAGGCGGTCCAGGGGGTCCGGAGCAAGGAACAACTTGTGTGTGTGTGTGTGTGTGTGTGTGTGTGCACGTGTGTCTCTACATGCTGCAGGCCACCACTCAGTGGCACTCGTCCAAATAGGTGAGACAGTAGCTACAGTAAACAAGTAAAAAAGAGCTTGCAGGGCAATCTATAGATACAGATGAGCTTGGTGTGCTTTAAAGATTACAGGCCTGGCTTTTCTGCTCATGCAAATGAAGCAAATGACTGTATGATGCTTTTCTCATTTTTGATTGTAAAAGAAGTTGGTTTGTAACTTTTTAACAGGTCTAAGCTGTAGCTCATAACCCTGAAAGAAGCAAAACTAAGACAGTGAAAATGCAGAGGTGATATTTTACATCTTCGCTAAAATAGTCATCACGCGGAGGGTTTGACTGTAAATGAAAATGCAGATGGCAGAATGAATTAAAGTGTGATTAGGTAAAAGAAAAGATAGATAAATTAATGCAGTGCGCTCCCTGATTGTTCTAATCTGTCTTCATACATTTAAGGACGTGATTTTTTTCGACAATTTGGCCCCGAATGTGCTTTGTGTACTTGCAAAATTCAGTTTTGGGACGATTATCAGATATGCTTTAACCATGACTGTATGGCGGAATTTAAGAGCAGAAATATTTAGATTTTAATTACTTTGTTTCTTAAGAGATAAGGCTCTTTGGAATAGGGCTTTTGCTGATTATACTGTGGAAAATATGCATGTTGCAGATAATTGTACCATAGTAATGCCTCTCACAGAGTATTCCCAGTGTCATTTTTTTGATGGCCTTTTAAAAGGCTGCATTTTGTGTGTGTGTGTGTGTGTGTGCACGTGCATGTGTGTGTGTGTGTGCGTGTGTGTGTGTGTGTGTGTATGTGTGTGTGTATGCATAGGGGCAATAGTTTGTAAGCCTCCACAAGTGTGCGTCACATCTTTAACCATATGAAATGTCCTTTTTTTTAATCAGAAAAAAAAATGAAATGACTTGGGAGCAAGGAAAGCATATTAATGTGCCTCATTTGCATACACTCTTCAGCGAGGGTACGTTCAAAAACAAACTGGATTCGTCAGTTCATTTCACATTGTTCCTTTGTCTATCTGCCTTTGTTATATGGTAAAGATAAAGCAGGAAATCAAATTGAAGAAAAGGGCAAGCTGCTATCTCTCCAATGAGCAACAGCTCATCAGGCCTCGCTTAAATCATAGATTTCTATTGCGCGAGGCGGCATGCATGCCAGCCACTTTCAAAAGGGCCTTCGCCTGATATCTGCAGGGACCGCAAAGGACCCGAGTTTGGCATGTAAAAGCAAGTCTAACTGCTCCCTTGATGAAGAAAATTCAAAGTCATAAGGCAGAGGTCTAAAGCTACATTTCAGTCTAGCTCTGTTGGCTCTGGAAAAGTAGTTTTTAGTGCGCTTTTAATTTAGTTGACCAGCTGAATGTTCTTAAGTTTGTGTTTGTTTTTGCCCCTTTGCACTACGCTTTGCTGAATGCCAGAATTCATACAGAATTGCTTAGCAATGTAGCCTTGCAGCACGCATGCCTACACGCATGAGTGTTTGGGACATAACCAGTCATTAAATACATAATACACCTACAGAGCATTGTTCCATCCAGACCATGTTTTTTTTGGTCCTTTAAATTCTTCTGAGACAAAGCAAAATGGCATTCAGTAGCAGCCCACAACACAATGCGTCCAGCAGAAACTGGAAGTGACCACAGTGTTTTATTCATGTTGGAGCGATAAGCGTTTGCAAGCGACACAGCGTAGGAAGAGCAAATGGCTAACAAACAGACAGCCCTTATTAGAGCCCTTAAAGTCAGTGTGTCAGCAAATATGTGCTCCATGCCCACTTCCTAGCCCCACACTCACTGCGTGTGTCTGACTTTGTAATGGTGTGTTTGTGCATGAATGAGTGTGTATGTGTCTGTCCGGGTGAATTAAATGGATGATGGCTTTGTTGAGGTGGTCTGAAGTGAAAAAGCAGTGACAACAAGCTATTCACTTTGTTTGCGATGTTACAAAATGTTGTGCACCAGTGCATCACTGTACATGGAGCATGCTTCCACAAAAGGTGCCACCCTGTAGCGTCTTGCTCCTGTAGAGGAGACTGGGATGGAGTGTGTCAGCAGCCCGTAGCCTGCAGATGCTGAATCATTAGGTAGCTGCTCTCCTGTGGGGTAAACTGGGTCAATCGGCACCATTTAAAAGGTTTATTAATGACCAGAAGGTATGGGTTCCCTGCCCCAGCACACTTTCCTTTCCCTTAGGCGTGTGTGTATTTAGGAGAAGGGGCCATTGCGGGAGCACATTTGGTTTCTAAATAAAAGTGGAGAGACATATTCCTCACTTACCAGACAAAATCTGCTAGCCAGTTGTTCCTGCCTTTTGAAAATGAACCCACCTCATGCTAATACTTAGCGACTAGCCCTGAAAGGATTTTTTATAATTATAATCATGTGTTATAGCGCATGGGCACTGTTACTAGGCAGCATACTAATCAGCTTAATGAGACATTATACGATATTTTGTTGACCAAAGCAAAACTCACTTTATTGTTTCTGAAGCTTGACCCTGTTGGTCACAGGGGAATGTGGCAACACCATTATCCCTCCTTAAGACAGTGCGCAGCATCCTAAATTAGCACAACCATGCCAGATAACAACAGACTCTGCTTGTGTATTCATTTCATCCTGACGGTGCACTGGGCTGCTCTGTGGCCATTTTAAATGCCTGGGAAGCCTCTGATACATTGGGAACCCTTTCAATAACGCCAACTGTTGTTTTCTCCTCATCGGAAGCCATATGAGAGCAAGGGAGGCAAAAAAAAGAGAGGCGAGAGCAAAGTGATTCGCATCAAACGTAATGTGCCTCTTAATGAAAAATTACGCCAAGACAAGTGTCGCGGCAGTGAGATAAGAGTGTGTGTTTACTGGAGTAACCCCTTGGTTTTAAGTGCTATTGTTAATATCATAATTGTAGTATTGCGACGGCTTCATGACAATGCCACTGCTCTGTTTCATTAAGGCGTGTAATTGGAGGAATTCTGATAGGATGGGCCCAAGTAGCTTAATTATGCAGCGCCTTGCCGTGTTTACTGGGTAATTATTGCCTCCAAAATTGTGTTACTGTTTGAGAGAAAGTTCTGAGAGTTACAGCTTTTCCCCCAAGTGTGAGAGTACATGTAGTACTTCATAAACCACAGGGAGATAAACTCACTTTTTTTTCTTCACACTCGTCACTGTAGCGCAGTCATCGTTAATAACCACCCCCCCCCCACACACACAGACTGCATGAAACACCAAAGAAATTTTCAAGTGTGAGAAGAATTAGCTCTCTTAACATGCAATAACCTTTGTCACATAAGCTGATATAATATTCACAATAAGACTGCATATTAGCAAAAGGATAAAGCCTTTTCACACTTACATCCCCTTTAGTAATCAAGGAAATGTGTTTGTGTTTGTGCTAAAACCTTAATAAAGTCATTTTTTTTGTGACACTGTTTGCTCGGGAAATATGACCTTTCACACAACACCCAGGATGCTGAAATGTTCTTTAAGTGAAGTGTCTTTTTTCTCCTCATGAAACTTGAGAAACTGCTTTTGAAAGGGCATTCACGTCTAAACATTCACAGACAATGGATAGTTTAGAAAAAAAAACAAAAAAACAATACTACCTTGTGAGTAACCAAAGAAGTGTGGATATTTTCATCTTTAACTGATATATATATATATATTATGTTCTTAATGTTCCTTGTATCGTTTTACATTCCTCTTTTCATCCATACCTATTATCCAGCATTTCCTGTTGATTATGAACAATGGTGGTGCCTTTAAACTATCCAAAGGCGCGTACTGACTTATTGTCATCTCTTTCTTTCTTGTTTACTGTTGCAGGATGGAAGACTCTAGTTTGTGCCTTGGTGTGTCCTCAGCGGTCCCGGACGCCGACACCCATATCAGCAGTGCCGTACTTAATGGCCGCTACCCGATCAGCCAGAAGCTTCATCAGCTGACTGCTCAGCTTGGCCACGCCTTCCCTGACCTACAGAGCCGCCAACAAATCCCAGAGGAAAAGGCTGCCACCCCATTAGATGAGAAAACACACGCCACACTGGCAAGCCAACCAATCAGCAGCCAAATGGCTCTGCTAGCCAATCAGCTCAACCGTAACATGGATGCAGGTGCTCTAGGTGGTCTCAACGGACGTGTTGACTTGCAGCAGTTTCTCAATGGGCAAAACCTGGGAATCATGTCCCAAATGAATGACATAGAGGACGATGCCCGCAAGAACCGCAAGTACCCGTGTCCTCTATGTGGCAAGCGATTCCGCTTTAACAGTATTCTTTCCTTGCATATGCGCACCCACACTGGTGAGAAGCCCTTCAAATGCCCGTATTGTGATCACCGAGCAGCTCAGAAGGGTAACCTGAAGATCCACCTCCGCACTCACAAGTTGGGCAGTCTTGGCAAAGGTCGCGGTCGTGTTCGTGAGGAGAACAGACTTCTACATGAGCTTGAGGAGCGTGCCATCCTGCGTGATAAACAAATGAGGAACAGCTTGTTGCAGCCTTCACAATCGCTTCCACCCCATCTAGGCCTGCAGAGCCATAACCAGCAGCAGCCTGGGTCTGCATGTGGCCTCCTCACTCCTACAAGTATGGGAGGCACACCAGAGGGAATTGCACAACCCTCTGCCTCACCCAAGCCAACCAGCACCAGCCAGCAAGATGAGCAGGCTCTTAACCCAGCCACAGGCTTCCGTTGTACCTTCTGCAAAGGCAAGTTCAAGAAGCGTGAAGAGCTGGAACGCCATATTCGTATTCTCCATAAGCCCTACAAGTGCACTCTATGTGACTTTGCTGCTTCCCAGGAAGAGGACCTCATCAGCCACGTGGAGAAGGCCCATATTACTGCTGAGTCAGCCCAAGGGCAGGGTACAGGACTTGGAGGTGGGGAAAAACCTGCCAACGAGTTCCGCTGTGATGTCTGTGGCCAGGTCTTCAGCCAGGCTTGGTTTCTGAAGGGTCACATGCGCAAGCACAAGGACTCGTTCGAGCACTGCTGCCAGATCTGTGGACGGCGCTTCAAGGAGCCCTGGTTTCTGAAAAATCATATGAAAGTACATCTCAACAAGCTAGCCATTAAGAGCAAGCCTCCAGGTGGAGCTGACCAAGATGGACCTTCTGTCAACAGCATGAGCAGCTTAGCACAAGAAGCCCATGCCAACCTGTATTCACGGTACATCTCATGTCTGCAAGGTGGCTTTCTTACTCCTGACAAGCAGGGTCTGGCTGAACAACAACACCAGATGCTGGCCAAGGCTGGCATAGCAATGAAGGAGAAAGAAATGCTTGGAAAGCTCTTGGGCCCAATGGCCAGCATGAGCCATGGCCTAGGGGAGAATGAGAAGCGCTCTCTGTTGGGTTGCCTGAACCTGGTGCCCCCACTGAAGTCTAGCTGCATGGAGCGCTTGCAGGCAGCAGCTAAAGTGGCAGAAATGGACCCACTCAATAGTTACCAGGCTTGGCAGATCATGGCACGCAGCATGGCAATGGAACGCTCTTTCATGCCGAAAGATCAGCACCATGGAGCCCCTGGGCAAGAGGAAGAGATGGCCAGTGCTGCTGGGCTGGTGCCCTTTGGGAAAGACAAGCATGAGCACTCTACCCTTGACTCCGGTGATGGCCCCAAGCAGAAGCAACACCCTGATGCACTCCACAGTGTAAGAACCAGCGGAGGCATCTTGCCCATGAAGGAAGAAGCTGGAGGCTTTGATGGTCACCGTGAGTTCCTGCCTCACCATGGTGGTCTGGGCATTGGCCAAGGGCTTGAGTACAGCCTGGCTGGCTTGAAAGAGAAGCCCAGTGAGTGCCCTGACTGCGGCAGAGTATTCAGAACCTACCACCAGATGGTGGTCCACTCTCGGGTGCACAATAAGGACCGCCGCCCAGAAGAGGGTCTCCAGCATGGCCTTGATGAGAGACGTGGCTCTGCCAGTGACCCTGAGTCTCAGTCTATCAGCCGCTCGACCACCCCAGGCTCTTCCAATGTAACAGAAGAGAGCGGAGCCGGAGGTGGCCACTCCCAGACAGGCAGTGTCCAGGATGATAGCCCTCATCCTTCTTCACCATCCTCAGGTAAGTCTTCTCTTTCTGGAACAATTCCTGTACTTAGTTCTAAAAAATATTAGTATCTAACAAGCTCTTATGTCAAAACATAAAACACCAAGATGCTACAAGTGTTCCTTTTCATGTGACATTTTTTTTTCAAGGAACTGAAGTCTATATTTCTCATTTTGTGAGATTCAGGATGTGTACATATGTGTGTGTTGGGGTGAGGTGATCAACTGTGCCTGCTCAAATGTGTTTGTTCAAAGAATAAAAGCTACTACAAATCCTAGCTCCACATTCCATGCATAACTTGGATACTTAACGCCTGTGTCCAAATGCCCATCAGACACCCTCAAAGAGCTCCCTATTATTTACTGTGCTTTTACTGTAGACTAGATGCTTTACTAAACACACAAATTAGTGTCGGAACAAACCCATCCATGAAGTTCCCTTTAACTTTGCGGTGATTTGGCAGCAGCACATAGATGGCACTGGCATCCCTGTGGAAAACTCATGGAGGAGCTTCATGGACAGAACCCATTACAAGTGATTAAAACATCTCCATGTAAGAGAGGGAGACAGTGAACCTACCACAGCTGAGGGACATAGAGCTTTTAGAGATAAAGTGTGTGTTTAGTGGGATTAAGAGAAGCTGCAGCTAATGATTACAGAAGTTTTAAAGGTAACTTTCTCATTCCTCGGGGTGGAACACCACAGCTAAGCAGCCCATCCGTTAATTAGGTCACGACTATGTGATAATCAGTTGGTTTAAGCTAAACAAGACACTAATTAAAGATATACATATAAAGCAGGTCAAAAAAATGTGAACTTCATTTGCCGGGTAAAATATGCTTTTAAGTTATCGAGAGAAAAAAAGAAGGCTGTGCCTTAGCTTAAGGCTCTAAGCAACTTAATTTCTACAGTACAGAAGAAATTGTTTATTTATTCCCAGTCCTTATCACCCTCTTGTAGTGAGATGGGTTTGAACATGCAGTGGGCTATGTTTATTTTAATCTAAGGAATAATAACAGACAACCCCCCACCCCAATTAGGAATTAATGAAAATGAGAGGAAGATAAAACCTATTTTCTTTATAGAGACTGTTAAACCTAAACACATCTCAACAGAGAGGGGGTATGTCACGGAAGTAATTATCTTCTGAATTTTAATGCAGGAAGTTTTATTTCTTTTGCATCTCTTTTACAAGTACTTTGAGTCTGTGAGATTTAGCTCATGGCATTTTATAAACTCTAGTGAAATCTTTAGCTATAAACTGTCAAAGTATAAACAGCAGTAGTGTAAGATGATGTAGAGCATGAGTGATGTTTTGATGTAGTATAAATATAATTTGGTTGGCATGAAAGCCCTCTTGCATGATTGGGTCTTTTTTTAGGACTAATGCTTGTTTTATTACAAGTTCATTTTCATTAAGGTTCTCCCAGTTAAAATATCTCCATTTTTCTCTGTTTTTCTTCCTCCTTCTGGAGAGTTGGCGTTAAAGTAGAGTGTGATCACCAGCTGAAATCCCCATGTTGCTGCCCAGCTTAGGTGGAGAGGGCAGCGAGGGACTGCTGTGCTGTGGGCATTATGCCAATCCCCCCTCCCAACCACCACCTCACCCCACCTCATCCCATCCCACCACCACGGCCGTGTCTTAAAATTGACCTTGAGGGCTCTCTGCCCTGTGAGTGGGCGTAGTTGTGAGGGAGCAAGGAGGCTGGCATGTCCTCAGATGCTGTGTAAACTCACACATTGTCGCTGGAGAAAAACCTTGTATCTCTATTTGTATCTTTTGTTTTCATGTAATTGGAAAACACCAGCTGCCCTTACATCGTGTGATTGTTTCATGATGAAAGGACCAATAGAAATGATCCTAAATGATGTGGAATGAAGCTGTACTACTTTCATTTTCATTGAAAGTTGAGTATGTTTTTTCTCCTGTAAAGTCGCCATTTAAAAGATTCTAGATTTTGTTCCAACACACATTATGCATGTTCGGCATGCAGGGATGGCATGCTTCATAGCTACAGGTTCTGGTTGTGAACGGAAATCATACACTTATTCGAGACCACAACAAAGCTACAGGTGAAATACATGAGGGAGGAAGTGTAGCAACATTAGACTTACTGGCCAAGTTTGTTTTATAATGTGACGTGCACTTTATTAACTGCACAAAGGCAAGAAGTTGCATTTGGGCTACTAGAAGAGTTGCACGGTTTACATGCAATGCCTACTTTTAATTAATCGGTACAAGTGTGACCAAGTTATTATGAGGAAGAAGTAATCACGCTGTAACTTTTTTAATCTGTGTGTGTGTGTGTGTGTGTGTGTGTGTGTGTGTGTGTGTGCATCTGCAGTCTTATGTATGTTTGTGTAATCTGCAACAGGATGTGGCGTTCCATACCTCTCTTTTACTTTTAATATCTCACATGTTCCTCTCACCCTTCGAGAAAAGACTTCCTCTCTCATCTATAGCTTTTTA
>JBBPCZ010000042.1:21272594-21282594 GCA_037974445.1 Brycinus macrolepidotus
GTATAATTGCAATCAAATATGCTGATGGCCTTTCACTATCTGTCTGGTGTAAAAGCATGAGAAATAAAGCCTGCAGCAACGTACGCAGGCCAAAACAACATTCTGGCTGAGGCTTTTAATCATTTTTATCAGTCGTACGATCATCAAGTGATTGCCACCTTCCATGCTCCTGCCCTCATACTCCTCCCTCCTTATCAGACCCCAAATAATGTTTAAACGAATAGCCCCTCCCTGATTTAAAACAATCAGACATGCAGATGACACAAAGCGACCCTCAATCAGTGTGCCGTGAGCCCATCACAATGCCGTTGCTTACTGAGAGGACCGGGGCATTGTGCAACACAATGTTAGATTAATGACTCTCTAACGCTGGCTTGAAAGGAATGAAGTGAATTTAAATTTCTCCAAAAGTTAAAGAGCTAATGTTACAGTATTAATTTCCTCTCCAACAGTGAGTGGGAAAATATCCATTAGTGAAATTAAGCGCAGTTTTCTAGGTAGCTAACATTGTGCGGCATACAGTGTGGGGCCACAGCTAATGAACACTGCAGTGGGTGATATTTCATTATACAAATTAATGCTCACATTTTAATGGGAAAGTCACATAATGAATCTAGGCTTCAGTGACAGCAATTAGAGACACAGATTGTCCCCTTCTGGACAAGGCAGTATTTAGCAGTAAGCAGCTGTGGGTAAAAAATAAAAAGGTCCTTGCTCCTGACAATGGCGACGCATAACTCGAGGGTGCGTGCGAGCTGACGCGATGACCGAATCACCTTTATTTAAAGAGGAGCTAGGGAAAGACGGCCATCGCCCGTGTCAAGTCACTTTGGTGATAGAAGGCCATTACACGTCCTTCGAGAGGCTTGGCTCACACCCGCGGACGGAGTTTTATGGTTGTATGAAGCGGCATTTTGAAGGTTTACTCCATGGAGGGAGAGTGATTAAGCACTGGTCTGTGGTCAGTCGCTACCGTTCCAAACCATAAGCCCTGTAAATTACAAAGGTCACCCAGCAGACTCTGGTTCAGAGACCCATAGCTGTGTTATAGGAAGTTTAACGTTGTTGTTCAGTCTCATATATTGTCCTGTTATTATTATTATTAGTATTATTATTATTATTTTTATTATTATTTTCTTAAGCAGGAATAATTATTTCTTCTCCTGAGCCTTGTTTTACCAGTCTATGGTGAATAAACTCTCTCAGAGTCTTCAAAACGAACGCATGAACTAGAGTAATGGGCCTTACAGTAAAGGACAATTTAGAAACAAAACAACAGTTTCAGAGTCTAAGAGAATGGGGCTTGAGAATTGGAGCACCTTGATGTTCTTGGTTCCATGTTTTTTACAAAGATAAACCACACTCCAGCATAAAAAGGCAAAGAAAATAAAAGACACAGCTATTTTTCCAGGCCAGTCAATCTCTCCCTCCCTGCGGTACACGGGCTGCCGTTTCACCATTATGTAAAGCCATATGGAAATTCATCTTAAAGTATGTCATATCTATTAACTATTTTAATTGCCCTTCTGTAGAGGCTCTGGGTGTTTATTCGGAATGGTTACTATGGAATCGTGACAAATCGCACAAATCCAGATGAAATCGGTTTGAGCTGGACCCCTTCAAGCAGAGAGACCTAAAGGCAAAAAAAAGAGAAAGAAAGAGAGAGTAAGTGAACTTGTGAGACGATAATAGATATGTACCACTCTCAGCAAGAGGCTTCTGTAATTTATATCAAGTCTGTCATACAGTACCAGATGGCAATTTGATGTGTATTTTCCCCTATTTTTATTAAGACAGTCCATCAACAGGGAGACAAAGCTTTGGAAGGAAAACTTTTTTTTAGCTCATTCTCTTATTAAATGATGAAAAATAATAATTCCTCTACCTCTGTGCCTTGGCGATCCATTATGTTTCTCAGAGGTTGTGCTGTTTGTGCGGATATCAATTAAAAGTGGATTAACGGGTACATAATGACCTTTAGCAGTAAATTGTGTGTAATGTTGCAAGGCAGGATACAGTATATTCCCCAGATGTCACACATGCCCCTGACGTATGATGGAGCAGATGTCTTACTGAGTCCAAATGGTGCACAAAGAACACGCCATGCGCATGCACACTTGCACACACACACACACACACGCACACACGCACACATGCACAGCCGCACACTCACAGTAGAATGTGCGAGCTGATTGTCTGTATAGGCATTGATTACATATCAAGATTTGTTTATATTTTTGCTTATAATTCTGACATTTCGGAGATTATTGGCATCCTTGTGTTTTCTTCTCTTTATTTAAACAGTGGCACTGCGGCCGTGAATAAAAACACAAGCTAGGTTTGGAAGGAATAAAGGGAGAAAAGCAGATCACTCTAATTTGGCTCTAATTTTGGGCACAGAATATCATTTTGTCCAGTTAAAGGAATTGAAAATGATCATTTGCATCAGGGACGTTTCCTTATTGAATCAGGCCAACCCCCTGTTATCCTGCTCAGAGGATAAGCACTTATTGGGTTAAAAGCTCATCTTGTATGGTTTATTTTGAATATAAGCCTCAAACGCACTCTAGTGTAAAAGAATAAATGGGACTCTCTCTCTGTGTCTCTCTCTCTCTCCCTCTCTCTCTCTCTCTCTCTCTTTCTCTCTGATATCAATGTAGTATTGAGTTGGTATTTGCGGCCCTTTATTTGGGAAGCTGTGTGCAGTGGGTCTGCGGATCTTTGAGTCTTTTTCTGGAATGGTGCCCTCCAAATAATGATAAATTACTTGAGCAGTATGCCATTTGCTAATTATATCCATGATTTACTACAGAGCCAGACTTAAATCATTCAGTTCAGTCTTGCGTAACAATGCAACATTTTTTTTCTGGGTTAAAAATGGTTTCCATGTGTATAATCTAAACATTTTATAGCTACACACACACACACACACACACACACACAAACACAGACACACATGCACAATACTTGACAAACATCCCTTTATTTTTGGCTTTTTCCATTTCTCGGCACTCTCCTTCTCAGCTGCATCGCTACAGTGATTCATTCCAGCTACATTACAGGGTCTCAAAAAATCAAGCCTAGCATTTTGTTTATTGCTTATTGATTGCAGATCTGTCTTTCATTTCGAGACTTTTATAATTGCTGGCAGGATGCATTTTATATCAAGATATTGAACTGATCATGCAAATGCAATTGAAACCATTTTGTCTTGTGCTTCTCCCATTTTTGCTAGTATGCTAGTGCACATGCTTGTGTGTTCTTTTACGGCACATTCCATTCTGCTCAACTCGCCTTAATCCTCATTCTAAAGCTGTCTTTTAAAAGGAATGTTCATATGCTGCACATATGCACGTTTGTGCGGGTTTGTGTCATTTGACTTGCGTTCGGTTTCAGATGAGTGCAGTTTATTATAAGTACATTATGCTTCAGGGATGGAGGGTCAGAGTTCCTTTCTGGGAGGAATGAACAGCTTCTACGGAGCTTGATTTATCTGCTCTATGATAAACTCCAAATAGAGAATGTCCAAGGAATCACTGCCTTACCACCAAGGTGGAGGCCTGACAGCGAACAAGGCCGAGGGAGAGAGAGAGAGAGAGAGAGAGAGAGAGAGAGAGAGGGAGAGAGCCACTAGCAGCCCCTGCTCGCCTCCAGTCCCCCATATGAACAGAGATAACATCCAGACAGTTGGGTTGTCAGTTGAAAATATGATCTCTGTAGTGGACTGAAGGCACCATATGGTGAAATGTTTTTTTATGGCGCTGACGTGAGTGATGGCTCACTTGGTGGAGCTGGATCGAGCTGGATCGACCCGTATTGAAATCCCTCCTCTGCCTCTCCCTCCCTCCCAAAGAGCATGATGGGCTGTTTTCTGAGTGATGGATGCTAGTGAGTTGTGGGGGATATAAGATACTAGGGTGACTGGACATTGTCATTGTCTTTCTTACTCTGTGGCCACTCTTCTTCTACTTGCTTTGGCACTGAAACTCAGTTTGGCATGATTGCATAATGTTTGTCTCTTTCTCATCATCTCTGTAGGTGAGAAGCCCTACAGGTGCCCTCATTGTGACTATGCTGGCACTCAGTCTGCTTCCCTGAAGTACCACCTCGAACGCCACCATCGCGAGCGTCAAAATGGCAATGCCTCCTCTGCCAACCACCCCCCTTCCTCTGATCACAAGGATGACCACAACAAAACCAGCAGTGGCAGTGGGGTCTTTGCACGGCCTGACGTCTTACGCGGGGTCTTCAAAGGGATGATGCCCTCCAGTCTTGATTTCCGAGGAGGCCAGATGCTCCCACACCAATGGGCCCCTCCTGGCATGCTCTCCCCCAGAGACAGAGATCGCGAAAGAGAGCGAGACCGTCACGGACCTGGGACAGAGCCCAACTCTGAGAACATGAAGAGCCCTGAGGGATCAGCCACTGTAGGAGATAGCCCAGCCAGCTTCTCAGACCTCAGCCGGGCCTACCAGAGTATGGTGGGAAATGGAGTCAACTTCCAGGGCTCTCTGCAAGCCTTCATGGACAGCTTTGTGCTGAACTCCATGAAGAAAGAGAAGGAGATGAGAGAGAGTCAGCTGCATGGCCAGCACTTTAGCCTGGAAAGCAGTGAACACAAAATCAAGAGGGCCAGTGATGGAAATCAGGATGAGAATCCAGGTGATGCCAAGCCCACTGAGGGTGGTCGCTCTCAGTATGAGCCACTGGACCTCTCGGTTAGGCCTGATGCAGGAACCCTACCAGGAGCCTCTGTCACCATCCAGGACAATGTGGCCTGGCATGGCTGCCTGTTCTGTTCCTTCACCACTGCCTCTGTTGAGCTGATGGCCCTTCACCTGCAAGCCAACCACCTGGGCAAAGCCAAGCACAGCCAAGGCAAAGAAGCTAAAGAACACCTACTAGGTGAATCTTCTCACACAGGCAAAGCCTCTGGTCTGATTCCTCCTCCTCCTCCAGGCCTTCTCCATTTGCATGAGGGTCCCCCTTCCAGAGAGCGAGAGGCTGAGTCTGGAGAGTTAAAGAGTCAGGCTGGCTGGTCCAATCACCTGGACCAGAACCCACATGGAGCATCCATGGGTGCATTCTCTAGTGAATTCTACAAGCCCTTTGGCCCCATGTACGATGGCTCTTCTGGGGGGCCTGGATTCTTAGACCAGCAGACAAATCAGGTTAGTGATGTGGGTGGTAAGGATGAGCTGTCTGACAAGGCTTCATGTGGTGAGATGGAAGCATCTGATGAGCAGGGAGGTCAGTCTGAGGATGATGAAGCAGGCCGCGAAGAACATTCCTCCAACCCCGCCACCACTGAGCGACAGACACGCTCTGATGATGAAGAACCAGAGGCAGAGGAGGAAGAAGAGATGGAGTTGGGAGACATGGAAGATGAAGATCGTGTGGCCATTCGGATGCATCCTGAATCTCCGTTGTCTGGGAAGGAAGCTCACAGAGCAAAGATGTCCATGGGAACCCAGGGTCCTGGTCCATCTCCAACTCAGCCACCAGCCCTTGAGAAGCAGTGGCAGCAGCAGCCTGGTTTGGGTCTCCTCTCCCCAGCCAGTGGTCCTCCTGGCCTGCTGAAGCCTGAGCAGGCCCACCTAGAGCACCAGATGAATATGCTGTCTGTCCTGCGGGCCTACAGCTCTGAGAACCTTGCAGCCTTCAATGGAGGCCTGACCAGCAACTCCAATGGAGGAGGAGGTGGAAGCAGCTCCAGCATGAAGAGAACCGACCCCTCTGGTGAGTGATCCATCACCCTCTTTGCAGCCTCAGAATATTTCTATGTAGGCATACAGTACACACTGCTGAAACACAGTACATGATAGGCACATTTTCTCTCACACCCTCAGTTTTTGTAATACAACAGAGCCCGACAGCCACATTGCAAGAGTGCACTTAGCAACCTTCATGCACAATATCACTCCTCGAGCCACAAACCAATAAGACCCTCTCAGTAGAAAAGCGAGATTTGCTTTTGAGCTATTTCAACCTTATTTCAAGCAAGTTTAGAGACCATCGGGCCGACAAGCAGCAACAGATTAATCTTTATTACTATTTTATATTACCCGAGCTCCAGCCCTTCTTTCCCCTTCCTCCCTCCCCTGACTGGGATTAAGGGTGTCTGCTTTAGAGCAGAGCAGGACCTCCGCTCCCCGTGTCATCCCTGGCACACAGCACTTAACTATCTTAGCTTTCATAAGACCTCTCCCTAAAGCCCATTACTTTATAAGAACCAAAGATCTATGGCCCTGTGAAAAATGAACTGTCAGCTTTCATGACTCTGCGAATGTTACTAGCGCTCCTTGAGACTAGCGCGTTTCACTGTGCCCTTTCAGACATTTCGGTGATAGAAAACTGCAAATGAAAAAATACTGGGTGAATTGAACTTATAGCGCGGGTCGGTCTGAAGTAGTTTAAGGTAAGTGAGCACTACAGCCTGCGGAATTTTGCTTCTGGGCATTCCTTTTCCCTCTCAAATATCAGGCAGGTATTTCTAGCAGTTAACGTTATTCATTTTGCCGAAATAAAACTGTCTGCCAATATAATGTATGTATATTCCATTTTGCTCTCTGTCTTAATATATTATTCATTAAGAGCAGAGTCTAATTTTCCAGGCAGCGTATTGAGACACATGCTCTTAGTTTAGAAGCTTTACATTAGTGTTATTGCTTCTAGTCTGCAAACATGGAGGAGCAAGGCAGACATTTTATTTTTGCTCCAAGGAAACTTACTGCAAATAGATGTAAGATTAAACAGGAGAAAAGAAAGCCGGGCGCGTTTCTAACAGACTTGTTTTATTAAGCAGCTCCATTCTCACAAATATTCCTTAATACTTTTTTGTTCCTTTAATTCTGAACAATCGGATGGCTTGTTTAAGATACTGCACTTCGGGCTTGCATTGTGTATTGTGCTTGATTAGTAAACAGGAATTAATCAACACTGACTACGATATAAGACGGAAACAGAGCTATTATTCCAGCATTGCCTCACACCCTTCATTGTTCTGATATAGTGTTTTGATATAGGAAGCATATGTACATGAAGATTACATGTAGAATTTTGTTATCCTGTAACATTTTGGTCATAATTTGACACTCTGATCAAGTGAACTTGAGTCACTCATGCTCACGTCAATGGAAGTGAGTCAGTCATCTAAGCACATCACAGGACCACAGCTAACTTTCAGAGTCATTTTTATTCACAAACATAGAACAGATTAAATTGGAGAGGTGACCCTATAAAGTCATATGCAAAAGCTCTGGCAAATGGGGCTTTAGAAAATACTCTACAGAGGACAAATATCTATACATTTTAATGCATAATTAATGTTTATGTGATAAATTTAGCATACTGGAAAAAAAGGGAAAAATGTGTCCTGTGCAAAGGTAATGGCACATTTTATATTTTATTTTTTCGATTTGTTAAACTCAAATAATTAGAAATTGTGGGCTCAAAAAGCCATAATTAAATCCCCTATAAGAGGTGTTTCAATGCACATAGAATGTAACTTTTTACCTTTGCTAGAAATTGTATTTCTGCATTTGTGTACCAAAGGAAAGGATTTTGTTTTGTTGAAAATGAGTTAGGCTATGTGGAAAGTAATGAGAGCATGGATAGGTCAGTGTTGTCTCTCATGTCGAACGAAGTGGTGTTGTACAGTGGGGCAAAGCGGCAGAACGAGAGTGGTGTGCGGTTCATTTTCTTCCGTCAAAACAGTTTACATTAACAATTAATGCTGCTTTTGACCTTTCAATTATGGAAAATATGTCTGTCATGGAGGAACCTGTTGCATTTTTAATATTCAGAAGGGGTCATTCACCGGGCTGAAAATGAATGCCAGTTTTTTTGTCCATGTGGTGAATGTCTCATGTTGTAATATCCTCCTTTAATCAAAAGACATTTGAAAAGTGCCCTTGTGACGTACCCTCCTCCTCCTGCAACAGCGAGAGACTGACCTTTAGAGATAAGGCTTTGTCTCTAGAACAAAAGTTTTTTTGTCGACCGTCTTTAAAAGCTTTACTCTGCCCATTTGGTACTGGTGGTTAGAGGCACGTGCAGTGGTGACGTACGCCGGGACACAGAGTAGGCACGTCTGAGAGATGTATATACAGTAAAAGCATTGAAGAAGGAACACAAGCAAAGTACAGAAAACGCACAGTTTATTCATTGCTGGGAGGTGTGTAATAGTGTTACCAATAGGTTTGGCACTTCAGCACTGTGGTGTGTGGGTGTGAGTATTTGTGTGCACGCTTGTAAGTGAGTGAGAAATAGAGTAAAAGAGAATAGATCATAGAAAGGCAGAGTGTGTCTCATACGCCTACTTACTTTTCTTTCTCACTCTTACTACAGTTACTCCCCACACAGTGAGCACAGCTGGACAAATGCACCCCCATTAAAACCCCTGAAACGTCTCTCAAGGTCCAGCCCTCTGGTCCCAGACCACAGGAGCTCAAGAGCAAGCAAATACAACAGTCAATAGACATTTAATACTGACCAACAAGTATTCCACTTACTCAGTCCACAAGCATTAGAAGTAGATCAATATGACCTGTAACTAAATATACAATGAAGAATATAAGGATATATAGGAATACTGACCTTTTTTCAGTTTTTATATGTTTTTGCACCATTTTGAAAATGCTTGCTGCCTTTTACATTGTTTAAACGCTTCATGGTGTACGGACTAATAGAAATGGTTCAGATTTACTCATTTTATTTATAGCAAATATATTTTTTCCATAGAAAACTTTTATTATGATAGTGATGGTTTATAAAATGGCTCTATTTTGTTACAGATACTATGTATTGTAAGTGTCTGCGGATACAAACCCTTCTGACCCAAGTACCCCCAGGGCCAGTATACAGCATTAGGTGTAACATATTTGCTGCAGTTGTTTGTAGTTCGGAGAAAGGCAGGGGTCCAAAAGTTCCATTCTCATGAGGCAAAATGTAATTGAATAGAGAGGTTGCACATTTTGTCTGCATGCAAATTAAGCATAAATCATTAATATTTGACATTCCCTGCTGAATACAGCCCGTGTAGGTGTCCACATCTGAATCGGGCTACCAATCTTGTGACACTGAATTATTACTTTTTAGATTTAGATTTACAGGCAGGCTAGATGCTATATCATACATCATACAGTGGGCCAGGGGTTCCCAATCCCAGTCCTGGAGACCCCACAATAGCTATTGTTGTTCTTTGTCTCATCTAGTCTAATTATTCACACCTGATTAAGTTCACTTATTTGCATCCATTGCATTTATTCTGAGCAGGCATTTTGATGATGGTGATTGTTAACACTACCTCATATATAGCGTGAAGCATATTAATCAAAAGAAACTCTGGGTTACTGGGAGCTATACAGTTCTTTCTGATGCCTCAGCCTATTTGTAGTCCAGTCGATTAGACATGTATTGTTCAGATCTCTTAATGGCCACCATTCTATTGTGCTAGGGAGCCTTTGTGTAAGGCTATCATAAAATCAATACCCAGTTGTGTCAGTGGTATATCTTTATGTATACATTCTACAGCCTCAACTGTAAAATGTTTTCTGTTGGGTCTAAAATAACACTCTGTACAGGAAAGCCCTAACCGGTAGTTCACATTTTTCACAGTTTTATACTATAGGGATATATGGGATCTAATTTATCAAGTAAGATCAGGAGTAGGCAGGAAAAGCTGGCCAAAAAGACATGACCATTGATTTGAGCATTAATAGTTCCAGCTGTTAAAATAAACAACAATAAACAACTTTACTCACATGACATTTAGTACAGAGATGTTTATATATATGTGGCATAGAATAACCACTTTTGGGTCCCTAAAGAACCGTGTTAAAAAAGAGCTTTGTGCGTGTTGAACTCTTTAAAGGCTTACATTCTGTATTACATGCGTTATGTAGTGATTCAAAATGTTCTCTTTTCTCATTTGCAACAAAAAGGTTCTCCGAAGAACCATCCACTGAAAAGAAACAAAAGTGGCTTTTGTACACAAATA
>JBBPCZ010000042.1:21285094-21307575 GCA_037974445.1 Brycinus macrolepidotus
GTGAGCGAGAGAGAAAGACACAGAGACAGAGAGAGAGGGATGGAAGGAGAGGCGCACACGAGAGAGATGGAATAAGTCATGTAAAAAGAGAAAGGGTTATAGGAGATGCAAGGGAAGACAGACATATTGGGAGCAAGGGACATAGAGACTGATGCATTAATATACAGGAGAGAGAAGGAGTGAGACTGGGAAAGACATAAAGGATCCTTTTCTTTTCTCTCTCTCTCACTCCTCCTCTCTCTGTCTTTTAAGAAAAGAATCTCCCTCTGGGTTTATCAATTTTCAGTGGCTCCTGAATACATCATTACATGCTTACTGAGTTCAAGTGCTCAAGTGCAAAAGCTCAAGCACTAAACGCGAGACAGTAAATCCACAGCATTTGTCAAGCCCACAAACTGCGCTGTAAAAAGAATGGAAAAGTAGAAAACCACAGATGCGTAAATGTACTGAAGGAATTCGTGGCATTTTCTTGCTTCTCGATACTGCCAATCTACTTGCCAGCACACATAGTACTTCTTGTGTGTGTGTGTGTGTGTGTGAGAGTGCGTGCATGTGTGTCTTGGGAAGCAGAGGGGGGTCGGTGGTTAGTTGTCTCTTTACTTGTAAGTAGTGTTCATGTCACTAGTGGCCAATTATCACTGTCAGGAGGCTGTAGGATCAGACTCCTTCCCTTTGTGGGTCGCGACCCCAGCCTGGAGCAGGTCTGAGACAGTGCAGTGTTTTTCGCTTGCCTGTCAGCTTAAAGTCTCTCTCTCTTTCTCTCTCTCTCTCTCTCTGTCCCCCTCTCTCTCTCTCTGTCTCTCTATTTCTCTCTCTTTCCCATTCTCTCTTGTGCACTCTCTTTCCTTTTCTTTTCCCCTCTCTCTTTTTTTTCTCTTCCTCTTTCATTAATTCTTTCTTTTTTCACTTCCAACTCTTTCTCTCTCGTTCTCTCTCTTAGTCTGTCCCTCTTTTTCTCCCAGTCTTTCCCTCTCTTTCTTCCATTCATTTCTCTTTCCTCCTCTCTCTTTCTCTTTACCTTGCTTTCTTTTTCTCTTCTGTTTCTCTCCTCCCCCTCTCTCTCACTTTTCCTTTCTCCCTCTCTCTCACTGTCGCTTTTCCTCTCTCCCTCTCTCATTCTCTCTCTTTCTCTTGCTCTCTCGTTCTCTTTTTTTATACAGTACTCAGTGAATGTGGTACTAAAAGTCTCATATGTGTGTGTCCCTCTGAACAGGTTCTTTAAAGCTATTATGATAATTAAAAACATATGGTGCCTGTGCCAGGCGGAGTGTGCTCACAGATGCAGAGGATCAGAGGCGGCATTAGATCTTCCTTTACTTTCTCCTCGCACCCAGAAGTGAGAACAGAGACATGTGCCTTGTACACACACACACACACACACACACACACACACACACACAAACAAACACACACACACAAATATACACATGCAAACACACACTCGCACACATTTATAAAAAACGCTCTTGGCCACATGCAGTACTCTTGAGTGAATGCGCGGACTAGCTGAACAAGCTCTCCAAGCCGACCGAGAGACACATATTTGAATGCTTATATGTCGATTCATACGTTCAAACACATTTTTCGTATCCGAACAACGAGTTTTACAAAGAAAAGAACCACTCACAGGTACACAAATTGAATTATACACACAAACACACAACTTCATTATTGCCTCTTCTTGTCATCTTAACGACTTGCTCAATTTACTACCCAGTAATTACCACAGTCTCCTAATTCACAGACAAGTAGAGCTGTTAGAGGGAGAGAAAGAGAGCGAGAGGGAGAGAGAGAGATGGAGAGATGAGTCAAAACAGAGATATTTTTTAATTTCTGCTTTATTGTTTTTATTTTCCACTCGTTTCTCACTGTCATCTCCTTCATAGTTAAAAGAAATACGGCAACTAAAAATGTGGTGCTAGGATGCAAACTTGGTAATTGCCAGTAATAGTGTCCTCATCAGGTGGCTAATTAGCTGTAATATGGCTTGCGTTAGAGCGCTAGCAACCACACAGCCACTGCTCGGCCTACTGCGGAGAGGTGGGACCGGCCTGTCGCACGCTGATGATGTGTACAGCCTGAGGGTCAGCGAGGACATGTGTACGTGCTCATAATCCCCGTTAAGCAGGTCTATGAGCATTTATTTAATCTCTATTTTTTTGAGATGAGGATTGGGTCACCGTTCAGTGACGGGAATGAATGTAGAGGCTGACTATTAAACAGACCATATCACAGAAAAAATGTCCTTTCTTTTTGTAATAAACGAGTTTGACATATAGGCAAATTTAAGCAGTTACTGACAGCAGTTTAGCTCCACCTGTTCATTTAAAAGTGGAGTGTTTGAGCCTAGTCTGTTTTTTTAATGGGGCACAACATGAGCAGCCAATCAGAGAAGATCCTATTTGCATACAGGTGAAAATAAGTACACATCCTCAACAGACAACAGGCATTTTAATGCATCTTGATCGCTGTTTATTTGCTGAATATTATATATATATATATATATATATATATATATATAAAGAGAGAGAGAGAGACAGAGAGAGAGACAATGAGAGAGACCGAGAGCATATTTAGAATTTTATGTTTTATATTTTGTTTACTCAGTAAATAGAAATTTGCAAAACAACTGCATATTTAAGTCCACAGTTCTCACTTTTTGCATATGACTGTATACCGCTCCTAAAGACACAGTAAGAAAAACATTCTGTTTATTTTAAAGAGATGAAGTTGTAAAAATGAATTCTGACTCTTTGACACAAAAATCCATACAGACAAACAGAAAAGAAAATACCTGAAAAAAAAAGCACTTTAATGTGTAAGGTGAAAAAATCGTGACATGGAACTGTTTTTCCGCAGTGTTAGACAATAGTAGCACTTACCTGGTCATATCATTATGCTTAGCCTATTGGACCCATGTCTGCAAGTAAGAACAGTGTCAGCCTCAGAGCAGACTATTGTGCTACATTTAAAACCTGTCAAACACTCTTATTGTAGTCTAAAGGCAAACTCCTGACAAGGCACATCAGGCCATTCTGTTCTTCTCCCACGCCTCTCCCTTCTCATAGCACACTGCCAGAGGGAACCTCTCTCTCTCTCTCTCTCTCTCTCTCTCTCTCTTTCTCTCTCTCTCCCTCTTCGGATCTCTGAAGCGACAGACAGTGTTTGTGCCTCTCCTCTCCGCATTGTGCAGAGTGTGAGGTGCTGCTTGTCGGGTGGAGGCAAGGCGCTATTTTCACATGTTCAATATTACCATTTTAACTAGCACCAAGGTGAATTAACACCTTGTCACTCAGTCGAGCAAATACTACTTTCAAAGAGCAATTAATTGTAATAGCTGTTGTCAAGCCCACTAGATGGTTACCTGTTGCGCTCCCTCCGCAGCTGTGCAAGGCTCTAAAAATATTTTTCCCTTGCTAATTTCCCCTGATATCAACTTCTGCAGGGGCGGTGAAAGCCTTTGAAAAAGGCCTCATAATCTTCATATCGCTCTCTCTCTCTCTCTCTCTCTCAGTCTCTCACTCTGTCTAATACCTTGATGATGTGGGCTTCATCATTTCTGGCAGGGAGAGAAAAAAAAAAAGAAGTCAATGAATAACGTATCAGGTTTCGCCCTGAAAAGAAAGGAACAGAAATATTCAATGCTAATGACAGCAAAACAATTATGCTATTCATGATATTAGAGGGGAAAAACAGACCTTGGGAGATGGGAAAAGAGAATATTCTCACTGGTACTGTAATCACAGCATGCTGTTGCATTAGTCCGTCCATTGCCTGACGTATCTACATGGTGATTCCATTTTTCTTACGTTATTTGTAAACATTAGTTGCTCTTTAGATTGTGTGAACATTTCGTGATGAACTGACCAACGGAGCTCAAAGTTGAAGAATGCCTTTCCTTCTACTGTAAATGTGGAGGTTTTGTTTCGACACTGGTAATATGTGCATGCAAGGCAAGGGGATTTCAGTAACACGTTGCTGTTGTGTCAAATCTGTAATTCAGAATTTTCATTTTTACAAATTTATATTTTTACATAGTTTGATAATCTCATCTGGCCTTAATGATGACTGGACTAATAGAAATTGTTTTTCTGTACTGTAAAGTTAGCGTTTTGGACTCATGGAAACATACATTTTTTGTTTACGACAGCAACATAATATGCATTCAACGCTAAGCAATAACATGTTGCTGTTATATCAGAACTTTGTAACTTCGTTTTTTTATAATATTTTATGTCATTTGAAAACACCAGGTGCCCTTTTGTTAATGTGAAGATTATAGATAGACCAATAGAATTCTAAAAAGAAGTCTTGCTTCGTTTATATGTAATTAATTCTGGTTATACAGTAAATACATGTAGGTTAAGAGCATTTTTCCTTCTCCAACAAAGTTACCATTTTTATAATAAGAAGTTTATGTTACTATGGGTATTGGAGGATTATATATGGATATAGGAGGATTATTTGTCCTTTACATTGTGCGACAATGTCATAATGAATGGCCCAATAGAAATGGTCCAAAACTCAAATCAAATCTTGTTACATTAACATACCTTAAAATTAACATCGTTAAAAAAATACATTATATGTTCTCATTTCCTTCACGTACAAATTCTGTACTGTTCCTGACATTGTGTGAATATTTCATGATGAATGAACCCATAGAAATGGTCAGAAATGGCTTGTTGTAAAATCTCTTTACATCAATCTACTTTCAATTTATGAACATGTTTTCCCTCTACTACACACTTACCCTGTAGGATAGAGGAGGTTTTGAAACAACCTTGATTATATGTGCGTCCAGAACAAAGTTATTTTAACCTGTCTTAACTAAATGCTCCAAAGTTCATTCAGTGTTTTTTCATTTTTAGTTTCGATATAAATTGAAAACGTCAGCCGGCCGTCCCATTAAAACTTCATAATTAAAGCACCAAAGCAAGTGGTCCAAAATTATTTGCTAATAAATTCTCATTACATTAATAAACTCTCGCTACATTAATCTGCTTTTTTCATTTTTATTACAACTTTGATGATATGTGGATGCAATACAATGTAATTTCAACCTTTTATTGCTGTCACCCCTAAAATGTTATTCCTTTTTTTATTTCATAATAAAAGTGCTAAAGGAAATTACTTAATTACTTAAATTACTTAAAATTGTATCTTAACATTAACATGTGTTGAAGTTAGATACCTTTTCGAAGATACGATATTTTATTACAATCGTGACAATATGTAATTACATTTTTCCATCATTTGAAAATATCAGATGTCCTTCATATTGTGTGAAAATTGATAATGAACACATCAATAGAAATGTCTAAAACTGCTGGGAATAAACTGTAATTACATTAACTAGCATTTAGAGTTAACAGCAATTTTCCTTCTCCTGTAAAATCTCTATTTCAGAGATGTAATGTTTTGTTACGACATCTCCTAGCTATTCTTCACTGGCTGGCCCTGTGACCCAGTACGGTTTGATATAATTTAGCGGCTGCTCTCTTTATTTCCGAGTTTGTTTTTTCCCAGAGCTGCTGCCACAGACTTTGTTGGGTTTGAAATATTCCTCTTAGCTCCGCGACTCCACTCCTCAGGCGCTCTTAGATGTAAGAATGCAGTCTCTGAGGGCTTGTTCGGATAAAATAACACTTCCTGCCAGTGCACAGGTACACCTGGCACCAGCGCACACACACACACACACATTTACACACAAAATAATCATGCTTGCGCACGCCGCACGCCGCACGCCAAAGAGTAATGAGCGAATATGCCCCAACTTCAATGCGGCGAGGAGGCGAGGGTGCAAAAACATAGTCTAAAAAAACCACAACTATGTCAACTTTTATTTTGTCTTTTATTCCACATCAATGGCAGGCGAGCGGCGCGAAGTTAATAAAACAAAACAAACAGCACACGGAAGCCGAGGCAGCAGCGACAGGGGTGTGTTTTGAGAGGTAGTGCAGCAATTACAGACAAAATGTGTCTTGTGCTTCCATGTACTGGCTGTCGTGCAAAGGAAGAGCTGGTCCAATAAGCCATGTTTGATTTAAACATCAAACAGGGAGAAGGGGGTAGAAAAAAAAAAGTTACTCTAAAGAACGGAGGGAACGAGGGAAAAAAAAACTGCATATAGAAATAAGCCAAAAACATTATACCATTAGCTGTTAAAAAATGCACTTAATTCCTCTGTGGAGATGGAAATAAATAGCACGCGCTCGCGCATTGTTCCGTGCAAATCCCGTCGACTGGATTTAGAATGGTGTATTGTTTATTAGGGAAATATGGAGGGAGGTGGGAGAGCTTTCGTTCTAATTGCAGTAATTTAATCAGGATTAGAAAAGGTTACCTGGATGAGGCGACACTGCAAGGACACAGATGCTTTAAGAGCTACAAATACACACATACAGAAGTAGTTGTTATGTTTTATTCCTTTTTTTTTTTTTATGAAAAATGACCTTTTTTTCTCCTGCATTTCCCATAAACGCCGCACTCTGACGCCAACCCTGGCAACAATGACGCTCTTCTTTGCATTAGTAAACAAAATGTTCTATTGTTTCTGCCTCTCTCTCGCTCTCTCTCTCACTTTCTTCATTTCTTTCTCTTTTCTCTCTGTCTCTCTCTCTCTCTCTTCATCTCGCTCTCTCTTTCTCCATTTCTTCCACTTTCCTCTCTCTCTCTCTCTTTCCATTTCTTTCTTTCCTCTCTCTTTCGCTCTCTCTGTTTCTTTCTCTCTCACTCTCTTTCTCCCTCTCCATTTCTTTTTCTTCCTCTTTTCTCGCTTTTTCTCCCCGAGCCTCGTTAAATAGGAAGCAAAGAGAATCCATTTTAATCTGATTAATAACTTAGTTGATCACATATAACCTAATTTTCATTCAGTGCTGCCCTTGTCTGCCGAGTCATGTACGAAATGACCTTTGAGTCGCCACGGTGACCATAAAGCACAATAAGCACCATTGTGCTGTCAAAAAAGCTGAAGATGTTTTACATCATTGCAAAAAATTGAATGTGACTTTTTTTTTTCTTATCGTCTCTCTTCCTTTTTTTTTTTTTCTCCCCAATGTGATGCTTCTCACAAAAGGCCACCTTCCAATTGAGGGGCCATTATGGGTGAGACTCGAGTTTCGTAGGGCTTTAGGAGGTGGGAACAACTTTTCCTGTGCTTTCACAGTAATATGAATCGTCCTTTTAAAACAGATATGGTTACATATTAGTTTTGAAAGGTACAGTAACTGCCTCCGCTTTAGCTGCCTCCAACAGTGGGTCTTTTGTATCCACACAAACTCAATAACTGGCTCCTAATCCCATTTTACTTCACTCACTCCTTCACCAACACACACACACACACACACTCACACACCCTCACACACGCAAACAAACAGAAAACTTACAGGGTGATGGCGTACTGGCTCTTTAAGATATTAGAGCTGTAATGAATTTGAGTCGAGGCTCGGTCAAAGGCTCTAAATTTGACGTCTTCACCTTTCGCCCCCCTCTGGTTCTTGTTCGCTGTCTGACTTTCAGATGTTATTTTCGCTTTTGTCATAAAAGATAAATCTAACTCTGTTTTACTGGTATGATTAGCAGTTTCAAAGGAAATCTAGTGAGATTTAATTATAAACAGAGAAGGAGGGGAAAAAACGAGCGGACACACACATGCACGCTCGTTCACTCGCGCGGTCCCGCTCACACAAACAGGAAATATGAATGAAATATTTATGAAGTGGGCTGATGACTGCATTCACCCATATGTTTCATCACTGCTGCAGTTTACAGGCAGCACTAATGTGATGAATTTTCAATAGACAGAAAAGAGAAGGCTGTTACTAGAAGTGATACTGTGTAATATTTATAATAATAATAAGACAAAGGAGAAGTAGAAGATAACACTATTTGAAGGCTGCCTTCATAACACATACATATGTATTGAATAAAGTATTAATAAAGCAATTCTTGAGTGTTTATGGACAGATTATATCATTAATAGCAGGATGACTGAATATAATCTTACAAAGTAAATGACATTGTATGACTAACATTTTATTTCATGACTACTTACATAGGGACTTATATGTATATATGCATTGACTAATGTATTCATAAAGTGTTTATGAGCAGCTTATGTCATTAATAGCAGGATGACTGAATCTATCTTACAAAGTAAATGATACTGTGTTTTGTACTTAAACTAAAGACTAGCATTTTATTTGATGACTACCTGCATGGGAGCTTCATAACACCTGTATATGCATTGAATAATGTATTCATAAAGCGGTTCTCAAGTACGAAGAGCTTATGCCATTAATATAATATCTCTTATGAAGTAAATGGCGTTGTGTTTGTATAAAGGTCCTTAAAGTAAAAGGTTACATTTTATTTTATAATATCTTATATTTATAACACGTACATAAACACTGAATAAAGCTGTTATAAAGCAACATGGTTATGAACAGCTGATACCATTAATCACAGTATGACCCAAGATGCTTTATGAAGTGAATGACATTGCACTGACAGAGATCAGATGACTTTATTTAAAAACTCATGCATAACGAATAACAAATTTTTGAACACCTGATGTTAATACTGGCAAAGTGCTGTAAACTGTTTCTCTTACAGTGTTTTGAAGGCCCTGTGTAGGTAGACATCAAATGAAATGTTACTACTACTAATAGAATAATATTAATAATATCTCCAAGAGGGATAATAGTGACCACTTGTCATTTATCATTACATAATTTATCATTACATACTTACATAATATGACTTATTATTAAGCACTAAGTAGTAACTGAATGTATATCTGGCGCCTGATGCCCATGTGATCGTTGCTTGTTTGTGCTTCCTCTTCCTGTCCTCTTCCTCTGGAATACTTGTTTTGCTGTTTAATTATCTGTCCTGGAAAGGCGAGGCGCTCAGCAAAGATGAGTTTTTCAGCATGATTCAGTGGGCAGCAACTCTTGTAAAATCACGTCCAGCACGCCGCAGTTTCCAGAAATTGTAGGAACTTTATAGTTTATAGTTTTTATTAGAGCCAGCAGGGGGAGAAAAAAAGGTTTGAGGGCTTAAGCAGTGGATTAACACCATACTTTAAGATAAATCTTTTTTAATGTGTAACTTCATCCCCGCTCATTCTGGGAAAGCTCTCTTATTACCCACTTTATATCACCCTTTGTGACCCATTTTCCCTCTAACTTTAAGCGCAGCGCTTTTTTTTCCCTGACAATCCACCACTCTTTTCTGCTGCCAGCTACACAAACACATTCCTTAAGCTTTTAAACACAGAACAATGGACAAGCACATAGCTGAGCACATTAATGCTTTTGTAAATGGAGAGAGAGAGAGAGACAGAGAGAGAGAGAAAGAGCAAGAAGAAAAGAGATAAGCAGAGCTTGGCTGCGCTGGCCATGCTTCCTAACTCTCGCACCATCCCTCCATCTCTCTATCCAAAAAAAGAAAAAAAAATAGAGGAAAGAAGGGAAATCTCCTCTCTCCATCGTCAAATTCATGCTGATCGGAATGCAGCAGACAGACATCGTACTCAGTCGCCAGTCCCTAATTGACTGCACAAGGATTGGTCACACTTTTAAGTAGCGTCCCATAATGGATTTCCATGTTTGTTGCGCTTTTAACTGCCGCTGCAAATGGAAGGCAAAATGTCTCTTTATTAGCAAAAACAACAGCTCTCTCTTTTTCCCCTCTCTCCGCAAAGACGATGGCTGCCACCACGCTCCCTGTTTGTTTTTTGCAAGGTCAACTCGGGCTGACAGTTGACAAACGATCTCAAGATGGCCGCATCATCTGTCCTGTATTTTTTTTTCCTTCTTTTTTGAGGGGGGGGGGGGTGGTTGGAATTGGGGGATGATAAGATGAATGCCATGTATTTTGCCATGTACTTTTTTTTTTTTATACCCAGACTGATTTTCTGCTTGAAGCTCTTATCAGTTTTGGAAAAGAGCTCTGTGTGGGCAGGTTTGAAGGAGTGATTTTTCACGGTGTGGAAGAAGTTGCGTTCTCTCACTCGCAGGCCTGAGTGAGCGACTGCCTCAAAATCTTTCTGATCTGGACTTATCCTGTTCCTGCATCTTGGCATGGCGTGGCGATTCAGTATTATAGACAAGCTGGTCATCAGATGGGAGTCGGGTTTATTTCTGTGTCTCCCTCCCTCCCCTTTTCAGTGGTGTCTCATCCAAGTCATGTCTCCTTTTTTTTTTTTTTTTTTTATTTATTATTTTTTTTCTCCTACTGGACAGCTCCAGCAGAATGCCTGAGAACTCGACGTCCTTGAGAACAGAACTTTTCATTTTAATAAATTGATTGATTATTTTTTTTCCCTGCTTGCCATTGTTTATCTTGCTCTTTTTCCACAACATTATTAGTAGTTGTGTTTACAGAAAACGGGAAGGGGGGGGGGGGCGAGGAACTTCAACAATGATGCCCACTTCAACAATGATAACTAAACTCGGAATATGTTTTAATTACCTGACTTTTTTTTTCATCGTTGTTGTTTTTAACGTTGTTGTCATCGTCGAGACAATACTCCCCAGCTTGTGATGTTCTTATTATGGTCTCATTTGAATGCCTGTTCACTGCAGGTAGTCTCCCCGCCACCTCAGCCAAACAACGCCCACCCTTTCAACACTCCACCATATCTTGTTTTTCATAATGTTTAATTGCATTAAGAGATGTGTCACGGAGGAGAGAGAGAGAGAGAGAGGGATTGAGAGAGAGAAAAAGAGACGAGGTGTCATCACTTTTTAAAACACAATTAGGCAACACCTCGTCAGGGGTTCTGCCTGCTTGTGGTTGACAAGCGCGTGAATGTTAGTGGTAACAGCATCGCTGATGCACGCGCTGTTGCAGATGCTTGACGAAGCGCTCGTTAAGCGACTGACAGGTGATTCTCATGTTCACCCTTACCTGTCCACACTCACACACACTCACACACACATACCCACGCACGCTTCGATCTCCAGTGCTCAATTCACTCCTGTCCACACTCAACACATCACTGTACTTGTAGTATATGCACTGTATAACTGTGTGTGGTCACTGCTTCTTTAAAGGGCCCATACTATAGCAGGTTTTCTTGTCTGTTTGATGTTTTTTTTTGTTTTATATAGTATTTAAAGTTTCAAAGCCTATTTTTCATTCTATATTGCCTGTATAAGGAAAATAAGGTGCAAAAACAGCTCATTGTTTTAGTAATGTCACAAAAATCAGTTCATTTGCATCGACCCACCTATTCAGCCTGTGGTTTACGCATTCACATTGAAGTGATGAGTCTCTCAGCCCATATTAGCACAATGCAGGCCAGCCAGAACGGTAATAAAAAAGGTATATAAAAAAGCCACGTAAAATGAATTATGGCTGATTTTAGTAAACTAAACTTATACAAACATCATAAGTGGACCACAGGAAAAAAGTAGGATATGAGCCCTTTAAAAGCTTTGTACAGTAGCTCCTTATTACTCCTTATTAAATTATAGTTAATCACATTCATAGAGGTTGATTGATTGCTGTGTATTGATTGAGTCAGATATACTTGTGTGAGTTATGTGTTTGTAAAAAAGCCAAATTCTCATTACATGACGGTAGACAATAAAGTTCCTGAATCTTTAACTGGATTGTGTGTGTGCGCGGATGTGCCTATGCATGTGTGTGTGTGTGTGTGTGTGTGTGTGCGTGTGCGCGCGCCCAAGTTTGTTGCTGTTAGAGGGGGGTCCTTAACACTAATGAAGCATTTTCACATGAATCCTTTTTCTCCCCCTCTTTCACTTCAACTTCTTCTTCATGTGACAAAATGAAAAGGCTTCTCATTAATTTGAAAAACAACATTCAGCAACTTTTATTAAAAGCGAGCGAACGGAGAGATGTGGGGAGAAAAGCAGCAGGGAGGGAACTTTTTCTGTTTTCGTTCTCTTTTCTTCTGTCTTTTTTATTCCTTTCTCAAAAATGAGGCTGTTTAGTTCCGCAGTTCCAAATGCAGTGATTCGACAGACTTGTCAACTTGATACTACTGTCATTTCATCAATGAGGAAGATGATGATGACGGTAATAATGATGATGATGATGGTGATGATTATCCTGGTGATGATGATGATGAGGATGATGATGATGAAACGGCACAGGAGCAGCGTTTTAGCATGCTGCCCATCTGCCTGATTAAAACGCTCTTGCTTATCAGTGTATTCACTTACACACCCGTCTGGACGGAAATAGATGGGGGGGATTGGAAAGGAGAAGGAGGGAAAAGTTAGAGAGATGTGCCATGGCATGATTTGGTTAGTGCAACATGATAATATCCAAACAGACACTTTATGAAAAATGATGCGCTCAGCTCATTAAAAAGCTGTCCAGCCTAATGCCATGGATCGGCCCATGGAACGGGGGGCCATTGGCTTTTTGCTTTGAATGCAGAGACAGCAGTATTGGATAATACACCTTGGAGCTGACGCAAGGAGACAAAGCATGGAGAGGAAAAGTAATGATCATATACAAATATCAATAGGAAAGAGGGTCAATGCTAAAGAAGACATATGGCTATTGATGTTTAAATAACGGCAACTTCGAGCAATGAGATAGAGAGCAAAAACTATCATTCAGGCTCCTCTGCAGAAGAAGATGAAGAGAAAAATGAAGAAAAAATAGTAGAAATGGTTAACGGAAAACACCCCAGAGACCTTCAAATCAAGCTGAGGGTAAGGAGGAAAAAAAACAACAAAAAAAAACAAGCGCTTCCCATGCCTTGTGAACAAAACCACAAATAAATATATAATCATTTAGCATTATGCAGGTTTGCTCTGAAAGGCATTATCTGCCTGGCATTGCCTTCTCAAGAAAAAGAACATTTGACAGTGCAACTCCCTGCTGGAAAAAAAAAAGAAGAAAAAAAAAAAAGAAGAGAGGAAAAGTTATGACTTCAAAAGTGTTTACTCGCCGTATTTTTTAATTTGTCTGGGCATATGCAGTTTATTTGCATTTCAAATATGTGTATTTGAAGCAGGTGGTTTAAATGCCAAGATGCGAATTGATGACAATCACCTCTACCATAAGCGTCAAGGGAGCCGTACTCGCGGCTGACATTAAAACTAAACGAACAGCGGCTAAACAAACACATGGAAATGGAACTCTTTTAGCCGCTCCCCCCTCCCTTTCAGCAGCCCACTTTACCCCCGCATCTGCATTTTTTACTTTAATATTCATGTACATTTAAATATCAGCCGCATATAGAGCTGGAAAGACAGCTGCGTGTTTAAACAGCATTATGCTTTGCCTTGAAAAAAAGACGGAGACGAAGTAAAGGGAAATAAGCACCCCGCATTTGGCAATAAATCTATTCAGCCGTGAACAACGTCAAATACACACATACACACACACACACACACACACGCACATACACACACATACACACACACACACACACACACACACACACATAACCTGCTGGTTTCATCGCTTCCATATTCATTTTTGTAATTTACAGTAAATCCAATAGCCGTCAATCATGAATTAAAAACTCCAAATTTACAACAGGAGGAAACAGCTGCTTCTACATTTACAGCAAGACCACTCTAAAATATTAAAGACATGTCACCCAGCTCGGCGCGGCCCTACATCTGTGGCCATCTGTTTTCTATTAAAACATTACACCCAAAAAAACATTGCTATTTCTGCGCTTTTAGATCAGCCCGGGAAAACAAGAGTGACAGTGTAAAACCTCCCGACGCGATTAGCTCTTGTTCGCGGCCCCTTTGCGAGTGGTCGTGGACGAATAAAAGCGATACACCTATTTACACAAGACAGCAATAGGAGAGGAGGTCATGTTTAAAGTGACCTGGTCTCTGGTCTGATGGGAGAGAGAGAGAGAGAGAGAGAGGGTGGGCGAGTGTGTAAGTGCCTGTGTGACAGATGAGCAAGTGAGCAGCTAACGTTGAGATGGAATACAGAACATTTTTAAGAGAGAGAGTGATGGATGGTGAACAGAGAAAAATAAAGAGAAAGACTGAAAAAGAAAGAAAGAGAGCCAGAAACTTGAAAGAGATAGGGGAGACTGAAAAAGAGAAAGAGAGAGACTGGAAAAAAGAATGGGAAAGAGAGAGTGAATGGAAAAGAAACTAAGAGAGAGAGAGAGAGAGAGAGAGAGAGAGAGAGAGAGAGAGAGAGAGAGAGATGGGAAGAGAAATATAGAGAGTGAACAGAGAGAAATCAAGAAAGAGAGATTTTTGAGAGAGAGAGAGATTGAAAGAAAGAGAGAGAGAGAGGGAAAGAGAGAGAGAGAGAGAGAGAGAGAGAGAGACAGAAAGAAACAGAGAGAGAGAGAGAGAGAAAGTAGAAGAGAGAGCCTGAAAAAGAGATGCTGAAATATTCTGTTACAGTGGATTGGCGAAGAATTATGGCCGGTGTCAAAGGTAAACAATTACAACATCGTGAGTCACTTTTTGGAGCGGGGGCAAAGGAAGATCATTTCTCCCGCTCTAATAGGTAATTTCCTTTGTCTTTCTGAGCACTATTTCACATGTTCTGCCTCCTCAGGGTGGTCTTCGGCAATAGAAAAAAGAAAAAGGGAAAAAAAGGAAAGAAAAGAGAGCATGCTTGGCCGTGCGTTTTTTGACGAGTCGGAGAGGGCTGCCAGCACGGCCCGGTCTGTGGAAGGGGAGAAGTCTGTTTGGCAGATTGTTGAAAGACAACACACAACAAAGCGCAACTTTTCAGGGCCCTCAATCTGAAGAGCTGTTGTCTAGTGTAATAAAGTAGAAAAAAAAAGGTTGTTTGGTTTTGGGGGGCTTTAATTGATGGAGTGGAGGTGTGGAGGGGTCTTTTCTCATCAGTAGGACTGTGATGTGGGAGCTGCTGTGTGAATCATTAGGATATCAGTGTAGTGCCAGTGACAGAGACGATCTGATTAACAAGCTTTCCGTTTTTTATCTCTCTCTGTTTTCTTCTTCTTTTTTTTAAACGAGAACTCCCGCTGCTGCAGACGAGATCTCTTCTCTCTCTCCCCCTCTCGCTCGCTCTCTCTCTCTCTCTGTCTCTCTCTCCCTCTCTCTCTCTCTCCCTTCCTCCCTTCCCTTCTCCACCTCCCTCCCTCATTTTTTCCCCTCCCTCTTCCCCCTGCTGAAGATGGTGGGAGTCACAGGTGTGTGACAATAATTACACATACACTCAGACAAAAATAATGTCATTTCTCTCCATTTAATAAGTTAGCAGTAAAATGCAGGGGGGTGCACAGGGGGGAAAAGCAGGCTTAAATCTTATCTGATAGCGGGGCCCCCTAACTCAATCATATGGCTCTTAAGAACAGGACACTGGCAGCTGGGGCTCGCTAATATGCATGCAATATGTGTGTAAAACGATATGCTTTAATTTTGAGCCCACTTTAAGCGGCAACAAAATCTGTTTATACGGGAGACATTTAAAAAGGGGGAAAAATAAAGCCTGTTAACTCCCTCACTCCCGCCAAGCTGCGACATCTGTTTAGTCTTTCTCTCATCCTACCGTTCCAAAGCTCGGCCTGCGTGATGCGACGTTTTTAAAAAAACGCTTCCACAGCTTTTGCGCTCCATGCTCAATGTGCAAGAGTTCAACTAAAAGGAACAGTTCGATGAGAAATCACATTTACACTAACTTTGACTTTACCCCAAACATAGTCCATCAGCAAAGGCATCTGGTATTAGGTTGGGTTCTGCAGCTACGGGGCTAACAAAAAATAAAAGCTAATAAGTAACTGAAATGCATCCAACAAGTAATAGACACCTCACACATCAAACATGTCTTGGCTTATTTGATTTTTAGTCAAACTATTGCTTTAGCCCTTTAAAATGTAGATATTACTGCTGTTTAATCTATTAAATTTAATCTAATTCAATCAGGTAATTAACAGGGAAGTGCAGTCTAACCAAGCTCTTCATGATTTAAAACCACCTTTTTGATTAGGAAAACATGAATAGGAATATCACACATCACATGTCAGATGTGTTTGATTAGTAGTCCGATGAAACAAAACTATAATAAACACTTACTGATCCAAACTGAGCTCTGAATGAATACACTCTGAGAAAATCTGTGCCACCAACTATAGAGGAACCTTGTGCATCTATAGTATATAGTGATAGAAAACGAACAGAAAGCTCTAATTCCACATGCTGATGCATCATGGCCATGTACACACAGCAAGTCCTTTGTCCACAGGTTTAAATAAGTTGAAAGTTTTTTAAATAAGTTTTTTTTAGAATGGAGGTCTGTTCTAAAGATGGATGCTTGGTTTGATAAGGTTTAAAATTACAGACCCATGGGCAGGTCCAGATTGCCCTTGCTTGCTCTCATAATTAGATACAGTTATATTAGTTTCAGAGTTGTGGTACCATAGCTCACAGTACGCACCAAAAAAATCTTAATGTTAAATAATTCAAGATAATTTACTTATGTCTAATACCCACCCACTAGATAGGTCTTCAGCTTTTCCAAGCTGTTGCTAATGTAATGTCATGAGACAGCACTAACCACCAATTCTGTTGTGTCAGATATCAGACACTTGCTTTAGACCCCCAGCGACCGATGACTGTGGCATTTGCCAGGTTTTAGGACTGATCCTAATATCTCCTGGTGATAGAACTGATGTTTCAGTGGTTGCAACACCTATAATCTTATTATTTAATAAGTCTCTTATACTAAATTTGGCCTAGTGTTTAACAGGTTAGGAGATGTTTATCATGTTACTATTGTTCTTACTTGACTTTAGGTTGATAATTATTAGACGTTACAGGTGCTTTTTGTAGTTGCAGACAGCCTTAGCTTTGTTTCTTCTTGATCTTCTTGTTCGTTTGTTGTGAAAGAATTCAAGTCAAAGCTTCGCCTAGCCTGCTGGATTGCACACTGCTTCCTTGGACCAGCACCATCTAGTGTGTGAGTGTGTGTCGCCAGTGGGTTCTCCCAAAGAGCAGGAAGAGCAAGAGCGAGGGAGAGAAGGCCTTGGGGGTAAGAATACAGGAGGGAAGGAGGAGAGAGGAAGGGGGGGTGGTTAAACTTCAAAAAGCCTCCGACACAAGCTGCCGCTGGCCCTGACCATTCTACAGATGCTTTTGTTCATCTCTCTCTCTCTCTCGCTCACTCTTTCTCTCTCTGCCTCACTCACACTTGCCTGTAAGTCACTCACCCTCTCTTACTCAGCCACTCATTTCTCTCTCTCTGTCTCTCTGTCTCTCTCTCTCTCTGTCTCTCTCCCTCTCTGTGTCTTTGGTGATACACACAGCAAGCGGATATCAAAGTCGCTCTGTCTGTTAGGACTTCAAACCCCCAGCCCCGTCCATCAACCCTAATCATATCGGCACCCCTGAAAATGGAAAAGGTGTGCTCCTCCAACTGGAGTGGAATATTTGATCTGTCCTCTTCAGGAGGATCAACAGACAGAAATCGGCCGGGGGACGTAGAGACGAAGGAAGGGCAGCGCTTAGGGGTGCAAGCAAGCACAAAAAAACACTCCAATCCACTTCAGTCATTCCACAAAAGGCTGGGTTGTGGAGACAGTAACCGGGTAAAGGGAGCTCCGCTCTTCAGGAACTTACCCAGCATGGGGTTCATCAGCGTCTGACTTATGCTCTGCTGGCTATGAAACCAGATACAGAGGCAATATTGCCTAGAGGCAAACACAGCAGTCTCCCTCTAGTCCTCGGGAATAAGTCTATGAAGCTCTAAGTGGTCGTTTTATGAACGCGGCCTGTTAAACTGTACATAGCCACAGTCTCACTAGCTCCACCCTCAGTCCGTCTGATGTATTTTGTGTACTGAAATGGCCTAGCTATTTGCCAACCCTGAAGGATGCCAAGTCTGAAACTGACTGAGGAACTCAAGCCTTGCAAGTTTTAGCATTATTGATTAATAATTAAATTAAATAGTTAGCATGTAAAGTCATTCAGAGAAGTCTGAAATACACCATTCTGGAGAAACTTGCAGAGTCAGAACTGTTCACAGTGGTGGTAATTAGAACCAGACATCTGAAGCATTTAAGGCCTCTAAAAGTTACCTCACAGAAGTGGTCTCAGATACATTGCCAGATGCTCGAGACATTGTTTTACAATTGTTTTGAGATAAAGTTTTGGCCTAAAATGTATTTAATTAAAGCTGTTCAGGGCAGGGAGTTACAACCATGTGTTTTAAGGCAAAAAATTGGATTTATCACTGTTTTATCATTTTCACCCCTGGTTCCCATCACCTCCATTGCAAAGAAATCTTTAAAAGAAAACGTTTCTCTATACTGCATCATTTTGGATTAAATCACTCTGAAATACTTTGTATTTCATTTCATCTCAATGGCTGAAATATGCAGAAATGCCCTGT
Organism: Brycinus macrolepidotus; assembly: GCA_037974445.1. NCBI lineage: Eukaryota > Metazoa > Chordata > Actinopteri > Characiformes > Alestidae > Brycinus > Brycinus macrolepidotus. Next base: position 21,303,428 of record JBBPCZ010000042.1, read on the forward strand.
GTATTTCTGTGTGCATTTGTGTATACTTCCATGCCTCTTTTTTATTGGTCTGAGAGAAAGTAAACTTTTTTTTCAAAGATGCAGTTGCTAGATTGAAAAAAGGTTATTGAAAGTTATTTAAAATTGGTATAAATGACAAAGCATTTTTTACTGTCTGCTAAGCCAACTTTATTTCAGGTTGGTATGTTTTCGTTTTAGTGAATGTCTATTTGTTTTGTGCCATGCTAAATTACCAGTCTATGATTGGTTGCGTTTCAAATCAGTCACGTGGTCCCTTCCTGTTAAAGTAGACTTTTCTTGGTCAGGTTGAGTGGGGAAAACCTCCAGATTCTCTAACACATCTGAATTAGTGTCAGATCTCATTTGAAATGTTGGCTTAATGTGTGTCAAGAAAACAAGCCTTGCTGTAGTCAGTGACTATCTCTAGCCAGTCTTTTGATAACAGCCTCACCTTAGTGCTTTCATACTTATCTGTCCATCTGTTTGCTCATCACTCTCGGCTATTATTGGACCCAGACATGTGTCACATCGTGAGGGCTAGTACAGTATACTTAGCTCTTAAATCCCTTGTCTGTGAGATCAGACTACATAATTACCTATCGCATTAAGCACACACACAAACACACACACACACACACAAACTCATACACATGCTGACAAGCCAGCATGTAGCAGCTGTGGGCATTAGTGCCACACAAAAAGTGCCCAGGGGCAACAAGTCCCAGACCCCCTTTGAATGTGTGAGAGCGTGTGTGTGTGTGTGTGTGTGTGTGTGTGTGTGTGTGTGTGATCACGATTCGGACAGATAGTCACCAGTTTTACAGTTTTTCATAGATAGACTCTAATCTTACAGTATATTGAAAGACTGGCAACAGTTTGAATTAAATTCACTTGAATTAACACTTTAAATGCATGCCCGATTTGCTAACTGTTTGCACATACCTCAAGTCGTTATCTAACACAGTTTTTATAGGTAACCACTAGCATAAAGCTGCAGTCGTACCTTACTGTTGTATCATAATTTTCCTTGGGGTGGAACAAAAATCAGCCGAATTTGGTTGGTCCTGACTTGAAAGGGCTCTGGAGGGAGCAGAGAGTTTGAGGTACTATGAGGTAAACTCATTTATATTTTGTGTGACATTAAATTTACTGAGTAGCACAACACAACACAACTGAGTTAATATACTGCAATTATTCACATGTAATTATTCAGATGCAAATTGCTTGTACCGCATTCCCGCATTGTATCCCAGTCAAGTGAACTTGCTTTTTTGCCAGGCAAATTTTACCCACTACGGCTATTAAACCTTCTTATTTTTTTTAACACAATAAAAGATTTAATTTTTCTATTTCGTCACTTATTTGAAAAGAAAAATAGCCAATGTGGAGTGTAGGTCAAAAGGTCACAAGTGCTAGCAACTCAACATTTGAGTATGAGACTTAAAGTCGAGCAAAGTCGCCAATGTTCCCACCTTTTCTGTATGTGAAGGGCAAAAGCGAGGCAGTGCTTGGCCCTGAAGCAATGCCAATTGTTCTGGCATGCCACAGTGTCTTCTAGTGTAGGCCAGTGAAGGCATCAGGAAGCAGTGAGTCCACACTAACGTTTTCCACTTCTTATGACTCACATTTAAAGCCAGTGATGTGAGGGCGCGGCCACACACATAAACAAACACACACATACACACGTGCGCACACACACACACACACACACACACACACATACACGCACACACACATAGATGCCCTAATCACCCTGCTGCCTCACTTAAGACTTTCTACTTACATCTAGTTGGGTTTATGTGTATGTGTATTTAAAACTGTGTTTAGAAAGTGAAAGGGGGATGATCCCTTATTAGTTATATCAGCAGACAGCCTGAGTCCTCTTCATTATCCTTCCTTTTAGCGTTATATGATTACTGCATGCCCTCTTCCTAAAGAACACATTGTCCTTGTCTTCAGAATAAAAGTCTATTTAAAGGCCCATGGCCTATACCCTACTAGATCAGTTGAACTGAACCATACACCACATGTCTCTGGAAATTTCTGCTTTACTAGATGAGTAAAAGCCACTGAGAGTGATATTCTTTCTCATGTAGAGACTTGTCTGCCCATCAATACATCAGTACTGTCTCAGAATAATCATTCAGATTAAGGCTATGTGTGTGCATTCAACTCTGTATGTGAGTGCGTGTGCTCCTAGCAACTATTGACACAAACAAACAAATTAATTAAGTTCATTTTTTGAGGGGGAGAGTTGGGGGGCTGAGGGGATTTGCGTTGGAAACAGATGTCCACGCGCACTCCTCCAGTAGTGTTTCTCTCCATCTCTCCATGCTAAGTGACAGTGACGGACAGCAGGCAGCCTCTTTAATAATTCACTATTTCCTAATCATTTTTTCCATCCCTTTTGCATCGAGAGCGAGGATGCGATTCGCTGACAGGGTTATGATTGCACAAATCCCCATTAAATGTTCAATCCACTAGGGAAAAAGGAAGAAAAAAGGAGGAAAAAAAAAGCAAAAACATACCCTGATGTGCATTCTAGTTATTTATTTATCCATTAACTACTTTATTTACTTCGCTACAGTATGTATGCTTTGATCATTTAGTCTGGACATGTAATTAACACAAAGACAGAGACACAGGCAAACACATAGGCTCAAAGAGAGGGAGAAGGAGAGGCAAATGTGATTTAAGAGAGAGGAAAAGGCAGGCAGACAGAGAGAGAGAGAGAGAGAGAGAGAGAGAGAAAGAGAGGGAACATAAACATATCGTTTGTGCACACCTTTATTTCCGAGTTGTTCTTTGACACTTCATATTTGGCTGGAATAACACGCTGAGTGTAAAAGCCAGCAGGAGGAAGGAGGAAAAGTAGGCCCCGTCGTCTTCTCCATTTCTCCCCCAGCCCGGCGACGCGACGCGGGTAAGTGAGCCTCAACTGACCAGAAATGATTTGCCTCTGTCTGTTAGACACGTAATGGAGTCATTTAACTAGTCAAATTAGGAGCTGCAGAGATGCAGCATGCTTCATTACTGGGTTCCAATGGGCACCATTTTACATTTACGTCAGGAATGATTTCAGGGCAAATTAATGTTTTTATTGTCTCACACAAATACAACCCCCCACCCCCACAACATGTAAAAGAGCAGCTCCCCCTAGAGGTCACTGACCATAACCGACAGGGCCTAGAGGGGAAAAAAGGAGAAACACTGGCACTTTGTATGATTAGCATTAGTAAACCTTTTTAGGTTTACTCCTAAAGTCTGTTTTCTGCATCAGAGCAATATCTGATTCCTGTGCATTGCACATCTGTTTTAACACCACTACCTCAACTCAGGGAGGCCACGTTTATTAAATTATTAGTTGAACCGAGTATGTCAGAGTAGGGAAAACATCAAAATATGCAGGGCAGTGGTACTCCAGGACCAGGACTGAGGAAAACACTGAGGCCTAGCTTTGGCCTATACAGCCATTTGTTCTCCATTTAGTTCTGCAAACTCATCCTACAATGGGCATGATAACTGACCTTTCTAGGCTCTGGCCACAGTTCATTTGTAGCTACTTTTGCGAGGTGGAGGAAAGCTTCACCTCATTTGTCTCATTAATATATTTGCCTCTGATCTTTGAGAGCTGCTGTCTAACATCTCAGTGTAAAATGCTACATCGAACTAGATTATGGTGTTCAGGGGTGCACAACTGAATGCCTGTGCCCAGCACAGTTTAGTAGATCCTCTCCACAAACACATCCACTAAACTTTAGCAATTACTAAATGAGGTGTGTTTAAGCAGGGGAATCACAAAACTGTGCTGGATACCAGCACTCCAGGACTGGAGTTGTGCACCCCTGATGCAGTTCTTTGAAATGAAAATGACTTTTCTTGCCAACATTAGTTTGATTACACAACTAAAACTACACCCAGTCTGTATGTATACAAAAAGATATCATTTGATATCAAATGCACTCTTAAATTTCTGTATTCTGACAATTCCACTGGTCTAACCACCAAACAAGTTGCTTTTAAGAGCCGAGCGTGGATAGGTCCAGGGCTCTCAAGTTTTGAAGACAGGCAAGAGAGAGATTTTATCTGTGGCTGATACGATCTGTGGAGCTTGGGGGGTGGGGGGTGCGGGGTGGGGGGTGGGGGGG
>JBBPCZ010000042.1:21307675-21338760 GCA_037974445.1 Brycinus macrolepidotus
GGTATGACGTGAGAGCGTGAGAAGACAGCCAGATGCGTGTGTCTCACGCTCATTGCGTGAGACTTGAGAGCCCTGGATAGGTCAGTTAAATAAAGGGCATATTAGCTTAAAGCCCCCCTATACAAGTGAAAAGTCCAGAGAAGTAGGCCTATGTCCTGTTAGTGGCAGGATCAGGCATGGCGTGATGTGACACGGCTCTGGACCTCATCAGCAAAGCTCCGGGCATGTTTGGTTCCAGACAAGACGCAGGCCCACTCCGGCCTGCTCCAGCACTGCTGCCCAGCGTGTACGGATCCTGTCACTAGGGATTTGTGTTTCCCCTGTGTGGGGGCTGGCGGCTGGCTGGTGGGTGGAACCGCAAAATCATTTGTACACCACTGACTCACTGTTTAGAGTTGGCCTTTTCTCTTTTTTTCATTTATTTTTTCACCAACCCTTGGTTCTGATGTGGTTCTGATATCCGACTTTGCATAAAACATGCCTGACACACAGGGACTTTTTACAAATTATATTTGCTTTGAACAGAGCTCTGTATTTTGAGTTGAGAAGGTATTTTTCTCATCCAAACATAGTCTGTAGGGCTTATTCTGCCAGAACTTTACTAAATCCACATCTCTGCTCCTAAAAAGGGTACAGTACTTTTTTTCCTCTCGATTTTGATGTGGCTCTGATATCTTAAAACATACCCAACGTACAAGCACTTTTTTTTTTACACATTATATTTGCTTAGAACAGAACTCCATATTTTGAGTCTCAAAGGTATTTTCGAACATAATAATGTATTTGGTCACAGTTTTGCTAAATCCGCATCTCTGCTCCGTGTCAGAATTGCGAGTGTCTCATTGCTGCTGTTTCTTTTATTGCAGAAACTCAAATGTCATCCGCCTCTCCACTACACCGCCTGTCTGTCCATTTATCCCGGCTCAATCCATCTGAGTGATTAGATATTGAGACACGTAGCGTGGCTTTTTTGATTGTCACTTTGAGCGGTGTGTGTGTGTGTGTGTGTGTGTGTGTGAAAAGCTAGGCAGGGAGAAAGAGAGAAAGCCCCTCCTTACAGCCCCTGTTGTGCTTGACATTCTGTCGATGCGGTTTCACCCAAACGCCGTGTGTGTTTGATCCTCTCTTCGGGATGCCAGGCTTTGAGGCACTGAAGCTGCCGTTTTCTCTGCAATACACAGCCGTACAGTTCTGTTTCTCCTTCTCTACTTATATGTGTGTGTATGTGTGTGTGGGGGGGGGCTGGCTAAGGATTGGTTGGTGTAATTTTTCGGGGATATGGGATACAGACATAACACATTGACATACTCTCTCTCTTTCTCTCTCTCCCTCTCTCTTTCTTTCTCTCTCTCTCCATATATATCTTTATGTCTACACACACACACACACACACACACACACACACACACACACACACACATACATATATATATATATATATATAATACATACATATTCTCTCATGTCCCAAGAAGGTATAAAAACAATCATGTTTGTGTTTGTGTGCGTGCGCACGCGCACGCGCGCGTGTGTGTGTGTGTGTTAAGAGAGAGCAGCCACCCAGTTCCCACTGCTGCCTGCCTGTGATAACCTCACCATGAACCAAGCTTTCCATCTCTGCACTTCAAACTGCTCCAACATTCACTTTTCACACTCACTCTTGTGCTCTCCATATCTCCACTACAAAGCCTACACGAGAGTTCGTCGAAAGCCTTTTCCTTCGGCAGCTTATTTGTGAAGCTGAATTATTAACCGACATTAAACTACACTGGCTACAGTCTTTGAATGAGTCGTTTTTTTTTTCTCTCTCTCTCAAGTCTTTGAATGTTTTTTTTTTTTAAGCAATGTGTCGTTCCAATCTAATGTAAGAAGTATGGAGTAACTCGATAAAAGTGTTGGAAATGGCCTCGTGTGAATGGCGATCCTGGACGCTAGTGAGGTCATTCATTCAAGCTCTTTTGTTTCTCAATCAGCAAAGCTTAGTGGCCGTCACCCAGGCGCAGAGGGTCATTTTAAAGGATCGTGTACATAGTTTGTGCCTTACAAATAAAAGGCAGTGGTGAAATATTACTTTTTTTGATGAAGCACTCTCTCTCGTACAAGTCAGTATCTACTAGAGAAGGACAAAAAAAGGCCACAGCCAGACAGCCCTCTGTCTATCTCCATTCTTCTCCCTCTTATTGTTTTTTCCTCGTTCTTTTTTTATTCACTCTGTCTGCTATTTATTTATCGATCATCAGACTGCCTGGTTATCTTTGCATGGCGGGCAGTTATAGATGAATGCACAAAGCCCTTCCATCTGAACAAGAGATCATTGTGCGCAACGGGTCCTCCCACGTTCCTTTGCAGCCGGGGAGAGTTGTGGTGGTAGTGGGGGTTGGGGGGGGGCTGCATATGGGGATTCAAACAAATGCTGCCATTTCCTGTCATCCCCAAAGCTCCGGCCTTTGAGTGGCTATGAAAACAAACGTGGGAGTGTTACCGATAACATAAAAATATTATCCTGCTCCTGTTGTTGACCGTGCTAGTACCTTGGAGAATAGCTATTACTGCGCTAGGAAAGCAGTTCAATTGAGTGGGTTTGATTTGAAGGAAAATCATGTGTAGATAAGTGATTTAAAGAGGTGGGAATCTATTGCAGTACTATGGCTTTTGGTTCTGGGTTGATATAATACAACAAATCATTGTCTTAAACTGAGTATTCTCCAATCTGCAAGTTTATTATTCAGTTAGTAATCTTAAAACATATTATTCTGTAACTCCTATGAAATTTGCATGTCATTTATGCAGTTATGAACCGAAGTGTGAGCCTACATGTGGGTCATTAAAGTTATACCCTACTGTTTTTCAACCTAATCTCTATCTACCGCTGCTAAAGCATACTGAACTTTCCCTATATTTAAGGAAAAAAAAACACCAACTTGAAACACACATGTAATAGAAACCAACAGGCAGATGCCTTAGTTAAGAAGAGAAGGTGTTTGGGTAAGACAGATTTTGGTTCTGTCAGTCAGTGTTCAGATTTTTGGATAAATTGCATTTGTAACACTTTCTCTTAAATCATTACATTATTAAAATTTCAAAACCTAAATATATTTATCTCTATGTTTAGTCATCAAAAAAACAGCTTCATCTTATTAAACACACATTAATTTCTAATCACATTCTGAAAGAAATTACATAAGAATGCATTAATATATAACACAATGACCTAAGATCATGTGTGTATATCTATCTATCTATCTATCTATATATATATATATGGACATATAAGTATATAACATCTCATTTTGCATATGTAAATAACATGCTTAGCAAAATCCAGTCCAACAAGAACTTTTCAGAATGTCAGTAGTCAACTGGAAAAGGCTTACTGAGTTGCATACTGTTATTAAACAATGACCTTGGCTCTGCTCAGATGTCTGCATTTTGATAATCTGCTATAATCATGCAAAACATTCTTTTTGATAATCTGCTATAACTTTTAGTATTTGTAAAGAAATATCAATATGGAAAAACAATAAAATGGCCAGTGTCTCTTAGTGGATGCATGATGGAACAAACATTTGGAGCGCTTTTATGGCCAGGATACCACACGTCCTTCTACAGGATCTTGTGGCTAGAGCATGGTGCTAGCTTAGGCGGGGATTTGTGTCGGTTTACCGCCGTGCCGTGGCTTGGCTTATCTGCGGTGAGTTGAGTGCGGTGTGTTAAGGTGCAGTCCCTGACAGATTGCGTGGCAGAGTTAGCGATGTCGGTGGCTAGGGTTACAGCCTGGACACACGGCTGCTTCCAGAAGGTTCACCACGGGGCTCCGACGGGTCCGAGAATGCCGGGATAGCTTTCCAGGGTTCCAGCGGACCTCTGAGATCAAACGAAGCAGCGGGAGTAAAGGGGGGGTGGGCGGCGGGGGTGGAGGATAACGACGACATTTCTGTGACAGGGCTGTGGAGTGACATCCGGGGTTTTTCTCCCTCATCCATTTGAGAAGATTGGTTAGGTCCACCGGTTCCCACAGAAAGCTCTCCGAAAGCATTCATAATTACTCTTAAGAAGGTAATAGTGTGAAATGAGTGCCTGGAGGAATAAAGGATCTTTATTATACTTTGCTGTCAGTGTATGTGTGTGTGTGTGTGCGTGTTTAGACAAAAATGTGTATTTTGTACACACAAAAATGCTTTCACCAACATCGATAGAGAACAGTAAATGAAGAGTGAATAAATAGATAATGTTATGAGACAGTTAGCATTCTTAGCCATCAAACATTTCTCACATTTGCTTCATTTCAGTTATTTGAAAGGTGTTCTCTTTCAGCAACTGTGTTTTCTTTCTTTCTTTTTTTAAATCTGATGGTTGTAATTTTGTAGCGCAGCAAAGTTCACACTCATTACATTAAACACACACACACATACACACACACACTCTTTCTCTTTCTTGTTGCAGAGTTGAGAGAGGTATTCTTATTGGAAAATCTTTCAATAAATCAATGTGACTTTAAACACATTTCCCCCGCGACACCGCTGACCTGATAAGAACTCCACTAATCTCTTTTGAGGCTGTCGGAGTGCTTTGAACAAAATCTAGTTCGCATCTATCAGCAAGGTTATTTGTCAATGACTTATAATCCCAGGTAAATTTCGCTGGTTTTATATTAGAGGTTGCTAATGGTTCTCATGTCTGAAGTTTCTCAGGCCTGGGAAAAAGGAGGAGATTGAAGTGGAACAAAAAGAATGTTATGGATTCGCCTGCCAAAAACAATGGGAGTTGAGAGAGAGGGCCGAAACTGAGGGATTGCTCGGGAATTTATAAAAGGAAAAGAGAAAAATGGACATTTTAACTATTATTATTATTGTTATTATTATTATTATCATTATTATTATTATTATTATTATTATTATTATTATTGCATTCTAAGACAATCATGGTACTATTTTTATTCCCCGTACAATTAATTGTTGATAATTAGGCACTTTTTAGCTCAAGAGCAGTGACTCGTTTTTGCCCCTCTCATCTCTCTGTACACAAAAACAATCACTCTGCTCGGGAGAACACTCGCAGTTCGTGTCTCTCCACCAAGGGCACAATGTGGGCCAAGACAGAGAGCAATCAGCAGCCAGACCAGGCCTTCTGGGTAATTTATGAAGCCTCAATTAGAGGAGCACACAAAGTAATAATTCTCAAAAAAAAAAAAAAAAAAAAAAAAGGCTTGGTTGGCCAACACGTGCCTTATCCCGCTCCATCCGTGCTTATTAGAACCACCTCCCCGATGTCATAAACAGCATTCACAGATGAATAATTAATAAAAAACATGTTGGAGATAACTTCTCTTTGACGTTGCGTCTAATATTGTTCTTGAAACCAGAGTTTACGAAGCAGCTGAAAGTGATAAAGCCATTGTTCCTCGACAAGTGCTGCGTTTTGTATTAAGGATCTTCACTTTTAGGGAAAAAAAAAATGCCCATGTGTTTCCTGAGTGGATGTATCCCTCTTTGCATGGGAAAAGGCTGCCATATCCATCATCTCTTCACGGAGGATGGTCTTAGACAAAGAGGCTTGATCTCACGCTGTTTATGGTTGTGTCAAACCCAAAGAGTCATAGCCGTAAGTGCTTACGCCGACGCATAAATAGTTTGACATTTCATATTCTAACAATGTCTTACCTCTCGTAGTTGAGTAAATAAAAAAAGTAAACAGGTTCCATGGGTGATGGGGGGATATAAATCTCCGTATTCCCTTTTAAGCTTGCACTCTTTTTCGATGTATTTCCATTTTTTTTTCCACCGTGACTAGATGTTTATGCTGTACCTGGAAATCGTAGTCTGCTATTGTTTGCGCAAGCGAGTGTTGGTGAGTGTATTAACCGCTTACAAGAGGCGACCGTGGACTATTAAATCAAACTGTGCCACACTTTTCCACACTTCAAAAGATCTGTCTATTTTGGGGGTCGTATGTACGGATATGTATGTGTGTGTGTTATAAAACGACCCCTGCCTCTAGCCTGATGCATATTTTCACCACTGAGTAATGTGTGATACAGTTCCACATGCATTCACTCTTCTGCTCTGAGCTTGTAAATTACGCCCAAATGAAGGGAGCTAAGTAGATGATCTGGGGGTGCTGTGTTATGTCACCAACAAAGCAGGCTTTAAGTGTCTGCTGCATGGGTTTATAGATTATGGTTTATGGAAAAGACTCAGGCTTCACCAAACAAGGCCACAGAATCAAGTCTGGCACTGTAAATAGAAGTAACAGGTGCTGCACAAGTACGGTTGATTATTTATTTGCTTATCGGCAAATCTCATTATCTAACATATCCACGGTACTGAGTCTTTGCTGGAAAACCGATGCTTTCCTACACTGTCGTGCTCTTTGGCAGGCCTTTGGACATTTAAATTTGACCCACCATATACGATCCATATATTACAGATAACATGCCCATGCCTGACTTTAAGAACAGTATCATTTCCACTCAGCGAGCAGATGTATGGTAAACCTATCTGTTGTGTGTGCGTGTGCGTGTGTGTGTGTGTGTGTGTGTGTGTGAGAGAGAGAGAGAGAGAGAGAGAGAGGGAAGGAGAGAAAGAGAGCGAGAGATAGAGAGCAAGAGAGGGAAAGAGAGAAAGAGAGCGAGAGAGAGAGAACAAGAGAGAGAGGAAGAGAGAGAGAGTGTGGCTTACGCACAGTGCCTGGAAAGCAATGTACAGATGTCGAGTTAGTGAAAGAATTTCCAGTCAATTAAATCAGGCCTCTTAAATCAGTCAGAGCAGCCCTGTCCAAAGTTTGGGAAACTGCTCTGCTTTCAGCTTTCTCACAATCAAACCCTTCCTTTCTCTCTCCTTCCTCAGCTCAGGAGATCTGCAAATCTTTTCATCCTAAATCACTCTTTCTCTATTTAGCATCTCCTTTAACATTGCGACTGGGCGCGAGGGATGCACACCCTTTGGCCCCTCTCTGGAAACATCTGTGAGCTGAGCTCGGAGAGGGGCCTGTTTTTGGCCGCCACTCGTGGCGCATATGCGGAAAAATCGAAACGTAAATAAGGAGGGGGGGGAATCATAAATAGTGCCGTCTTAATTGAGACCCAGTAAGAGTAAGTAGCAGATGTTGGAGCGGGAACTGTTGAATCATCGGAGACCAGTGGGGAAGCAGGCAAAATCACTTTAAAAAAAAAAAAAAAAAAAAAAACCAGGTGCTTGTGCTTTTCCATCACAGCAGCCCGCGCTGACGTCGAGAAGTTAGCATGTGTGTATGCGTGAGTGACGGTGTGTGTCAATCAGTGTGTAATTTGCTGCAGAGCTGGTTAAGGGTCCAAAAAAGGGGTAAAAAAAAAATATCAGAAAAGGGAAACAGGGAGACAGTTAAACAATTATAGTATTTGGCTATGGGGCGCCGCAGGTGCCAAAAGGCATATTTATGTCTCTATAGAAGCCGTAAGTGCTTTTAGATCTGCGGGAAAGCCTACACTCTCACTACACAAGCTTTGTCACTCATATCTGCCCAAACTTTAAAACGAACATAGAGAGGAAATTTTTTTTTTTTTCTTTTACTTGTCACAGACTGTGAAAGCAAAAGTATGTCAACCTACATTCTCCTAACTTAAAACGTTCTAACATCTCTCTCTCTCTCTCTCTCGCTCGCTCTCTTTTTGCATGCACTCTCGATCGCTGTCACTACTCTTATGGAAGTCTCTAGAGCATGATCTGAGGGGAGTATGCAGCTAGAAGCTGCTCTCCTGTGTGGGACTGCTCTTATGATTCCTCCCCCCAGAAATGAAGAGCATGGATGTCAGGTTCCCTCTGATAACTGCTGTGTTAGTGCTGGTGGGGGACCTGAGAGAAGGTGCCACTGACAGGTCCCACCAAGAGGGATAAAAGGCCCTCCTCTGTTTCCCCTTTTCTCTCTCTCTCTCTCTCTCTCTCTCTCTGTCTCTCTCTCTCTCTCTGTCTGTCTCTCTCTCTGTATCTCGCTGTCTCTTCATGAGAGCAGTGAGTGACTGACAGTGTCACTCTAAGGGGAGCTCGTCTGGTGCTGGCTGACTGACTCAGACATGGCGTTTGGGGGTGCGTTCCCTCTGCACCACGACGCCATGCAAAATTAGTACGCGAGAGTGGCACTCCTGCGAATAATACCAACAGCAACTCCTGGGATCCCGGGTCTCCTAGATTAGAGCTCCCAATTAATACAACACATACTACAGAGAGCGAGAGAAACAGAGAGATACATGGGAAGAGAGAGGGAGGTCTACTGAACATGCCCTATGTTACTATGGGAACATGTCTGACACCAGTTGTCCGTGGCATAGTTTACAGCTCCTTAAACTGCGATGGCCTGTATGTGGGTCCACACATCATTCTAATAACTACACAACATACATATAGGCTTTGCTGTAGTTACTTAATTAACTACAGTAAACTACAGTAATTACAGTAGTTACTGAATGATACATTTTAAAATGCTTGACTGTCTGAGGTCCTTCTTACATGCCCTGTTACACTGCTATGCTTTTGTGCATTAATGACTTCTACCTTTTTTTTTTCCAATATTTTCTGTTTTATATGAAAACACGTTTCACTGAAACACAGCACATGGCTAACCTCACAGCCATCTGTGTATGTGTGCGTCTGTGTGTGTGTGCGCGCGCGCGTGTGTGTGTAGGGGAAGTGAGTGTGTTTGGCCTATTTAAGTGAAGCCCAGCCTCACCCCACGTCAAGCCCTGCAAAATAAAAAGCCATGATTCATACTCAAATGAGCCCTGATGAACAAAAAGTGACCTCATCTCTTCCTGTTGTCAAACAAAAGGTTCTTTTTTTAAAAAGTGAAGGGAGGGAAAGAGGGGCACGATAGGCGGACATGAGAAGGAGAATCTGGAGCACTGCACAAACCAAATCTCATCAGAGCAGAAATGTGAAGCGCCGGCATTTAAGAGAAGCAGACAATAGCAACTTTTACCAGCAACCCTGCTTTGACCTTGTTAGCAGTGGGGCACTCTGGTAATCTGTGCTTAATGATTTTTCTCCTCCCTCTCTCTTTCTCTCTCTTTCTCTCTTTCTCTCTCTCTCTCTCTCTTTCTCTCTCTCTCTCTCTCTCTCTCCCTCTCTCTCTTTTCTTTTACATTAGACCACAGAGTGTCACAGTCATTTAAGACGTGGCCCTTTTTCTCCCCCCCTTCTGCGCATTCCGACGCCATTATGTTACATTGTTGCAGAATAAAGCCTGGTATTATGTTCCCGCGGTAAAGGGCACAAGTGGACTGAGTTTTTATCTGCTGAACGAATCAATCAGGATTATGTCAGTTGAAAAGAATCACAGACAGCAGTCGCCAGCAGACCAAGGGGGCTGTGCATGAGTGTGTGTGCGAAAGAGAGAAAGAAAGAGAGAGAGAAAGAGAGAGAGAGAGAAAGGGAGAGAGAGAGAGAGAGAGAGAGAGAGAGAGAGATAGGCTGCACAGTTATGGGTGCGATCATGGAAAGAAATATGTATTTGTTGCCCAGGACCATAGTGTGTTGATGGAAGAGTAATTTCTACTGTACGGAGCGAAAGAGCCCAGTTTTATTTTATGCGGTTCTGTCTCAGTGGGAGGATTCTGAGGACGGTAATTATCATTTCAGCAGAAATGATTAGGAGATCAAATGGAGATCGAATGCCATTTCCTTCCATTAATGCGGGGGGTTTAGAGCGTCTGTCATGCGCTGGCCATCGCCAGGCCTGTGGGAACCGCAGAGAGAACAGAACAGGGTGGGACTTGGCATGGGGGGCAATGGGACATATACAGCACAGCAGTACAGAGGAGAGGGAGAGAGAGAGAGACAGACAGAGAGAAAGAGAAAGAGAGAAGGGGATAACCTTTGAACATTCACTCTACCCAGAATCTTTTTCTGCAAGATATAACAGGATCTTATGAATAAATAACAAATCAGTGTACGTATATCAGTATTTGAGTTCATGGAGATGTGAAGCATATTAATTGTAGGCCTCATGCCTGCTTGAGTTAAAGGGACATGAAAACGTGGTCAAATTTGACCATGAGGTATGTGCTCTTTTCTTCTGAGGCAGTCTCGTGAAACATCGTCCTCTTTTTTGGCCTCACGTGTCGGGGTTGAGGTCACGACCCCGAGGTCACTCCCATGTAGTGCTGCACCACTCCAGCAGCCCACAGCCTACTACATAATGGACGCTCCTCAAAGATCTCAAAGCAAGCTACTGACATTTTTCCACCAGACCTTGAACTCCAGTAGTAGAAAAATCACATAACCTACATTTATTTTTATTGAATAATTTACACAATTTGAAAGGGAGAACTGTCGTTTTTATTTTTTTTTTTACATTTTTTTGATAAATCAGCCAGCATAAGTTATGCAGAATTACAACTTTTTTGATGTTTCTTCTTTAGTTTTTTTTTTTTTTTTGTAAATACTATTTGAAAGCTTCAGCTGCCCTTTTCTTTTCCTTATGCAAACATTTCATGATAAATTGACTTGAGAAACAAAAAAGGAAAATATATGTATATGTGTTTACATCAGCATAAGGCAATATATTTTGTAAATGTAGCTCTCTGAGATGAGACTGCTTCTTGTACTTCCACTGAACTGTAGGAAAAGAGCAAAACCTCCAAATGCCGCATTGCCATTTGTATTGTATTTATGTATTGCAAAAAAAAGGTAATAGATCAAGCACATTCCATTATTCCCTTATAAGATCATTAGCAAATATAATTAGATATGAAAGAAAGTAATTTGGGCGAGAGAGAGGAGAAAGCGCTATCAGGCACAGAAGACAGATTGCAGCATCAGTGTTTGGGCTTAAATTGCTCTGTGGAGGTATTATCAGTATGAGGATCTCTGCCCCAGAAATGGAGTCAGAGAAGAAGTCAGACACATCCGCTCTCCTTTTTCCTCCATTTTCTCCGTAGACCTCTCCAGCCTGCCAGCCGTCATCCATGGCCTCGTCCAAGATGGACCCATCTCAGTGCTTTAGTGAAAAGAAGTGTAGGTGTCTGAGGTGTACATGTGATCTTTATGGTTGCTAACAAGACCCTCGGGTGTAGTTTTAATGCCAGAGTAGAGAATGAAATAAACCATTTCACATTCTAATTTCATTTTGTTTTGTTTTTTTCTTTTTTGATGATGCCTATTATTGCAGCACAATTAATCATATTTAAAAAATTTTACTGCCATTTGAATGTCTGTGACACATTATTAAAAAATCTTGCTGAAAAAAAAGCAGAAACTACAATTGAATGTCACAACAAACATGCACTACCATTAGAAGCTGTTTAATGGACTTAATGATATATTTTCTGCTCTGTATAGGCCTTTATAGAAAGAGAAAGTAGTTGTTAGCATTTTAGCTTGAAATATGTGTCCAAATGTGACAGGACCAGACGGCTCACAGTCTGTTAGGATAGGTTCAGACAATCATTTGGGGTCAGGATTTATGTTTGGTTCTCACAGCCCACTTTCCACCTTTTGGTTATAGATTTTAGATTTGTTCTTGCACTTCCACCAGCTTTAGTTTTTCTCCCTACTTTCATTACCTTAAAACAGTTTTTAATCTGGCATGCTGGAGTCATAAATGACAGAATTTAGCACCGAAGTCCACAAGGGCCACATTCATAAGAACACTGGAAATAAACAGCGAATTCTTTCAGGAAAACACAGACCAGTGCAAACAGAAGTACATTTATATTTCAGATTGGACAAAAACATTTTTTTAAATATCTCAAAGATGTGTAACATGATATGTAAATAAAGAGCTTTAGAGTTGAACAGGTAACACCAGCATATTAATTTAGTACTACACAGTGTGAGAACAGCACAGTATGGAAAATTTATCCAGACGTTTGGTGAATAAATTATTTAAAATAGAATTTAAACTGAAGTTCAGACACCTGATATTATGGTTTTATAGTTTATTGATCCTTGTTTTAATGACGGCTATTATGGTCACTGCGTAGAAACCAGTGCAAACCTGTCAGATTTATTAGCCACTTTGGGTGAGGATGAGCCGGTTTAAGTCGGACTCTGGGCAATTGTAGACTCAAGACATGATGATATAGTATAGATCAGGTCGCGATTGGACAGAATTATGTTGAGCTCGAGTCAAATTCGAAATGTACTGCCGTTTGGTGGGTTGAATTTGGACAGAAAATTCTCAGGCAGCATTCAGTTTCAAATCAAAATAATATTTTCATTATTTGTATTGTGCTCTTTGCACAGTAGTGAAGTGGTACTTTCTTGCTCTAACCCACCGTCATCCGGTGTGGCTTATGCCTGGCGCGTATCAGGAGAATAACAAATGCGCTGTTTGTTTTACCTAGCGCAAGTTCCCCTTTACAAAGAGGGATACACAAATCCCTGCGTTAAAGCAGGCGGCAGAAGACCTTTTTAAGTGGCACATGTACGAGTTTTGTCTGCTCCTTTTGTGTTCTTTCGGCACTGCGCTGTGCTTATCTGAGGGCAATCTGAACCCACACAACCGCCGAAGCACAATTGTGCTGTTTCCCCCCAGAAACACTGGATTTCTTTTACACTTTGAGGGAGGGGTGGGGGTGGTGCACGCTGATCCTTCTAGTCTTTGTGAATCACTGCAAATGGTATTCATAAACATCCTGTGTTCATTAAAACCTTCTAAAAATATGATTTGGGTGCACTTCCTAGTGCTCAGCCTGTTTGTGCATGTGTGCATGAGTGTCTGTGTGTGTTGTGTGTGTGTGTGTGCACTCGTATTTACATATTTATAAATGCTGGTCTGTACAATGAGGCCTACCTTTGCCAAAAACAACACTTTTCCAACAGTGCCGGATGCCTGGGAGAGAACAAAGCCACCCTCCATGGCAGTATGTGTGGTGTGTGTTCAATATGGGCAGTGTGTGTTCAGTGTCGAGCAGAATACTGTGAATCACATCTACTCCTCGTTCAAAGGGGGCAGAAAGCAGTGTTTGAATGGAAACAACTAAAGTGTTTCAACCCTACAAATAACTATGGACATTGAAGAATCCGCAATATAACAAATCCAGCTGAACTACTCAAGAAAAGAGTTCACGGTCCACATCCATTCATTCTGCATGTCGTCGCTGTCATATCAAAACCTCTCTCTTCCCAGTTTATTTGAAAGTCCCAGCTTCCCTTTACATTGCATAGAAGAGTTCATGACCAGTGCACCAATAGAAACGCTCCAAAAATGACTGGAATAAAATCTCACATTAAAAATGTCCCTTCTCTTGCAAAGTCACCATTTTGGAGATATGAGGTTTTGTAACGAGGCGATATACTGCTTTATAAGAAAGAGTGTGAATTCTCATTGTTACAGAATTACTTCCCAGTTTTTCCTCTTAGGTTAAAATTGTATCTGAAAATGAGCTGTTAAACTCCAAAATTAATGTGACATAGCTGGATATACACTAAAAGTGATTACATAGTAAAATGGCAGAATTATTTAACACCCGGCACATAAAGCGGGGTCACGTGCGGCCCTAGAGCACTTTTTACCTTTTTTTTGCCATAGTTGTGTGGTGCAGCGATAAGAAGAGGCAGTTGTGAAATGTCAGGTCTTCGAGCCTAGACAGCAGGGATGGTTCCCTGAGCGGCCTGGCCCTTGTTAACAGAGCTTGCTCTCAGCCTTGTGCTGGGCTATTGTTCTGTCCGCCTCTTCATTTAGCCATTCTGTTAAGCATGACACATGTATTAACATAAGATGGATCCTGGAGCTATGAGTCCTCTTACCATATGTCTTGTATTACTTTCCAGGGCCCCCACTCTGCCTCGAGTGCACCAAAAGTGTACTTTTACTATGAGACAGTAGAGGGTGCTAGACTGCTTGAACTCTGAGAGACCTAATAAAAGCCCGAAGTTTGCTTTCTCCTTTATCTTACTTTATACATCCTTTTGGTCCGATTTGGGATGGATTTAGAGGCCATCCTTTCATTTACAACATGATGACGAAGATACAGAATCCGAAGAGTAAACACGACATGCTAAATGATCTCCTCAGGCAAAGAAGAAAGGGCAATGGTGCAAGTCACAGAATGTGTGGTACACTGTATATTTTTCTTAAAAACAACTTATCATTGTGCCTTCCAAAGGGAAATCAACCGACATACTAAATGTGCACCGAAAAAGAACTTGCGAGGAGCCATAAAGTTGATGTGTTAAGTCTCTAGCTCGCAGTGGCAGTTGTTTGGGGAGAAGGAATGGCGTCCTTAAATAATAACATTCCAGGTGGCTTAGTTAATGAAGAGTGAAAATCAAATATGGGGCGTAATCTGTAACTCATTACTGGAACTTTCTTTAAAGGGAAGTCACAAAGAGCAGGCGCCCTTGGGAGAACAGGCGATTTAAAAAAAAAGTAAAAAAAAAAAAAAAAGTAAAAAAAAAAGCTGGCGAACACGATTTATTATCATTATGGTTATGATTATCTTCATTTCCTCTCGGACTACAGCAAATGCGTCGAGACAGCTGTAAAAGCATGACCGCAGTCTATCCTTTAAAGCCCTGCCAATCGCTTCACATTCTCCAGAAATGTAACCAGAACTCCGTCTCCACATTAACGTGAGATATCTGCAGGTTAGAGGGAGATGGCACTGAGCACCAGAAGGCCATACGTAGATTTGAACTTGGGCTCTCCACTCATACAAGATCTTGTATCGCCATCTAGTGGCCACCTTGTTGTTTTACAGCTGGTGGATTGGCAGAGAGAGGCAAGAGACTCTCTTTAGTTCAGTGACAGGCCAAAGTTGTGGGCTATTTTTCAAAAGATTAGAGTATCTGGCATTAGTGTCCTCAAAAAGCAGCTTTCCTAAAAACGATCGTTTAAATGTTGTATTGTGAGTGTGTGTAAAGGGTGTTTCAAGTGTGAAATAGTGCCATTAATCACTGGTGTTCCGGTTGTTAGTGAGCCTTTCACATTGCCACATTTCTTGATATTAGCAAGTGAGGGTGGGGTGGGGGGGTGGTAGCTTGCTTTAATTCATTGCTTAATCTCCATCAGCGCTTTCTAAAGCCTCAAAACTGTGCCTATTTAAGAAATATACATCTTGATCTTTGCCAGTGACGGCACGACTGTGTACATAATGCGAAGTGAGGAGGTGTCAGCGTTATTGCTTTTAGGCCCCATCTAAATGGCGATGTGTTACTCTGTTATTAAGCTGAGGAGCGACTCCTCATTTCATTTCCATAACGCTTCTTGTGCGCCCCCCAACACCCCCCCCCCAACCCCACCACCACCACTACACACACACACACCCCCCTTTCAAACAAAACGCGTGTTTTAATTTTATTTTGTCATTTTCATGGAGGCGTTTTAAAAGAACATGATGTGGAAATGCACTGTGTAGGTTTTATTGCCAAATCATTTTTTTTCCTTCTCCGGGCTTGTACGGAGAATGAAGCTGCTCGTATTACTCACTTCTCACTGCAGTAGAGAATAATTAGAGAAACGGTAAGCATTTCACCGCAAGTCCAACTTCAGCAAATAACTGCATGCCTGCAGTCTTGTGCAACTTCTTCTGTTTAGTCAACACATGAACTTGCTTAGGGGAAAAAAAATGTCTGAAAGTATTCTAATAACCCTCCTTATTATGTATATACATGATATTTATGTAAATTGCAAAATCTTGCACTACTGTCTGGCCTAATGTAAATATTAGGGGAGAGAGTCCATTACCATTGGTTTAAAGCTTTCTTAGACAGACATCAGAATGACACTGCAATTGTGATGATTTCTGTAAGGCTTAGCTTTTTTTTTTCAGGGATTGGTAATATTGGTCGTATTCCGAAGCAGCTAATGCATTCTATTGCACATTAGTAGTAACATGAGCCCTAGGAAGACACTTAATAATTCATTGTGACTTTGCAGTGTCATGATGATGGATTTGTACTTGTCTTGTGCTGTTACAATCACAACCAGTGTTTCTCCATCGTCATCAGTGTATGTACATTTTGGTAACACTTGAGTAATGTGTCTGTTCCAGGGCCCATGAATCTTTATGACAATTAGAGATAAACACCTTTTGCAGTCTTTACAATTGCAGGCCGAAGCCACGGCAGATGTGACTGTGCGGCAGTGGAGGTTTCCAAAGACACAAAGCTAAACTTTGTATATGTGACACAGTGCTACGCGCAGCTGGGTCTGAGGCAGTCATGGGTCATTAATTGAAACGTCATCTCTGAGTGGACTGAAACACACATATCAAGGATGGGCTGATAAGGAAATTGTGGGCCAGTGCCAAAATCCAGTGTATTTTATGTACATGTCTGCTGATTCTAAATCTACTCTGAAAAGCACTTTGGAGTAATATGACGTTTATTTCTGTAGTGTTATAAATGCAGTAAAATAAATAAAATGCACTCGTTTTAGGACAGTAGCCCAGGGTTGCCTAAATTCTGCTGATCTGAAATACAATAATTACATCAAATATCAATATGAAAAGTGGTCAAATCAACAAAATAGACATCATTTTTCAAACAATTATCTTACAAGCTCAGTATGACACGGTTCTGATATCATGATACATCCCTAATAAAAATGTAACTGTTATCATAAAACACCTTGTGTTTCTGAAACAGTACATTTTCCTGAGAAGGTGAAACATTCCTAAATCTAACACATGTCAATGTAAACATATTTAATGTAAAGTCAATTTTGACTCTTTTGACTAATTTGCAGCAGCTGGCCTTTGGTGTAAATAAGTAAATGGGTAGCAACATTTGACTCGATGGCCATGGCTAATATCCTTGAGTACCAGAGCATTCAGTGTTACCAAAATCCTCAATACCAAACTTCAAATAAAGCGAAGCAACTACAGTAGATGTGCATGTTGCTGTGCTTTGTTTCAGTGGCTGTGTTAAATATGTGAGCGTTCCCAGTCAGCTTGTGTAAGTGTATCAGTGTGCGAGTGCGAGAGATCGGCCGTTGGTGTTAATCTGCGTTTGTTCTTTCAACCGTAGTTCATCTGTGGGCGGAGGATGAAGCTTCCAGAAGGTTTGGCCCTGCTCTTGCCTCCGAGCCTAACCTAACTGACTCTGAGATGCAGGACGCCCCGCTAATCAGAGACTAACCCCAGCCCCCCCACACCCGCTAGGCTGGACTCACTCAGCAGCTTGATGCAAGAGCAAGAGGAGGGGGGTGACGATGGTGATGAAGAAGAGGAGGTGGACCATGAAGAAGATGAAACTGTTCACAAGGACAGACAACATTTTTTTATATATATATATATATATATATATATATATATATATATATATGAAAGGTAAAGACATAAGTTATGCATCACATGGTCCCTATGCAAGATGCCTTGGGGACGAAGTGAAAAGATGTTTAGCAGGATGGAAACATGGATAGCGACTTTGGTTCCTGTGTTTTTAATGTCTGTTCAGTTCTACAGTGTGTAGCTGGTATATCTTCAGTGTTTTTTTTTTATTGTTTCACTTTGAGATTGTACGGAAACTGTATTCCTTAGAGCGACACATTCCTTGAACCAAAACGGCGCCCAAACACAGTTTGCAGCCAGTTTCAAACTGAGAGATTGGGAAAACTGAGCAGACGTTCAGCTTTTTTTTTTTTTTTTTGGAATTCTCACTGAGTTCTCCACGTTTTTCACTGCCCAGTGAAACAACATGAATGTGACTCCCATGACAGTCCTACCTGGACCATTTCTCCAAGCTTTTGGACCAGCCTTTGAATGGATCTGGAGACCAAGCACACTTACAGCAGAGTTCTTCTCGAAGCATCCAGAGCCACAACGTGTGCCGACACAGTGCTTTCCAGAAGCAAAGAAACATGCTATAAGGACACACGGTAGCACCCAGGCAAAAAAAGGGAAGCAACAATGGACTGTGGTGTTTTCTCCACGACCTGGCTACATGAGTTCAAAGCTTCTAGCCACGTTCTTTTTATTTTGTTTTCTCTTTTCTGTGTACTAAAGCATATCCAGGACATGCGCTCAGAGCTGATCTCCGAAAAGGAGTGAACTGTAGCACTAAAAAAGTCTGAGAAGTTCTCCAAAACCAAGCTGTGGTGAAGAACAGGAGTTGTTGGCACAGATTTTGAAAAGGAAAAAAAAAAAACAACCTGAACCTTGAACTCCGGACAAGAAGAACGCAAAACTTTCATCTCAGTCCTTCTTCCTTCAAGGAGGTGTTGAGATTCTGTTTGTAATATACTGCCACCAATCAATGTTGCAGAGTGTTACTGACTACTGAAATGGTTTGATGTATTTACTTGTTAAAAATGATTAAAAAAAAAGAAACATAAGCAAGAAACACAAATATTGTCTAGCCTTAGATACAGTCATGCGTTGTTGCATCTACAAAGCTAGCTGTTTTAGATTGTAGGCCTTAGATTGGATTTTTTCTTTTCTAGTACTGTACTTTTTTGCCTTTGACATTGTAAAGATATCATAAAAAAAGACTGACAATCTTCTCATGTTGCTGCAAGCATATGCCCATACAGTATATAACCATGCCTCTTGCAAGCATAGAGAGGCTATCGACTTTCTCCCCCCTACACGTATTTTGCACTGTGATAGTATCTAAAAATCCAGTCTATACGGTACACAGCTAACTAAACTAAAATGAAGGTGTGTGTGTGTGTGTTTGTGCGTCCCTTGACATTGTGAAATGTTTCTCTGCGTTACTTTGTGAACTCCGCGGACCGAATGTGGCCCCTTCGGACAGACCGATCTCATCAGTGAAGGTCATCTCAAGTTTCATGTTGCTTTGAAAAAAACCCCACAAAAAATGAAATAAATTAAAAAAAAAACAAAAAAAACAAAAACAAATGTATTTTCACCACAAAATAACCTTGTATAGACATTATGGAAGTGGCAAAGCGGAGAGAATGAATCAAGTCCATTCAGATATCAGTATGGTGTCTTTGTTTCTTAGCTAAATATCAGTGCAAAATCTAGTTTTTGCAGTCTTTACTCCATAAAGTTGAGGTTTGGAAAATTAAAAAAGTGTCTAGTGTATAACAAGTGGAGGAAACAATAAAGGATGTTTAAGATGATTGGATATTTATAAACGAGAGGTTCAGTGACTGTTGGGATTGGGCAAATATTGACCAATCAGAGATCCCTCAGTGTGGTACTGCAGAGCTGGAACTAAACCACAGCATGTATCAAGCTGGGTCTTACTGAACTGAACTATTTGAGCATTCCACAACTCTGAACTGTCTTGTGAGCTGTACAATTTTATTTGTTTGCTGTACCCTCATGGCAGATGCTTTGTTTTGTAACTACTGATCTGTACTTATAATAAAAATAAAATGTATTCAAACTATTACACATTTGTTTGAAAAGTACAGTTTTATGCATATTTTAATGGAGAAAGGACCATCTGTGAAATCTGTCTATCTATCTATCTATCTATCTATCTATCTGTCTATCTATCTATCTATCTATCTATCTGTCTGTCTGTCTGTCTGTCTGTCTCATGGAACAGTTGACGTACACCAACATGTAGCCAAATCTACACACCACACACATATAAACTTTCAAAATAAGCACAGTATGCATACAGAGTATTGACTGATTGTGTGTATGTGTGTGTGTGTGTATGTGTGTGTATATGAGCCAGGATGGTTCGAAAGAAATTTTGTAGCATTTCTGTTGCTCTGTCCATCATGGAACTTTCACAACATGTAATGTTCAACTTGCTTTGCCCAAATTATGTAGCAAAAAGCTGACACGGTTTGGATATGACGTTCTGAAACATTTTAAATGAATTTTCTTTTTTTTTTTTATGATAAATTTTGTTTTGAGTGGACTTTACACACACCAGAGCTATCAGTTTTGCACTGCAAAGAATTCACCCTTTATTAGAGAAATTAAAACACGTTTTTGCTAAAGTGTGTTATATGTCATCAACCTTTATATCCAAAAATTGTTACAAATGCAAATACAGCCCTTTCGAATTTCCCATATATTATGTCAGTCAGAACAAAATCTCCCAAAAAAACTAAACAGGTGAAGGGAACTTACCCCCACCCAATTTTGGACTTTCTTGTGAAATTATGACAGGGTGTCACTGGCAGCTTGTATGTTCAAATTAAGCAAAGAAATATGTTTTGTTCCAACCACAACCAACAGTCATACAGAAGTCATTGGCAGTCAAACACCTCACGAAAATAGAAATACAGGCTTGTCTGTGTGTGTGTGTGTGTGTGAGAGAGAGAAAGAGAGAGAGAATGACAGAGTGTGAGTTTAAGGTGTAATAGCTGTGTGGATCATGACAGCTCATATTACCCAGGCTGCCCCAGGGCTGGCGCAGTGTTAATACTTATAAACCTGTGAAACCCCAACAGACACCGCTGCTCTTCTCCCACTGCATCCACTCGCTCACCCTCTTCTCTCCTGTTTGTTTGCTTTCTGACTGGCATTCAAGGACCATCTGTTTCTCTGTCTTGTGTGTTTGTGTGTACACGTATTAGCCATTGTTCGGTTTAGTCCAGTTTTATTAATAATGTGCTTTTGCATCAGCCACAAACCAGCTTTAGAGAACCATGGGTCCAAACCCTTTTTCCCTGCCCACCCTCATCTACCTCCACTCGCCTTGTTTCCTCATCACCTTAGTTCGGCACCCTTCTCATCTCATCACCTGTTGTCTGTTCAGGTGACTGATATGAAAAGGGACAGAAGTAAGGTGGTGAGAGGAAAAGACAGCAGTTGAGGCAGAAACCGTGACACTGGGTGCAGGAATACCCCTATGAGAGCATGAAGAACCCTCAGAAGGGGAACCCACTCTGGTTCTTATACCATGAAAATGTTGCTTATTGGCATTTGTACTTACCTGCAGTTCAGTAACATTTGTAGACCTCTCCAGCATAAGCCGTTGAGACAGTAATTTCCTCTTATTTGTGAGATGATTAAGTGCATATTAGATGTCACTATTGCAGATCTAAAGCAGGTCTACTATAATAAACCTTGTTAGAGGCTGAAAAGTCATTCGTAGGTGGAAAATGAAGTCCGTACGTGCTGTTACTGCTTCATATCTGTGGCAAACCTGCTATAATTAACCTTCAGATGCAAAAAGGGCATTTTTGAAAAAGTGACGATACCGTACTGTAAGACTCTGGTATTACATCTACGCAGATATCATATCCTAATATTAACAGAGAGCATTAGAAAGACATCACAGAGCTTATGATAGAGCGTTTGATCTTTGCCCTCGATGACTTTCTTTGAGTCATCTGAGCCCATTTTCAATGACCAGACAAGACTAATGCGTCTGTGATGTCATTTACTGTATGTAGGCGAAAAGGCAGCTCTCAAGGACACCACTCCCTCGCTCCATCTCTGTCCTGCACAGAGGGATTTACACGCTCATCTTGTTTCTGACATGGGCCAATGGCAAAGGATAACTGTCACCCCCTGGCACTGGGGCTATAACTGTGTCGATAACTCTGAGAGATAACTGCCTGCTCTCTTACTGTAACACAAGGAAATCCTGTCATGCTCTCTCTCTTTCTCTCTCTCTCTGTCTCTCTCTCTCTTTTACCTCAAACACACACACTCATGCACATACACACAACATCAAAGCATGGGATTATACATGTCCCTCCCCCCTAAAAAATAAAATAAAAAGTCATTTACTTCAATTAAAAGTTAATATAACATTTTGAAGCATTTAAAGTACTGATGTGTTCTAATCATGGTCATGTAAAAAGTAATTATGATAATTATGTTTTTGGTGATAAAAATAAAATGTAGGTGTATTTTTGTAAAAAAAAACAAAAACAAAAAGGAGCTATTGTCACTAACTCATGTATTACTGGAGTTGAAAAATGAACTGGAGTTAAACTCAAGTCTAACCTTAATATAATTTTAAAAAATGGAAAGCATCTGGCACTTCTAAAAGCTTAATTTTTTTCTATTAAAAAAGTAAATTCCCTCATTTGACTTTGCTACATCCGCTGCACTTGTAGGAGAAAAGAGGACGGATGGGAGAAAGGAGAAAGAGGAGACTGAAACAGTTAAACATTTTACTAGATGTGAGGTTTATTGGAACCACATGGATGGTTGAATACCCTAGTCCCCTTTAGATGTCCCCACTTTGCCAAAATGTTTTTCCTATTATAATGGGTCTATTAGGTCCCCATAAAGGCATGAATACATACATGTGTTGCTTTCAATGTGGCTTGTAGCAGCATTTCACTAACATACTGCCCTACTTTGATGTATTTTCTTCATTCTCTGTGGTCTCAGAGGGAGGAAACGTGATCCCCTTTAGTCTGATGGAATCCATATTTGGGTTAAAACCCACTGTCATGAACCCGGTGAGGGGAGCTGTCCGAGGTCAACGGTTGACTAATTTTTAAACGGATGAACTACACTGGACCAGATGTAGAGAGGCCTGGTCCCAATAAAACTCACATCCTGCAAAAATGTAACTGTTTCACTCTCCTCTCTCCTCCATTCTCTCGCCCTCCCTCTGTTCCTCTGCAGCCCCACGGTGAAATACAACGCAAGCTGCATTCGGCTAAGAGTGGCAGAGCCACAATCTGAGCATGGTGTAATGTCGCTGAGCCTGTTACTTTACCCCTATAACCTTCATGGATCCAGGCTTTCAGTCTTCACCTCTATAACTTTATAACAGCCCAGTCATTTTGCATTGTTTCTCATGAGGTTACTGAATTATAAACCTTAGGCTGAGCACCTACAAACGAGTTTGAGGTATTTGGTGTAGAATGCAGATGTATTTAGCAGACACCAAATAAGGTTTCTCACTACTTCTTGGCTTGGCCTACGGTTCTGAGGAAAAATGTGTAACCCATTAGTCCTAAAGGTCCAAATAGTATCACACAAAGACAGTTTGCATTGTCGTGTTGTTACTAATTAATGAACCATAGGATATAATGAACCTGTAATTTTAAATGGTTAAGCTTTCTTTTATGGATCCTGCACACTTTTTTGAACACATTTATGAAAATAGAACCACTCAGTAAGTAATCCTTTAGGTCCAGGTTTCTCATAGGTCTCTAATTTTATTTATAATGTTTTAAATGACATAACATGAGTAGGGACTGAGGGAGGCCACGTTACATCTTGAAATAAAGACAGCCCATCACCATAAGCGTGGACATGAACCTATTTGTTATATACCTCCATTTGGCACAATATTCACAATTTTGAATAATATTCACAATATTTTCTGAGCTTCAAAACCTGTATATATATGATTTAAACAATTTTATTCGCTCTAAAAACTTCCCGTACTGGTTTCAACTAAACCGGACCAATTACGTTCCACTTATAATAAAACTTGCAGTAGGCCAGTGTTCTTTGTTGCCAAGAATATTGTGACAGTGTTTTTCTGGATTATAATATCATCATCTCACTCACCTCTGAATAAATCCTCTGTTTATTTCAACTACATAACCACCACAGACAGTTATTTTAGCAGCTGCACCTTTGACCTTTGTTTCAGACCTTTGTGGTCCCTGGCTCAAAAAGTTTGAGAACCCATGCTTCAGGGAACCGAGAGAGAGAGAGAGAGAGAGACAGAGAGAGAGAGAGAGAGAGAGAGAGAGAGAGAGAGACAGAGAGAGAAAGAGACAGAGAGAGAGAGAGAGAGAGAGAGAGAGAGAGAGAGAGAGAGAGAGAGAGAAAGAGACAGAGAGAGAGAGAGAGAGAGAGAGAGAGAGAGAGACTCTCTGTACATATGGGCACTGTGCGTTTAGTGCACATTGGATCCATTTGAAACTGAGGCCTAATGGTTGTTGCCGGACAGGCGTCAATTCGCTTGTGCATCTCAGCACTTCCACTCTGGCTTTAATCTCTGTGTGCTTTCTCCCTCTCTTTCTCTTCTTTTCAGCCGCGCTCACCCATCTTTCACCTCACCTCACTCTCCATTTCGTCCTCCCGCACTGGCGCCATATTGTGCAGCTGCGTGTGTGTGTGCGCGTGTGCTTGTGTGTGCATGCATGCGATTGATGTGTTTAAGATGACTGCGCGGCTGGGTTGCGGTGTGCCAGCACTTGTAGCCAGGCAGATGGTGACCTGCGCTTGAACCTGTCTTCACGCTCATTTGTTCAGCTGGCTTTCATTTCGCGTGCGTTTGGAGGGCAGGCTCCAGCAGGCTGCAGTTTGGAAGCGTAACCACCAGATGGTGATGCAGACCAGCTTATCAGGGGCATGGCGAGGCGTCCCGCTTCATTCCTTTTCTCAGTGCTCTCTTGTCTTTCCTTTCCACCCTGTCTGTGAGGCAAGGAATCACAAGGTGATAGCTAGTAGGCCTACTGTTTAAGGAATACAATGGAATTTTCCAACCTAAACCCAATCAAGCCAAGTCAAATCAAGTCAAGTCAAGTTTATTTAAAAAGCACATTATCACACACAAAAGGTTGTTCAATGTACTTTACAGGAATAGAATAAAACATTAAATAGAATAAAATAATGGAAGAAATAAAAGAAATGAAAGAATACATAGAAAATTGATAAAAGGGAATTGAAAGTGCAATAGAAGGTGGACAGGAATAGTGCAGTGTTCAGCAGATTTTTAAAGCTACAGTTGGTGCAGATCTGATACTGATGGGCAGTTTGTTCCAGCTGTGAGCAGCATAGTGACCAAACACCATTTCACCATGTTTAGTTTCAGCTCTTTTCACCACCATGCTCCTGATAAACCCCATCTGCTGCATCAATAGCGTACGGGCCGTTACTACAGAGTAGAGTTTCACAGTACTTAGTAAAAGAGCAGAAAACTCGAAACCTGCTTATAATAGAAGCCAGTGGTCAGATGCTGAAACACCTTCACATTGGTTTCTCTCTCTTTTATATATATATATATATATTCTTTTCTTATTTTTTTTGGCAACTTACTGTTGCCAAAAAAGATTAGGCTGAAAAAGATTAGGCTAAAAAATGCTGAATAATCCCATCAATATTTAGATTGGCACATTGTGCTGTACATTGTAATAAAAACTGATAAGCATGTACTGACTGTTTCTTGCAAAGTACGTATACTGTCATTTATATATTCCTTTTTTGTGAGTTGATTTTTGTGAAACGATCAGAAACTGAAATAAAACCTATTCGGACACGCTGTACTGTACAAATGAAACAGACAGTCACCACTCTGTTAATTCCACCAAGCTTACTCAGTTATGCTCCTTTTCTTGCCAGAAATGAGATATAAGCCCTAAAAATATGCTCTGTGAAGCTGAATTTCCTCAACTTTCACATGTTTTTTTTTTACATATAATTGCCTAACAGGCACCAGCATTGCTCTGTACACTGGCTGCACGCAGGAAGAGAGGTCATCCATAGAAGTGCACTCTCATCTCTTTTCATTTGAAATCAGCATTCGATCTTATCCGACTCTGCAGTGTTACACACACGCACATGTATATACGTACACAGAAATGGTCATCCATCACCATCCGAGAGCTCTGGGTGAATACCGGGAATCTACACACACACACACACACACACACGCACACACTCACACACATTGTGTGTAACCACATGCATTATCATTGCATGCACAGCAGTAGTAAGAGTTCCCTTAGTATTGCCTTTCCCTCACTGTATATATGTGTGTGTGTGAGAGTGCTTTTGAGTGTGTGTGTGTGTGTGTGTTTGCTCTCAGGCAGGGGCTTATGAATCGATGATCATGTGGTATAAGGGAGATAGATGACGGTGAGCTCCGTCTTGTCTCCTCTAATTGTAAAATATTAGTTACATTAGAGGGAGTGCAGTGATTAATGGAACTTATTTGGAGGTGGCCCTCTCCTGGTCCGCCCCTTCTAAAGTCCTCTCCACCGACTTCTTCCAAATTGAGTGATTTCACTTACAGCAGACAGATAGGGGATTCAGACGGGGAGAGAAAATTAGGAAGGGGAAGAGACGGAAAGGGAAAGGAAAACCAAAGAACAAGGAGGGAGTGAAAGAGCACAGGAGAACACACCGCACCGGTGGAGAAAGAGTGTAATTTACTGAGCCTTACATTTACTGTACTTGCTGGACAAACATGTATCATTCCATAACATCCACTGCTTGTTTTTACGTTGAAAGTGTGTTCTTAACCTCACTGACAAACAATTTCCAAATTAATCATGATCGCTGTTCAAATCTTCAAATATCTCCAAAGTAACTTTCAGTAACTTTGCAGGAGAAGAAAAAACCTTCTTGAATTTGAATATAAGGTGAAGAGATTTTATTCTAAGCAAATTCTGAACCATTTATGTCAGTTTGTTCGCACAGTTTAAAGGGCAGCTGCAGTTTTCAAATTGTCTAAAAAAAACAAGAAGGATGATACAAGGTAAAAAAAAAAAAAAGGTGCCGCAAAAGGGTTTGTTGAATCAGGCCATAGAAGAACCACTATAGCTCCTTGAAGAACCCTCTTTGTAAATGAGATCTGTGATATGTGTGCCCATTTTATGGTATAAAGAATTTTCACAGATCCTTTACCAATTTAAGTGGTTCTTACAGAAACCTTTACATTATGTGGGAGTTCTTTAAAAATGTTCACACTCACTGAAATGCTTTTTTTTTTTGTGGAACAAAGTAAAGGTTTATTTCTTTGCATCACACAAAGAACTCTTTCTAGCACTCTTATTTTTAAGAGTGTATGGTATATTTGGAGGTGGACCCCACCAACTTTTTCAAAATAAGTCAGAAGGAGAGTGAGGGTGAAATAGTAAATACAACATAGAAGCCTGAATTTTATCTGTTGTGTGTTAGATTTTGTTGTGCTTGATGACCAGGTATGTAATAATTTAAATATTAAATATAATTGAAAGCTTGCTTTAGTATTTCATTCCCAAAAATGTATACACACACACACACACACACACACACACACACACACACACATATATATATATATATTTCACACTTCTATATGACACTGCAGCAAACTGAATCTTTTTGCTTTTTCTCACAATTACTTTACACATACACACACACAGACACACATCTGCATTCATCTATCAATTTGGCCCCAATGCTTGTGTGTAAAGCGCAGTTTTTCCTGTAAGAACAGGCTCGATTCGCAGGCTGTGTGTCATTGATAGGAGGAACTGTTACAGCAACATGAGCAGCTCACACTGACCTGACCCTTTCCTCTCTCTCTCTCTCTCTCTCTCTCTCTCTCTCACACACACACACACACACACACAAACACACACAAGCACTCCTCCTCTTTCTCTCTCTCATCTTTGTTTATATCTTCATATCTCTCCCCCTGTGCCCAGTGGACAGGAGAAAGTGTGGTCTGGTGTTGTTTGGCCTGTTTTAATTGGCTGAGAGACCTTGAGGGGTACCTGATATCTAGGGGCGCACTGACTCTCTCGCTCATTCTTTTTTCTTTCTCTCTCTCTCTTTCACTGCTTTTTGTGAAGGACAGTACTCATTGTGTGTATGTGTGTGTGTGTGTGTTGGCTTAGATAATTCATATTATTTACTCTAATATATAGGTTCCTTTATATATCTATATTTATATATATGTTTTCACTGTCAGAACTAAATCTCCAAAATAGCTCATTTTTTGAACAATGTTTTTTTCATGGAATTTCATGTAAAACAGTTTAATCCAAAAGCTTTTGCACCATTTCCATTAGTGACAAGGTAATAAGTAGGTTTCATATATATATATATATATATATATATATAGTAATGCATCCACACACACACATACACTCGCTCATGCACACACTTGCAGACATCCATCATGTATCTGCAGTGATAGGTCAGCAATAGAATGTGCAGTTCTGAGCTCTGTTGGGATGGACAAAGACAAGGCAGTACTGGAGATGAGCACTCATGAACTCTACATCCCTAGGCCACACACACACACACACACACACACACACTCACACACACATGTCCTGTCGAGACTGGCTGACACACTCTCATCACATGATGAATATACTGCTCTTTACCCATGAGCCTCTGTAACTCTTGGCCAATCACAGTGCAGGATTCAGGTCCGTTGTGGAGGCTCTTGGTTTGACTTCTTCAGCTGAAGATGTGCTGACTAAAGCTAAAGAAAAAAAAAAACTTTGATGTCTTCAGCATGCCGTAACAACCTTAGAGATGAAGACACAGTACAAAGCATGTAGACCAATACTTGTATAAAATGTTTTAAAGCTCATTTGAAATGATTTAACTCAACTAGGTTAAGAGGCCTTTATGAATTGAAGCTCTTCTTTTACATTTGGGTTCATGTTTTCTCATTGAAACACATACTGAAATTCTGCTGAATTCGAGAGCGTTGATTCAGTACTGTGTTTGTTTTTGCAAGTAGAAGAGGAGATATATTATTATGATTTAATTTGATGAGTTTAGTTCCGCATCCAGACTTGTTTTGCAAAACAAAAAGATGTCTCTTCCATTTGTACCATTATTTTAGTCTTTTTTGACAACATAAACAAAAAAACATTGATACAGAATGTAGATGTAAATATAATTCATAATGTAATTATTCTATTACATATAAACAATTATATAATGTAAACAAAACATAGTATAACATCAACTTCTATGGGTTGAAGGTACGCAAAACTGAGTAAAATCCTACGTACAGACAGTGAGAGTTTAATGAAAGCATGAGAGAGCGGCAGGAGGAAAAGAACAGAGTGAGAAAATACAGAGGGGAGATTATTTCTGAGCTGCTGTTAACAGGTCCTTCTGGTGCAGCAATTAATGATCTAGTTCAGTATTTAGCATGGGACTTGATTCCCCAGCGAGGCTTTTGGAGATTTTCTTTTGATACAACAATTCCTCCCCTCCCTCTCTGTGTGTATTCCTATGAGTTATTTGTGTGTTGGTTTTCTAGTTAACCAGCGAGCGAGACCACTTCACCAATTCCCCAATACACAGCCCAGTTTTCATGAGAGCAGCGTTCAGCACAAAAGCTCCTAATAAAGAAATGAAATCAAAATAAAAGGAAATAAATTCCCACTGGTGCCGAGGATGCTGGATGAGGGTTTTTCATAAATCAACAGATCCATGCGCAGTCTTAGCTTTTGCCGAAGTTGCTCTTAGGAAAATCCTCACTTTGATATTTGATAAGGGAGACAGTAACTCTAATGAACGTCTTAAAAAAATTAACTCAAAAGTCTGCTCTTTTATCCCTCAGGCAGTAAACTGTGACCAGCTGATAAACAAATACAGCTATTTCAGACAGATGGATAGATAGATAGACAGATCATGGATGGACAGACGGATGGATGGACGGATGGATGAATGGATGGATGTCTTGATGGATGGGTGGAGGGACAGACAGATGGACAGAGAGACAGATAGTATGAATATAATGAGTGAAAATTAATAATAGTGTCTGTTTCATTCCTTTAATTCCAAACGCTATTAGACAACAATTCCTTGAACATTGTACATTATGAATGTGTAGTGCATTGGAATGGAATTGGAGTTGCATTAAGGCTCTCTGGATCTGTGCACTGGTTACAGTGTATTCACTGCTACAGCAGGGTCAGATTTGGAGGAGTGTAATGTGCGGCTTTAGCGTGGTACCTTCCTCAGCGGGGTTTTGGGAGCAGGTGGAGAGAGATAGTGCGTGGCGCTGGAGCGTTGCGGGGGATTTGGATGTTTGGACGGCGCTCTTTGCTGAGTAATCTCCCAGCCTTTATAACACACAGGTTATTATTGGCCGACAGATGGTGCATCACATTTTACTGCTCACACCTTCTGTGGCTCGTGCTCTCCCCAGACACTCTCTCGCTCTCTCTCTCTCTGTTTTCTCTCTCTTTTCACTCACTTCAGAGAGAGGAGGGTGACGCGCACACACACACACACACACACACACACACACACACACACACTGAAAAACACACTGAGGAAAAGCGTACACTCACACATATACTTGGGCAAGAATAAGCCTCACGAAGAGAAACGAGCTTTTTGACAAGAGAAGTTTCTTTCTTTCTATACTTTTTTTTTTTTTTTTTTGCAGAAACTGCCCACAAGGGCACATACACACACACACACACATACACACACACACACACACACTCATTATTTTGTCAGCACACAAAGTAAATTCCCCAATCGTACAGGTTAATTAGGCAGTGCTTTGAAATGCAGTGGCTCTGTCTCTCTTAGAATTGCTATTGTCAAGAATCCTCTGATTAGTGCCTTTACTGGGGCTGTGGTCATTGTTACTGTAAATATACTAACAAAACAAGATTTCAAAGTTTGTTCATGCAGGCCTCACTCTTTCCTGCCTTTGTGATTCCTTGACTCTTGCTCTGTGTCCTCCAATCTCATCAAAGTAGTAGTACTAAATATGGGGGGGGCAATAAAAAAAGTTTGTTGGTTTTCAGTTAAAGGAATGTTTTTCTCATGTTTTTCAGTATCCGACTGAGCTAATCAACCACAAAAACATGCCTTTCACAACCTTTTTGCCCGAGGGTGCCAATAATTATGGACCCGACTGTAACTGATCATGTAATCATGTAATTTTCAAAGGTTATTGGACACAGAGACTGGAATTATTTCTGCAGTGTGGGCTAAGAGGATATACCTCACACTGAGAAAACGGAAGTCACTTAGACTGTCTCTCTCTCTCTCTCTCTCTCTCTCTCTCTCTCTCTCTCTCTCTCTCTCTCCCTCTCTCTCTCTCTCCCTCACTCTCTCTTGCTCCCTTTCTCATTCCTTCAGCATTTTCATTCATTCTCAGGGTAGAATTACTGTTTGCAAGCATCTGAAAATCATTAGAGGTTCTGCAGTCTGTCAGGTGCCAGTTTACGTGCAAACACACACACACACACACACACACACACACACACACACACACACACACACACCGGGGCAAACCAGAAAGCCACACACATACACAATCCCCAACACTCATGACACACTCATAAGCTATTATTTTTCAAACAGATGTATCATACAAACCTTGAACACACACACACACACACAGCATAAAAGTGCTGAAGCCCTGCAGGTTCTTTCTGCTGTGCAGGGCTGGGGATTCGTCATGTGCTGATGAGCTGCTATAATAATATATGAGCAAATCACAAGCATTCTGCAAATTAATCATTTTTCTCTCTTCCCCCCACCCTCTCTCTCCCTCTCTTTCTCCTTCCTCTTCCCTGCTCTCTCTAACTCTCTTTATATATATATA
>JBBPCZ010000042.1:21338832-21350360 GCA_037974445.1 Brycinus macrolepidotus
CACATATATGTGTGACTCTGTCATTTTTTCTATCTCCCCAACCCCCACAACACACACACCCTTTGTTGTGCTGCTCTTGCATGGAGGTGAGAGCCACTCTCTCACAGATGGTAACTCTGGCATCAGATGGAATTTATATAAGAGTGGTTTTGATTACATGCCAAACCACCACCGTGCACGCCTGCGTGTGTGTATGTGTGTGCGTGTGTGTTTACTTGCATACCACCACACCAAATACATCCTTGGCTTATGCTTCTTTGTATGGCATCATGTGTATCATGTTTATTTGTTTGTATATAAGCTTGTGTGCTCTTGTGCCTGTCAGAGTGTGTGTACATCTGTGTGTGTGTGTGTGTGTGTGTGGGTGTGCGTGCGAGTGAGAGAGAAAAAGAACAGAGATATCGGGAAGACCACAAGAGGGAGCATGAAGAGAAAAAACGTGAGAGAGATTTTCAACACTGAAGTGAGTTAAACTCCCCAGAAAGGTTAGACTATCAAAGAGGCGGATGGATAACAATTCAATTTCTCTCTCCTCACTCATTTCACAACAGCAGGATGGAGCGAGTGAACGAGTGGGAGGTAGAAACGGAGCGAAGCGGCGGTGGGCTGTTGGAGGAAGTGGGCGTTAACGTTCATTTCCCCTCCTCCTCCACTGTCTGATCTCCCTACATGAGGCCTTCAGGGGTTAATTAGGCAATCCTGATAATAGCACACTAATGAAAACGAGTCTCTCTCTCTCTCTCTCTCTCTCTCTCTCTCTCTTTCTCTCTCACATTCCCTAGCTTTTAAATAATGACAAAAGCTAAATTCTCAGTCTTTATTTGTGTCCAGTTTTAGTATTCATGCATGTAATTCACAGGAGTATATATTATGCACAATTCTATCAAACAGCTGCATCAACCAGTGCTGTGTTCTGAAAATAGGTGGGTGAATTCTGCTTTATGTCACTCAGCGCCTCACAATATCATGCTAGCAGTTGTGTACTGTGGAAAGTGTGTGTGTGTGTGTGTGTGTGTGTATGTGTATGTGTGTAGAGAATGAAGTAGAGTTACAGTGATGCAATGAGAGGGGGACAAATAGAAAAAAGCAATGTGTATAAGAGAGACAGTGTATTCAAGGAGGTTGTCTAACATCTCTTATGCTACTACCTCTCTTTCTCTCTCTGCAGTCTGTTCGACACTAACTCACACACTATAGCAAAGTCCATCCCTGCACAACACCATAATCAGGCCCACTAGAGCAATGTGAATAGACCACTGCAGTGCAATTCAATTTACAGATTGTTAAAATGTGATTCAGCTTTAATGTTGCATTTACATCTTTTCTGGTCATTCTCCAGGCAATTTGATTGCAGTTTGTCTTTTGTTGTCGGGTAGAGCACTAGCTCCTCTGTACTGTACTAGTTCAGCTGAATTCAGCTCAAGGTAACTTTACTGCCATGACTGTATAATGTACAAAATTGCCAGGACATTGTAACACCAGTAGCAACAACACTCTGTACATGCCTATGTCTGTAAAAATACATGCAAATATACGTGGATAAGAATATCTCAGAGGCTTGCTGAGGGCATGACCTCCAAAATCATGGCATCAATTGAACGTTCATTGGCTCTTCGGTAGCCCAACAACAACAACAACAACAACAACAACAACAACAACAACAACAACAACAACAACAATAATAATAATAATATACAATGAGTCCTTCTCATTTCTCTTCCTCTCTTTCCTTCCTCTTTCTCTTTGCACCATCTCTTCTTCTTTTCCTCCTTCTTTTCCTGACCACCGGCAGCCTATAGTGTGTGCAGATCTTTTATTCATACAGGATTGAAAGTGGATGCACTCTTTACCTTAGACAGACCCCGCTCTGACAATAACAGAAAGCTCAATCCGTGTTGTGCCAGTACTTCAGGAGAGGATAGAAGAGGTGGCCCAAAAGCAAGAGAACGAAGAGGAGGAGGGATGGAAGTTGACTTGTTGGGGGCAATGCTGGCTCTCTCCCTCTCTTAAGTGTAAAATGGGATGAGGAAATTCTGCCTTTTGGACTTAGCGTAATGTAAGGGAGTGTGAAATTAAAGGGCGTATGAATAAGGGGGTGGGGGGTGGAGGGGGGGTTGCAGCATTGTGTGTGTCGGCGGCTCGCTTATCGAAAAATTCAGACAACTGGAACATCTAAAGCTCCAAAACTTGTAGCAATCCCCTTTGTGCTGGAGCCTGAACAGACATTGTAGTCTTTGAAAGCCGCTGAGACTCCAAAGCCAAACACAAAGTGCTTATAAATCCCGTCTCTCTGCTGCCACACACAGCGTTTGTGTGTGTGCGTGTATATATGTGTGAGTGATTGTGCATTTGTGTGTGTGTGTGTGTCTTTGGGGGGGGGTCATTCAGTTGATACCACACCTTTAATGCAGCCTCTTTACATGCAGCGGACCTAGCCGGCTGCTATTTTAAACTCCATGTTAATTTGATT
Source organism: Brycinus macrolepidotus (assembly GCA_037974445.1). Taxonomy (NCBI): domain Eukaryota; kingdom Metazoa; phylum Chordata; class Actinopteri; order Characiformes; family Alestidae; genus Brycinus; species Brycinus macrolepidotus. The sequence continues at coordinate 21,341,303 of JBBPCZ010000042.1, forward strand.
TAGTGCTTTTCAAATTGAATTGAGCAAAATGGAGAGCAAATGTACTGTTATTAATGTCCTAAAGTAGTGCGTAGCTAAAAGTGTCTAGCTCGGCTCTAAGTGGGCCGAGCCGATAAGAGAGCTCCGATATGATAGGCACGTAATCTGCAGCCCTCAAACAGGCTTGTGTGAGCTATTAAAGGCCATTGTGTACAACGCAGACATGATCAGATCCCACAACAACTACACTGCACCGCAGCTCTTCTGTCTGTCTTCTTTAAAGAAGTTTCCTCAAAGTTCTGGAGGGCGACTGCAAGGCTGAGGATGCTTTCACATGCACAATTATCTTTAACACACTTAAAACTGTAAGTTTGCAGGAGAAGGAAAAATATACATCTATTAAAGGGCCCTTATCCTATATTTTTCATTTTCTTTTCTTTTCTTTTTTTCTTTTTCAGAGGTCCACTGATGACGTGTATGCAGTCTTAAGCACTAAAAACAGATAATTTCCCAACTTTTCTTCATCCTTTATAATTAAATAGACTGTGTGGTGTTACAGTGCACATAAAGAGAAATTCCTCTTTTTGTCAAAATATCTGCAGCATTTCTGTGAAGTTACTCAGAGTGGTTTTGATGCCAAATGCTGAATTCTAAAGAAACTTACTGAGTCAGAATTGTTCATCAGTTTTTAAGGTCCCTAAAAACTAATATGTATTAATTATTAATTATTTATTTATCACTATCACTATTCATTTCATCACTATCAATTTTTCGTATTAAAACTCAGAAAACTAGGTTCACTGGTGGTTTTGGATTGTAAATTGAAAGTCTGTATTTGTGTTTTCCCATCAGAACCTCCATAAAGAAACCAGAGTTGGTAAATTTCTCTACAATTCCATTTCACATCAAACCGCTTAACAACTATTTTTAATGTCTCAGCGTTGTTATGAAACTTTAACAATGCTTACATTCAACATTCAAGATCTTTTATTATAAATAAATAAATAAATAAATAAATAAATAAAAGAGGAAACTTAAGATTTGCTTTTTATATTTCACAAAATGTTCTGACAATGTAAAGTCATCTTAAAAGTATATACACAGCAAAAAAACAAAACAATAAAAAAAGTTTTTATACATATTTTGACATTTACTTCACTATCAATGCTATTTTTTAACAGTGACTTTGATAAAGGACGAAGCATTTTCACCTGACTGATAATATGATATTTCTCTGTGTCCCACAGGTCATGGGGGTCAGAAGCCATTCCAGTGCCAGTACTGCCCGTACAGCGCCTCGCAGAAGGGCAACCTGAAGACCCACGTGCTGTGTGTCCACCGCATGCCCTTCGACAACAGCCAGTACCCGGACCGCCGCTTCAAGCGATCGCGCATTGACTCTGACGCTTCTGGCAACTCTGAGGATGGGAACCCTCAATCTTCTGGCAAGGGGGACGGCTTGTCTGGAGACATACTTCGCTCTCATGAGTGACACCACCCAAGCCCAAAGGGTTGTGGTGAGCTCAGCACCCATCAAGTACCATCAGTTAGCGAACACTGTTACCGAACATAACCACGTTTACTTTTCACCATGGGACGAGAAGTGTCTGCTAAGACTTTAGCGACTAAAATTAGCATTCCATGATATTTTAGCCGTACCAGGCACAAGGCTGTGTGCAAGAGTCAGCAGGTGTGCTACGGAGCATGCTTGGAGAGAATAAACTGACACTTCTTGGGACAAGAGAGAGAGATTATGAAGAATTATAAATCATATAAATCATCGCCTGCACGAGGATGAAACTTAATCCGTAGCTCTTACTGTAGTTACCTGAAATGATAGTTGAAAGGACTTTACTAAAGATATAAAAAATGGATATGAAAAAAAGGACAGTCATTAAATCCTTCAAGTGACTTTTTCGTCCTAAAATAATGCTTTTATCAGAAAAACGATCCGCGTGAACGATTTGGCGATAGTAGGACGGTGGAGGGTGGGGGGAGTGGGGGGGTGTAAGAGGGCTGCTGAACACACCCTTCAAGAACATGACACCACCAGTGGCCATTTGCCCAGCGCCACTGATGCGGAGGGGTGGGGGTCGGGGGGGGGGGGATGGATGAAGGGATGAGGAAGGAGAGGAGAGGAGGAGGAGGTGAGGAGGGAGCTTTGGTGCCAGCCTGACTGGAGCTGTCATCGCAGAGGAAATCAATTCAACCCCCCCATTTCAACCCCCCCCTTCTATGCTCTTCAAGAGAAACTGTAGTCATCTGCTGCAGCCGGGCCGGCGAGGGGTCAGCTAGCCCCAGAACTGCCCAGCAACCGGCCTGTCCCTGCTACCCGTCAGCCTTCCTTTGCAAAAAAAGGAAAAGAAAGAAAAAAAAAAAGTCAAGATGACCACCAACAGGAAAAAAAAAATCAATGAAGTGTATTTACAGGCCCCATTAGAGTCAGAAGGTGTGTTATTTGTGCAGTTACACTGTGTCACTTGTTTGAGTATCGCATTTGGGGCAACCTGAGAGGGGAGGTTGAGGCGATACGTTGAATGTGCTTTTTTTCACTTTACTTCTTGTTAGACAATGACGAAACGTGTCATTTTAATTGGCCTTTGTGAAGGTGGATACATGAAGCGTGCATATCTGATGATCTAAAGGGAGGCAGCCTTCACACACTCCGTGTAGCTTTAGCTAGAAGTTTTCGGCGGGGGGGGGGGGGGGGTTTGGTATCTTGAGTATGACTCTGGAGCTGAATGAAGGAGAATGGGTGCTCTGAAGTGTTTTAAGACTTGCAGCAGGACTATCTTCCTAACCAAGAGCTTTTGAAGCCGTGGAAGAAGAGATGCTGTAGATATGAAGTGTATAGATAATCATTTTCCTGCTAGCTGTCTCTAATCGAAATTTCGCAAGTGTGCTTTTTTTTATTTTATCCCCTGACAATTAATGAAAAATCCAAATTGTACAAAACACTTTGTCCAGTTTAGCCTCCCTCCCCCCCAGACAAGCTCCAGCCCCACTTTCTTCCTATTTTGTTGTTCTGGATGTTCCTCACTGGAAAGGAAGGAAAATAAAAAAAAGATTAACGGCACATGGACTTTGGCTCCAATGAAATCAAGCCTCTTAAAGAGCAAAATAAAGTGTATCAACTTTCATCGTACTTCCTTTTGTTGAAGGCTAGCATGGGTAAGAAGGTAAATAGAGTATGGGGCTTTTTTTTATTGCCTGAGCACAGAGTAGAAGGGACGGGGGAGGGGATGGGGGATATTAATGTTTTGTGATAAAGAGAAATGATCCCGACTTTAAGAAAGTCGATATCTTCCCGCTCAGCGAGGGGAAACGCTCGACACTTAAACCCCAGGGCCTTAAGGCTGCTCCACTTCTGCCCAAAGGAGTTTACCCAACTCGCAAATACCCAAACGCACTCCTCGCTAATCAGCAAACAAAACCTAAAACCATGACCAGAAGCCACATCTCAGGCTCACGATGGGGAAAAAAAGGAGGACAGCAAACAAGAGAAAAAGAATAGACATTTCTATTTCTAATGCAGAGAATGAATGGTTCGGCCCGTCGGTAATGGCTCCCTGCAACGGTCCTGTAATTAAGACCTTTCAGCCATAAAGGAAGAACATACTTATTTTTCTTTTTTTATCTTTCGGTCAAACTTTTTTTTGTTTGTTTTGTTTTTAGTATAGTTCTCACTGCCTTACTTCAATCAAGTCAGTTTAATGCGACTGTTTGTATAAGCTTCTCTAAGGGCCGCAGCATTTGAAGTTTGAAATAAAAATCTACCGTAGTGAGGTTTAGAGGTTTCAATGCACTACTGTTTTTTTCTGGTGACTATGTCAGTCGCTTTTTTTTTTTGTTGTTGTGTTTATGTACATGTGTGCCGACTTAAGTATATCACGGTAAATACAACTTTTTCTTAAGGTAAATAACAAAACAAGAAAAGTAAAACACACACAAAAACACATTCCATTCTTGGCACTTTTTCTCTGCTCTTTTCCTTCTTTTTCCTTTTTTTTTTGGAGACAGGCAATAATATAATTTGTGACACTGGAAGCTCCTTTTATTTTAATTTTATTTTTTTTTGCCATTCTCTGTATAGTGTTTGTCCATCCTGTACAGTCAGGTGCTAACATTATCCCCTTTTCCATTTTCCCCTCGGAAAGTCTATTTACTCTTTGCAATCTTCCCTAAGAATATGTAACTGGGTCATGTTTCCAACAAGTCGCCAATACAGCCACTTGCATATTTAAAAAAAAAAAAATATATATATATATATATATATATATATATTGTGCTTCTTGGGAAAAAAGAATTGTCATTTTTTTCTCTATAATAACTCTATAGTATGTGATCCTGTTCATTATTATTACTGTCCAACATTCCTAAATGAAGAATATTTCTATATCAGAGGAGGACAAGAAGAGTGTAGAGGATTTTGTTGCTATACTATATGCTCATTACCAGTAGATGACTTTGTATTTAAGGATTTATTCTCGGTCATTATTTATTATCATGCATCCATTGACAGGAGAGAAGGAAGATAAAGAAGTAGAAGAAGAAGAAGAAACAAACTGCTCTGATGAAGTACAAGTTGTTTTTATTTCAGCAATGACTGTTTTCTTTCTGCTGTTTAGAGGTTCTAATGTCTTTGGAGCAGTACAGTTTTATCCAGTGTTTGACGCAATAAAACCTCTACCTCTGAAAACGCGGCCTTTGCCTTATTCCTCGCACCGTTTTTATGACTTGTTTTATTGGCTCCTTATGAGGGGAAATGCACACACATCATGGTGCTCGCGGTGAAGGAAGGGCATTTGTGTATTGCAACTATTAGAAGTGCTTGCAGCAGCCAAACTCTTTAATGATCAAGGTAGTTCATTTAATTCTTACCCTGTGCTACTATGAATTAATACGTACAGGAGAATAAATAAAATACTATTCACGTTATGACTATTAGGGTCATTCTGAGGAGTATATTAAACTTATGCAAGCTTACGCAAATTACAAACATGCTTATGTACAGAGCTGTGCAAAACTCTTAGGCACCTGAGAAAATTACAATAAAAGCGCTTTAGGTGCTTTCAAAAAAAAAGAAAAGCACCAAAAAACATTAATGTTGGAACTAATACAAATAACATTATTGATTTCACATATGTCAATGCACTTATTTAACTATTTTCAGACCTCTCCTCATGGTACTCCAGTATCACTTTCAGTTTCCATCAAATACCTGGTTTGGCTCATTCAGTACTTCATTAAATTAAATCAGGTCTGCTGCTCATGGAATTTCATAACTCCATACAATGGCTGGAGGTATCAAGAAGCAATCTGAAACCAAACCTGTGTTCTAACCAGCTCACAAAACATGAACCACAAAAAACTAATCTTTATACTTAACTGCTTTTTTGTTTGTTTGCATTTATTCTAATGTTAACTTTTTTTTTCCTGGCAGAAAGACACTCACTGATGAGATAAGTGGCTGTAAACGTTTTGCATAAGTGCTGAGTACTTTTGCATAGAACTGCACATGTTCAAAAGTAGTAAAGCACTTTACTACTGTGCAGCAGTAAAGCAGAGGGGCAGCTGGTAGCCTAGTGGTTAGGGCGTTCGCCCTGTGATCAGGAAGTCGTTGGTTCGATCCCAAGACCGCTAGGCACCTCTGAGGTACTCTTGAGTAAGGTACCGTCCCCACACACTGCTCCCCGGGCGCCGTGTTCCTGGCTGCCCATTGCTTCACTTGGTGAACGGGTTAAACGCAGAGGAAGAATTTCGTGCTGTTCACACCGTGTACTGTGGTGTGTTCACGAATGATCACTATCACTTTCTATTTAGTGAATTTAGCTAAATTAGACAGCAACATGTCCTATATAATCTCCACAGAACATCTCTACCGATAACTCATGATGACCTCAGGTCAAACAAGAACCTGAGGTCATCATGCCCAGTGTCAAGCTTTTGAAAAAGGGGTTAAAGCCCCCCACACAACACCACCTTCCACACACATCTCCACACCCCGCCCCCAGCACTGGGCTGTGGAGCATTGGAACTGCATTCTCTGGGGTGATGACCTGAGGTGGCAATTCCAAAAACCAGTTCTCCAACATCAGTGCATGACCTCACTGATGCTTTCATGGCTGAATGCAATCAAAACATCACAGTAATGTTCCAACATCCACAATAAAGCTCCCCCCACTGGGGGCTGCCTTTTTAATATCCTTGATTTCAGAAGAAGCAGATATCTGCAAACTTTTGGACATATAGCTCCGCAGTAACTTTGTACAAATTCAAAAACTGAAACCCCAGAAGTTCTTTTGCGGCTGCCACTGATGCCCATAAGGTTTGCAGGCACTGAAACTGAAAAATAGTCTGGTGACGTGTGGTACCGAAGAGGGCCATGAACGCGCCTAAATGAAATCAAATGGCTTTCATAAACCGTAACGAGCGCCACCTGTAACACTAAGCCCTGCAAAGTCATCAGCACAGGCCGCATGCAAAAATATGATCGTTAAAATTTAACGCTCATATACAACTAATGTATGCCCCCCACACAGACCCCCACCCACTCGCACTTTCTCGTCTGGCTTCTCCCTCCCTCCCCGACCGAACTCTTTCCGAGACAAAGAAAGTACAAGAAGGAATGGAGAACAGATCAAAGGGGAGGGGAGCTACGAAATAAAATATGAAAAAAAAGGCCCTGAATTTGAAATGTTGTCCCCAGTGCAAGCTCTTTTTACTGTTAATGGCGAAATACAGTGTGTGGCATCTTTAATGGCCTTTATTTCTATTATACAACACTGAATAATTAACTCAGAGGCAGAGTGTCACATAGATTTATCTTTTAATTAAAATAGTGCAGTTCACACATATTTGAGTGGTAGTCCAAATAAACGCAATATCTAAATTTATGTTTTGTTTATCTTCTTGTTAATTATCGAGAGATTGTTCGCTGTATAACCCTTCATTTTTTTCCACTCCCTTTCCAAAGTTGGGAGGTCTGTATCAGAACTAATAAAGCCTTGCAGTCAGGTTTTATTAATTTATGAGTAATTATGAGAACACTGGGACAAATAAGATGCCTATTGTGATCTCGATTTCTTTATAAACACTGGGAGAATGTACATTACTCACTGCTTTTCCTAAGGTGATATTTCCCTCCTCTCTTTTGAATATATTGACTCATTTCCCGCAGATTCCTCCTTTTGTGGGCATACAGCAACTATCTTTACACAGAGAGGCAGTTAAGTATAAGCAATGTAGTTTTCAAGCCGTTCCTTACATGAAAATGTGAAATTATTGTGCTTGTTTGTTTATGAGTTTATGAAAGTGCAATATTTTTTATTTACTTTCTAGTTAATCTCTTAGTAACTTAATCTTAAAGACCATGCTTACTGTTATAAAAACAGGAAGATGCTATTTATCTGTATGTGTGTGTGTGTATATATATTGTGTGTATATATAGTGTGTGTTAAATACATATGTGGGACAATACAAGTATATATATATATATATATATATATATATATAAGAAATGCATATATATATAAATGCATATGCATGTTAATTTTTTGAGGTTAATTTATCAATAATACAACTATAAATTCACAGTTCCATATCTTTTCTGTTTTGAACAGCCAGCTGAACTGCTTTGTGTCCATTAGCTCTGATATTAGTGGTCATGCTAACTGGACAAAGCTCCCAAGCAGAGTTCGGGGCAGGTTCCTCACAGCTCTAATGTAGCATTGCTGTTCAGTGATCATTTCACTATGGTCTTCTCCTGAGGCCACACGCTACTAATTATGCCTGTTTTGTCACGACTTGGCAAAGGCCATCATTTGAGCCTGCGGTCGCCTAATTATAATCTTTTTTTCTCCCCACCAAATCAGAGGCAAGGACGGCCATTTTCCATAGCCATGTTCCCTCGCCGTTATTGAAACTCCCTTGGCAGGAGAAGGCTCTGTTACTAGCCTGTTTAATTACTGCTAGCACTCATTAATAGGCCCTTAGTCTTAAAGGTAGACTTTCAACTGCCTGCTTTAATTAGTGCCAGTATGACTGAGAGTGAGGCGGATCTGCTCTTTTAGTACAAGACACCAATTATACAGTAAACATGCTGCTGGACTCACATTGTTGAAGTGTAATGTCTGTAATTCCTGAGAAAAAGTCATACTGACTTAATCTGCATCCTTAAAAACTGGCTATTTTGTGAGAATTTTGAATATTGCCTTTTAGTGTGTGATGGGGTGCACATTCAGAGCACTTTCAGGGCATGATGTCTGTGCTGAAGTATGTATGTGTGTAGCTCAGGGCAGTTAATCTCTCTTTTTCACTCTGCTGAAATCTATCCAGAGTCCTGTGGAATATGGAGTGTAGAGGCTGGGCTCTAAAACACATGCAGGTGTAATATGTCAGAATAAACCAGCAACACTATTGCCGATAATAAACATTAAATCCTCTCTTCTTAGTAACAAAAATGGCTTGAACAGCAATAGCACTTGGTGGGCAAGCAAAAAAGTGGTAACAGATAGCAGTTCCTGACTTTTAGATAATATTGAATAATATTGTTGGCATTTAAATAGTCTTAAACAAGTTTCTATAGATTTAAAGGAGAGAAAATGACCCTACAAGTGAAATGAAGACGTCTGGATTTTGTTAGCACGTACAGTGAGTGTGGAAACTAACATGGTCTCGTATAGCATGAAAAAGACTAAAAAACATTTGTACAACAAAATGAATCTATACCCTGAAAGGTTAATTTACTGAAGCACTGAGTTTATTTACTTCAAATGTAGATCATTTTCTCATTTAAAAAAAACATACGCGACATTAGCACCGTTACTGCCAATAGCATGTTAACTGAAAGACGAAATTGTGTTGATGTAACATATTTCACTCATGTGGAAATTATTTAATGTAACTTTGTCTCTAGGATAAAATTACACACCCCTTTTATTTTCTGTTCTGATTAAATGATGGGACCTAAGCTAATCTTAACACATTAACTGAATGGGCTAATTAATTCATAAATCTCAGAAATTTCAGAATGAATCCATAGTCCATTAGTCCATTTCAGAATTTCATCTGCATTCTC
>JBBPCZ010000042.1:21356330-21367016 GCA_037974445.1 Brycinus macrolepidotus
CTCTCGCATTCTCTTTCTCCCTTTTTCTCTTTTTTTGTGGCTGCTTAACGTCTCTCTCTTTTTCTCTCTCTCTCTCTCTCTCTCTCTCTCTCTCTCTCTCTCTCTCTCTCCTCACCTTCCTCGCATAGGAATGGCATTGTTAGGCCGGACCCCCACGGTGTAGGGGGACACACAGCAGCGGCTGTGGTGCTAGCACCTCAGCAGGCATCTCTCGCTCATAAAAGAAGAGATCACCTTGTGTAGCTCCATCGGCCTGCTCTTCCGTCGTTAACGCCAAAGTGAGCCTGATCAGCAGCCGGCCTGACATCTCCATTCAGCTGCCACCTGCTAGCTGTCAATCACAGGCAGGCGGCTGGGCGGGGAGGCGTCCTGGGGCTATTGACAAAGCTGTCTGCATGGAGCTGAAACGTGCCCATCACATCGAATCTCTTTTTTTTCATCTCCTCTCTTTCTTTCTTTCCTTCCATCTCTCCATCACTGGCATCACCTACCCAAGGGCACAAGAAAAAAAGAAAGACTCAAGTTCATTCAGAGCATCAGCATGACTCAGTGGCAGCTGGGCGCATGTCTTTCATTAGTGCATTATGACTGTTCAGTTTTTATTTTGGCTGCCTGTACCAAAAGCCTTCAGGGTTGTGTATCAACATCCATCAGCATGGTCCGATGCACGCTGACACGTCAGTCAAACGGTGAAATGCGCATTGATGTTGGTGATAGATTTCCCTCCAGGCAGAACATATGAATAAAGAAGATGTTCACTTTATCTGAGGTGTAAATTCACTCACAAATCAACAAAACAACAACACGTTGACATTATATTTTGTATATTATGAAGTTTTCATGTTATACGTTACTTACACGGCTTAGAGGTGTACAGATAATACTGCACTTACTACGCCAATTTTAATGCAATTTTAAAATGTTGAGTAAATATATGATAACTACATATTCATTACATAGTAATGAAAGGACTAACAATGTAATTACTAAGTAATTACATGGTAAGTTACCTATTGTGCTTGTTTACATTCTGTGTTGCCTGAGCTAAACTTTGGCCTGTTCAACTGCTGTCAATCATGCAGACAACCAAGCCTTGGTTACTGTTTTCATTAAACAACACAACACAGTGCAATACATTTTCATCAAAAATTCTCACTAATTTGGTATACATTAAACAGAATTCAGCATCATTTCTGTGCTTGTTTGAGTGAATGAACTGTAAGAGTATTTTTTGCATACCATAGAGGGATAAATTAGAAGATTGATACATCGCCTGGAAATTTTCATAAACTGCATACGAAATTGTAATATGAAGCCCAAAGATATTGAATCAACTATAGTGAAGCATGCTCTTTAGCTACTTAAATGATTCCTGCCCTTGTGCTTGTCTATCTAGCTCATCACCGGGACGAAGCAAAAGAAGCATTAGAAAAAAGAAAAAAGGAAAAAAAGAAAAGAAAAGCACCTCAGCTTTTCTTGCTTTCGCCATTATGATGTGACACACAAGCAGCGACATGGGCACCTTAATCACCCACTGTTTTAATAGGCCTTTAATAATGCATAGGCTCAAAACAGAACACCTGTTGCTAAGATGTGCTGATGCAAATATCAAGGGGATTAATTAAAAGTCAATTATATTAATTTGGCTTTTGAAGGGTGATGGTGCGAGATAAAGTGTGATTCTGTGAACACTGATACCCCAGCTCTTGATTTTTAATGCGGTTTTATCAGAGTCCATTAAAACGACTCGCACGCACACCCCACACTGTTTAGATGCCATTCTATGTAAATTTAATGAGCATTTGAGTTTCATCTTTTTAATGTGCATATCTCTGTCTTATGCATAATTGAAAAAATGCTAATAACTAAAATGTTTGTTTCCCCAGCCCCTGTTTGTGGGATGGTATCATAAAGCCAGATACACATTCATGTGTTAACAGACACTGTTATACCATATGACTGGGTACTGACTTTGAATAGATTTAAACAACTTTGGGCCATCGCTTCCTGAGCATAGATAAAGCTCAGTCATAGACTGAGAATGCACTGAAATTGTTTGATGTTGTACCTTAAAACAGTAAAGAGTCTATTGTTTTGTTAATTCTTTAAGAATTAATGTGTTGGCATAAAAACTCTGACAACACGTTGTGGTTAAACTTCAATAACTTTAAAACTCTTTGAGATTTTCGTTTAAAATTCAGCCTTAAACTAGAGAAGCACTGATTTTCCATAATGTGCTGTATGTGGTATTGTGTTCCATTTTCAAGGATAGATTTACACTTTATTTATGTATGTATGTATGTATGTATGTATGTATGTATTTATTTATTTACCAAACTCAGATATTACTTTGCATGTGTAGAGAAGGACGCCAGCCACTCTCTGTTTTACGTCTTTTAATGTTTATATCTTTTTTAAACACTTCCAGAACTGCAAAGCGATGGATTCTTCAGTATAGTCCTTTAGCTATTAACTTTATCTATGTGGAAGAACTTTATCTCCATCCACTATACACCGAGAAAGATTTAGCAGGAGGAGAAAGAGAATAAATCAGTCAGAAATGTGAGATCCCACAGGACCTTTTAAAGATGATGATTTTAATGGCAGCTACACCTATAGATTATCAACTACTATAAGTTTTCCATGACCATATGATCATGTGTGTTGCAAACATCTGAATTTGTAGAAGATACGACTCACTTGACACTCACTTGTTCTGCAGTAGTTTTATTGCTGCCCGAATATAAACCTCTCATCACCGAGGAGATGAGTAAAAATTTTATTACAGACATCCTCCTGCAGGGATGCAAACTTATCACCTTTCAGTGAAAATCGTCTATCTGAACCCCAAATAGGTCATTTTGAATAGAAGCGAGTTTTTGAAACTGACTTTATAGCAGTAAGATTTCATAATTCTAAATTGAGCTTTTTCCCATATCCTCATGCTAAAACCGACTGTAAATCCTCATTTAAAGTTTAATATTAAAAAAAAACATTCTTTGGAGTTTGCATCTTTGTCTTTTTTCCCCTGACGAGTTTGTTCTTGATAAGTTTGTCCTTGTTCCTGATAAATTAATATAAATCTTAATGGGACACCTTTTTTTTTTTTTTTTTAGCAATTATACAACAGAAAATCTGTAATAAAATGTATCATAATGACAAGAGATGAGGACAAGAGAGAAGACCAAAGAGTAACAGTTAAAATGAAGGAACAAAGAACACAAAGCAATTGCCCTGACTGTTTTCATCAAACAAGCTTGACTCAGGGAGGCCTGATTGACTGTAGTGTTGGAAAATGGACACTATACAAGGATTTAGTCATTTGTGCAATTATTTCTACTCAAGAATCCAAGAGCAGTGTCTTTGCTTCAGACGGGGTTGACTACAGCCAGCTGGTTGGTGCACAGACCCAGCCACTACCACAGCCAGGAACTCAAGGCTGGGTTTGAAAGGAGGAAGCAGTTAGAAGCATGTGGACACATGTGTAGGCGGTGTAGCGAGGCAGGGGGCCAGCCGGAGTCTGGCTGTGAGACAGTATTTAAGGAGAACTTTGCCCTCTGTGAAAGAGCCTCAGTGGGACGCTTGACCTCAGAGCTCTAAAGGAGAGTTGGCACATTTGGCGTTTAGTCCCACATCGCTCTGCAGCAAACCCCCTTCTGCCAACTCAATCCTCTACGGGCCTGGAGCCCTGCACGGCTATACACTCTGTGTCTCTCTCTCTCTCTCTCCCCTCCTTCCCCAAACTGACCTGCTTCTGTTCTCCACAGAGACATGCTCTCTCTAGTGCTACTGCTAGACAGAGCTAGATGTGCATACTCCATGCACTGAAGGACATTCACACCCAAACACACACACACACAACCACGACCACACATTTGACATACATTTTTATATTGAGGCCTATGTCAAGAAATCAAAGCATCCTCAGTGTTTTCCTGTCAAACAAATGCCTCCACACAAATGCACTACAACCATTCACAGAAGTTTAATCAGAATTGCACATCACAATTTAAACAGGAATTCAGGCAGGTAGCTAAAAAATCTTCACAGATTATTACTGCTTCTTACGGGTTTATCTATCTATTGATGTCTTCTTGTTGGCTAAGTAAGACTAAAGTACACAAACTCAAGAGGATTTTCCTTCACCCAGTTTTCTCTCCAGTTCTGTCATGGTAGAAGCGTGATTGGGAGATCTACCTAGCAATTAACTAAGCTGAAAGAGTGAAAGCTTGCACATCATGTAAATTGTCATCACATCTTTTCTGCCATTAACACACCATCAGTGGAAAACTCAACACGCTTGGAGGAGAACACTAACTGCTGTCTTTGTTATGACAGCTAACAGAGGCTCAGATAGCCTAGCATCACAATGAAAGATGTGGAGGGGCATCCTAACCATCAAGGGAGAGAATCTCATCATAAATTTGATATTTCATATATCAGAAAAATAAATAGCTATAAACAAAAGCTTACAACAAATCAAGTCAGTATGCCCTGCTCTAACTTTGAGGTCAATCATTTTAATTTTGGACAACAAAGTATCAAAAGAGATGACTACCGCCTAATTTTATATGCTAATAGATGCTGGATGTAGTAAAACTTTCTTAGTGCAGTTCTATAAGTTATAAGTTGATGATTATAACTATATTCTATAATTATATATGATTTAAGTGTTTTTAATCTGCTACTATTGTACTTCTGGTCAGTTTCTCTTTTGTAAAACTACTTTTACTTTTGCTTAATGTTTCACCAAAGTAGTAACACTTTACCTATCTCTAAAGGACGTCTACAAAACTCCTATAATATTAGCCATTACATCCGAACATCACAATGTCAGGAAAATATTTCAGGAATTCATTAAGGTAGCTAAAATCAATTCAGGATATTTTGCTGGGAAAAAAACACAAAATCAAGAGGAATGCAAGCAAAATAACCCAATCACATAGTTTTCTTTGGTTTAAAATACGATGTCAGTAATGCGGACTGATGAGTTGTAATGCCTGATACACCTGAATATCATCTTCTGTTCCGCAGCTGTAGAGCTTGCTGATTAGCATTTTGCCGTAAGGCAAAGAAAAACCTCGGCTGAAAATCACCTCTTATAACTTTTCATTTGTCTGATGATAGATGAGTGGATCACGGGAAGAACGTCTGGTAGTCATTTATGCTAATGTTTGATTGTTGTTTGTTGTGTTACGGGATACCAGGAGAGCAGGTTTTAGCTCAGCCCTCAGAGGCATTCCAATTACAACACATTAGAATGTAACTGGGTAATCACACAATCAGTGTTATTACTGCTGAAGCCTTTGTGCACGTCTTCAGTGTGTTTGCTAGGACGATGTTTCCTATATTATTATTTCATAACCATGATTCCAGCACTTGACCTGGAAAGCAGGTGTTATTTTTTTAACTTGCAAAAGTACCCTTATGTGTTCTTTCATTTGTATGAATCCTAAGCTCTTTTTCTGAAGGCTCTGTAGGAATATAAATGAAATGTATGCACTCAAAGTTTAAAAAATACACGATATGGACAAATGTATTGGGACCATTACACCAACAGGGTCTTTAACGACATTCAAACACAAACACATGCATTCAAACACATAGACAGTTATAACATCTTCCACTCTTCTTGGGAGGCTTTCCGCAAGATTTTGGAGTGTTTCTGTGGGAATTTGTACCCATTCATTCTGTAGAGCATTTATGAGCTCAGGCACTGATGTTGGACAAGAAGGCCTGACTCATAATCTCTGTTCTAGTTTATCCGAAAGGTGTTGGATGGGGTTGAGGTCAGGACTCTGTGTGGGCCAGTCAAGTTCTTCCATACCGAACTCATCCAACTACGTCTTTATGGACCTTGCTTTGTGCACTGGGGCACAGTCATGCTGGAATAGAAAAGGTTCTTCCCCAAACTGTGTCGACAAAGTTGGAAGCATGGTGTTATCCAAAATGTCTTGGTATGCTGAAACATTAAACTGGTTTTGGCTCCTAAAGGCCAACAAATGGGAGAGCTGTGCTAGTTGCATCTGTCTAGATATCACAGGGAAAAAAATCAGATTGGATAATTTTCCATTGGGTGCTTCAGGAATTTAACATGATGATTCTATTAAATAAAAACTGAACTAAAAATTAGTCATGTGATTCCATTATTATTTTCTAAAAGTCTCATCTACTGCTAAAGTTGAACGAAACTTGTGACATAAATGCTAGACAAATCCTTTGATTTTAAAACTTTCCTATTTTTTCTGCAATTTCTTCAAAAAAGTATAGATGTTAAAATGTACTGCAGTATCTAATGGAACTTTTGGACCAAGTGGGCTGCATGATGTACAAACTAAATATATGTTGACTGTATTAAATGTAATCACATTTTATGTTGAGATAACAAAGTCCACCTATTTTGACTCCAAGCATTTGATTGAATGGAACTGTGTTGTATAATTTAATTATATTTAGTGTATTTGTTTCCTGGCCTGCCCAAACTTTAAGTGGACAGCAGCTTATGCTTTACACACACTAGTGTGACTGCTGCACTGTGTAGCATGCATTAACTCTTAGGCATCACACTTTCCATTAAAGCATACAGTCACACCAATGTGTTTGGGGATGCTCAGTCATGAATAATGTATTCTAACTGCGGTCACTGATATGCAACCATTTTACACGTAGAGCTTTATATTTACACTTGAGAGTTGATGCAAAACTAAATCACACTAAACTCGGGATTCATCAGCCTTCAGCTGAAGGACCAACCGATGGACATAGGAAGCACTGTGCTGGACACTCAAGAGCACAACACACACAACAAAAAAATGTATTGTCACTGTT
Organism: Brycinus macrolepidotus; assembly: GCA_037974445.1. Classification (NCBI taxonomy): domain Eukaryota; kingdom Metazoa; phylum Chordata; class Actinopteri; order Characiformes; family Alestidae; genus Brycinus; species Brycinus macrolepidotus. Next base: position 21,363,159 of record JBBPCZ010000042.1, read on the forward strand.
TGACGAGCAACTGTCACGGATCAGGACAAGAATAGAAACTGAAACTACTGGTTAGACCAGTGCAGTGTGGCGGATGAACCCAATCGCAGAGGCGAGATGAGTTGGTAGACCAAGAGCTTTGCTCTGAGAACGCTCTCTAAAGATTCCCACTGGAGTCTGCGTTCTCACTTACGCACAGAGTAGGGTAGGGAAGAGAGATAGAGAACCCGGGTTACTCACGGTACCAAGGATATGAGATGAGTTGGCCAGGTACTTGACTCAATGAGCAAAGAGTAAAACACCACATCCTGTTTATATACCCTGTGAGGCGCGTCATTTCTGAAGTCCCATGCGTGTCACGTGTCTGGTGCGTGTGACAGTACCCCCCCAGGACCGGCACCAGATGGACCCGGCTGGGAGGACACCCGACGACAGTAGTCCTGGATGAGAGATGGATCCAAGATGAAGCGACCGGGGACCCAGGACCGTTCCTCCGGGCCGTAGCCCTCCCAATCAACTAAGTACTGGGTGCCATGGCCACGGCGTCATGAGTCGAGGATCTGCCGGACCGTGTAGACAGGACCACCGTCCACTATCCGAGGCAGAGGAGAGTCAGGAGCCTGGGGAGACAGAGGAGAAAAAAATACTGGTTTTGGTTGTGATGAGTGGAAAACAGGATGGACCCTGAGACAGGCAGGCAGCTGGAGCCTGAAGGTGACAGGGTTAATCCGGTGTGCGATTTTGTATGGTTCGATGAAGCGAGGGGAGAGCTTCTTGGAATCCGAGTGCAGGTACAAGTTGCGGGTGGAAAGCCAAACCCTGTCACCAACATGGAACAGTTGTCCCGGTGGGTGCCGGCATCGATGTTGACTGGTGTAGCGGGTGTTGGTTTTCATGATGGCTCTGCGCGCTTGCAACCAGAAACGCCGGTTGGCGTTCGAAGATGTTCGAAGATGGGAGGCTGAAACCCGTAACATGCCTCAAATGGGCTAAGTTCGGTGGCTGATGAAGTGAGGAGATTGTGAGATAATTCTGCCCAAATGATGAATTTGGCCCAGGAGCGCTGTCTATCGGTGATGTAGCACCGCAGAAAGCGCCCCAGCTGTTGGTTGGCCCGCTCCGTCTGACCTGAGGATGGTAACCTGAGGACAGACTGCATGTGAACCCGATCAGACGGCAGAAGGCTCCCCAGAACTGGGGCCCTTTGTCCGAGACGATGTCCCGGGGGAACCCATGCAGGTGGACTACATGCTCTAGAACCAGTTCGGCTGTGGTTTTTGGCAGAGGGGAGCCTGGGGAGAGCCACCAGGTGTACGGCCTTGGAAAACCAGTCCACGGTGGTGAGAATGGTGGTATTTCCGTTGGACTCCGGCAGGCCAGTGACGAAGTCCAGCGCGATGTGTGACCAGGGACGACGTGGGACAGGAAGAGGTTGGAGGTCTTCCGGAGTTGGCTGATTAGGGGTCTTCGCCCTGGCACACACCGGACACACCTGAACAAAGTCCTTCGTGTCCGAGGAGATGGAAGGTCACCAAAAGGCGCGTTGCAGGAGCGACAAAGTCCGAGAAGCACCTGGGTGACCGGCTATAACAGAAGAATGGGCCCACTGGAGAATGTCGGAGCGAAGTCCAGTGGGAACAAAAAGGCATCCAGGCGGGGTGCCTGTCAAAGCCGGTTCCAAGGCCTGACCCTGGCGGATACGATCTTCCAACTCCCACCGAAGAGGTGACAGGATGAGATGAGACGGAAGAACAGGCGCGGGGTCTGCCCGGGGGTTCTCGACTTGGTGTTGGCATGAGAGGGTATCGGCCTTGGTGTTCTTCGACCCCGGGCGATATGATTCGAAGAACAGTGACCAGCGTGCCTGTCTAGGATTTAACTGTTTAGTCTGTTGGATGGAGATGAGGTTTTGATGGTCCGTCCAGACCGTGAATGGGTCCCCGCCGCCCTGGAGCCAGTGATGCCATTCCTCTAAAGCCCACTTGATGGCCAGTAGTTCACGTAACGCTGCTGAGTGGGGTTGAACTTTCTAGAGAAGAAATTACAAGGATGTAATTTCTGGTCTGGACCTCGCTGGGAAAGGACGGTTCCTACGCCCACATTGGAGGTGTCCACTTCCACAATGAACGGCTTGGATGGATCCGGGTGAAGAAGGATGGGAGCTGTAGTAAACAGATGACACAGATGACGGAAGGCTTGAATCGCAGTAGGGTTGAGTGAAAAATAGCTGCCGTTCGGTTTAGTAATGGCAGTAAGAGGGGCCGCAACCAAACTGAATTGGGTAGGAGCCAATTACGCACAGCATCCAGCTTCTGGGGATCCATGGCCACACCTTGGGAGGAGATGATAAAACCAAGAAATGTGGTGGAGCGCTGGTGGAAAGCGCATTTCTCCAGCTTACAGAACAGCTGGTGGGCCAGCAGCCTCTTTAACACTGCCCTGACATGCTGGGTATGCTCCTCATAAGTTTTAGAGTATATCAAGATGTCATCAAGGTACCCAAAGCACCACCTACCCAGCATGTCCCGTAGAACGTCGTTGATAAGCTGCTGGAAAACCGCCGAACTATTACATAAACCGAACGGCATAACCAGGGTCTCATAGTGTCCGGTGGGAGTTATAAATGCCGTCTTCCACTCATCTCCCTCTCTGATGCGGACGAGGTTGCATTCGCTCCTCAAATCCAGTTTCATAAAGATGGTGGCACCAGAGAGGGAGTCTAGGGCGGTGTTGGTAAGAGGGAGCGGATGTTGGTTCTTTATGGTGATTTTATTCAGCCCCTGATAGTCGACACACGGGCGGAGGCCCCCGTCTTTCTTCTTCACAAAGAAGAACCCCGCGGCCGCCGGAGATGATGAGGGTCGAAGAGTACTATTGCGCAAGCTTTCTGTAACACACTCCTCCATGGCTTTATTTTCATCGGTGGAGAGTGAGTACAAGCGGCCGCGGGGCGGTACCACGCCTGGCTGGAGGTTTATGGCGAGATCATAAGGTCTGTGAGGGGGCAGTTGGACAGCTCTCCGCTTACTAAAGACCCCAGCCAGGTCGCGATACGGGACGGGAATAGAGGTGAGGTCGACATCGGGGGCCTCGGGCTCCCCAGAGTATGTCTCAACCTCCACCTGGAGACAAAGCTCCCGACAGGTCGGACCCCACTGAAGGATTTTATTTTGTGTACAAGTGATAAGAGGGTCTTGGGCACGCAGCCTCGGATAGCCCAGGATCAGAGGAGGTGAAGTGAGAGAGGTGACGAAAAATACCAACTTCTCAAAGTGTTCTCTGATATCCAGGGTGATAGGAGGAGTTTGGTGGGAAATGGGACTGGAAGAAAGGCACCGACCGTCGATGGTGATAGTGACGCCATCAGCGGCAGCGTGCGAGGGGCTGGTTTCAGACGAGAGCTCATTCGGAGGTCGAGGCGCAGTGATAGCTGGATGATTTCCTCCAGTGTGTCAGGAAGCTCTTGCCCTGCGAGTTCGTCTTTGATATGTGGAGCCAGCCCCTTGTAAAAAGCCGTGCGGAGGGGGAATCGCTCCACGTGGTTTGCACGGCGAGAGTCTGACACTCCGCTGTGTAGTGGCTCACTGGGCGATCGCCCTGCTGCAGATGATGAAGTCGTGAATCCACCTCCGTCTTGCTCTCAGGATGTTGAAACGCGGCCTTGAGTTGGTGGGTGAAATCCGGATACAAGTATCCGATGTCCAAGTCGGACCTCAAGACCGCTGTAGCCCACTCGGCTGCCTGCCCGGTGAGGAGGGAAACCAGCAGCGCAATGCGGCTCCTGTCTGAGGCATAGTGCTCTGGCTGAAACTCAAACAGGAGAGACAGGTTAGTCAAAAAGACCTCACACTTTCCATCAATACCATTGTATTTCTCGGG
>JBBPCZ010000042.1:21395033-21414324 GCA_037974445.1 Brycinus macrolepidotus
TCTTAAGTAAAACATGCTTGGCAAGATTATTTTTCTATTTAGACCAAAAATAAGACACACTCTCTAGAAATAAGGCTATTTTTACTTTCTTAGAAATCATTTTTTGCAGTGTATAAAGTTGTCCTTAGAATCACACTTTGGCCTAATTGAACATGTAAGCATTATTTAAAGCTGTCTGACAAATGGCAGGATCTTGGTCTCTTTTGACAGCAATAAATATTTGTTTCTCAAAAGACATGGTGCTAATAAACTCTGAACTACTTGTGATGCGGTTCTGACAGTGTTTGCCCATTTTTAACTGGTGCTTTCAACGAAACTTTTTTGTTTTGTGCGTACGCCGTTCACAGCGGCCTCTGTCAATGTTTGGCATAAACAACACCTAAAATGAGATGTCTTTGTGGTCTGCATTAATTCCTGTAGATAGTCTTGCACTGTGCTTGCTGTTTTTCAATATGCAAAGCCCTTGTCAAACAAGCCGGGATTGAGAGGCTACCAATTACAGCGACAGCATGAGAGAGATGCTTATCTGCCTTCCAGACTTAGTTCATCGCCACGGCCATGGAAGTGCTTTATTGATTGACCATCGGGTAGCTAATAACATGGGTTATCTACATGCAGCACAAGACAAGGCCTCGTTTCAGAGGAGTGGCTGGATCAGGATTTGATCTTGGCCCCCAGTCTCCACCTTGCCTGAAGAGGAAGGTTACAGAGCCAGGGGAAGTGATGAGAGGTTGAGTGAGGGGGCTTTGGTGATTTGGTTGTAAACTGAAACACAATCTCTTGGCTTGACTTGGGGTTGCTGAATTTCAACCTGTGATAGTGCATATCATTATGGCAGAATGGATGAGGTGAAAATGTTGAATGTGCTGGTATAATTGGGAGGGAAGTGTCTCTCCTATGTGTATGGTAGTAGTTATGTACAAGACTGGTATTTATGCTGCTTCATGATACAGCATATAGATTCTGGGACACAGTAAAGCCTATATCATCTCCCCCAGGAATGGTAAGAACTCTCTTACCACCAAAACTGTTGCTCATTTATAGATTTATTTAATGCAAATCAAAGCAAGACGTTTGTACACCTAAACACAAACATACTTGAGCTTTTAAACATGTTGGGTGAGATCATATCCTACATTAATGTAACATTTTGTGCCTATTGTACCTATTTTCATTTACTGAACTGATTGTTTAGGAAATGCGGCTGTTGAGCTGAGCTGATTGAACATGCTTGAGAGTGACACTATGTTTTGTTCCATTGTGGCATGCAAATATCATGTATGTACAAAATGATACCAGCATGCTATGGCACACTGTCGTGTCTCAGCTCTTGTACACCTGGACATTAGTTGAGACAGCTAAGAAGCCATAGAAACATCTGTTTTTTCTTCTCTGATTCATTTAAGCTTTGCGGCCAAATTAATGAGGGTATACAAGGGTATAAAAATCAGAATTGAAAGGGTTGAACAAAAATAAATTTATAAGAAGAAAAAATTCTAGATTTAGAATTTGTAGATTCTATTACCAGCAGAGGACTAATGCCATTTCTATTACTACTTCTATCACTACTACTACTAATGATAATAACAAATAATGCATCATTTATTTGTTTGAATTTACAGTTGCATAAAAAGTAAATGAAAACATTAAGCTAACCAAAGAAATTAAACAAAAGCCTGACTTTAATTCTAATAATATGTAATACTTAATATCTAATTTCTTTGTACTCTGCATTTTTTTCAAAATGAATATTTTGAGACTGTCACTATATGCCACCACTGTGAGCATAATCCTCAAAACTGGCTTTTGCCCTCCAAGTTCTGGAGGGGGCGATAAGTCTGCCATTCTACTGGTTTTGCATTCCTTCTTTATGGACCTGCAGTTGAGCTGTCGTGATGGTTGACAACAATTCAGCGGCAGACGAGGTTTATGTATTTTAGCATGTTTATATGGAGTGTCACTTGCAGGTCATGCATGTTGACTTGTGCCACGCATGGTCATGAACACGTCAAGCACACGTGTGCCAGTGTGGGAGTGCGTGTGAGGCCTGTCTACAGAGTGTGTATATGTGTGCCGTCCACACATTAATCACTATGACAGAGCAACCCATGTCCTCTACCAAGCCGTGGTCTCATGAGAAATCTCTGACCCCTAGTACACACACAGACATATGTACATTCTTATACTCTTGCCCCAGCAAACATATTGCCCCACTAAATATCTCAGTTTCTTTCTCCCTTTATGTAAGCTATGCTATAATATGTGGACACCTGATGTATGATAGACCACTGGTATTGAGCTGCAAATCTTTAGTTGGTCATTCCTTTCGGGCAAAATAGTAGCAGTTCAAGAAAAAAAAAAGAAGGAGATTACTGAACCGAAGTCCAAGGTTTCTGCAATACTCTTGGGAGGAACCATGGCTCGGCACAAGATTACATTTCAGTCCAGGCTCACGTCAAACTGCGCCAGACGGGACAGGAAATTGTGTCCCTGTCACTGGGACGCTGGAGAAAAATGTAAATACCCTTCCCCGGAAAGGACACCTCATATGCACCCTGGGGTCCCCACCATAGCCCCCCACCTCGGCATGTCCATCTTGTCAGATCCGCCTTTTTAATACCACATTCATTTTGTCTCTTTTTCCCCGGGCAGCCATCATGTTCACTTAGCTAGAGGGATCTGCTGTTGCCCGGTCGGTGTGGTTTGGAGAGGCACATGAAGAGGAGAAGAAAGGGAGAGAGACAGAGGGAAAGAGTGGGAGAAAGCTGGAGTGAGAAAATGAGAGAGAGAGAGAGAGAGAGAGAGAGAGAGAGAGAGAGAGAGAGCTGGGGGAGCAGAGAGGGAGCACTGGTGTGAAGGCATGTGTTTAAAACCCGGGGAGAGTAAATACACAGAGCAATTACCATGTTAAAACAACGAAAACGGGAGCTGCCTACGAGCGGGCTGTGCCGAGGAAATGTCACTTTCTTAACGTGCCTCTCTTTGTCAGCTGCATTTAAACGATCGGGTGAAGCTAAAATAAACAGCCGTCTGGAAAGGGAAAACTCCCTCTGCCACAGATTTCCCCCAACATGGTCTGAAACTCCAAACCCCAAAATGCCTACCTGGCCTCCTGGGAAATAGGGAAGCAGAATAAATAGATATTAGATACTCCTAAGAGCATCACTGAACAGATTCCTTATGTCTAAAGACCCTTGATTGACTGACAGTTAGTAAAGGTGCCTCTACTAAATGTGACTGAAATGGTTATTTGCATTGATTTTCACTCAAACAAACCCTTGTCTAGTACAAAAATCAGCCATACAGCACTAGGTCCAACATGCACATTTGAGTAGTATGCATTCTTGGTTGCAGTGGTTAGCTAAAGTGGACAGGTCATGTGGAGAGATATCAGGTGTGATGAATGCTTCCATCTCCACTAACAGCGTTCCTTAGCTCCAAATCCCTCTGCCCTTATCAGCCTCGGCACAAATGACCGTTTCGGGAATGTCTGAACAGAGCGTGTGAGGGTATGTTTCAGCTGTGATTTAGCCATCCCAGTCAAGACATCCCCAGGTGTGTCCAGGTTCTGTGCACCCCACTTTGGTACCACGCTTCCAGTGTTGGACCACGGAGCGATTTATCAATGCAAACTTAATAACATCCATTTGAATCTAACTAAAAATCAATATTTCATTACCAAATTGTTAGTGGAAATGAAGAAGGATGGCGGAAGTCAAGGCGGGCGCATTGGGAAGGAGGCTTCAGGAGGTTCGATGGGAAGACGGAATGATTCATGGGACTATCAGAGGAAGTGGGGGGAGGGGGGGGGCAACAAGAGGAGAAGTGTGTGGGAGGGGCTTTGTAGAGGCCCTACTCCCCCATGACCTTGGCAAGGAGGGAAAAATATATATAAGAAAATGAAAGCAACTGTCAACTCCCTACAGGCCAGGATCAGCCCATAAATCATATCCAGAGAGATGGAGGTGGGGGGGGGGGGTTAACTCTAACACCTACACACTTTCCTATACTGTATAGACACAGTCTGCTGCCCCCTCTGGGGATCAGTCATGAGATGCTCTCTGGGTACTCTGGTCTGGGGTTTAGTAGACAAGCTTGTTTAGATGAGTGGATCACAGATTATCTAGTGTGTGTTTATGTTAATCTGAATGTTCATAGCATGTTCTTTACCCTTTCAGTATTAAATCTGTTGTGCCTGTGAGGTGTTTGTATGAATGTGTGTGTGTGTGTGTGGGGGGGGGGGGTTAAGATCATTAACCAGCAGACCCTTGAACCAGGAAAGATAGGACTGAGGAGTGTGAAGTACAGACATAGTGAGTTCTGGTGCAATCCTCTCCTGCCTAATCAATGGGTCATTGGGTACATTGATTCGAGCCTGTGAATGTACTCAAAGGTGTATATGGACTGTGTTGCGGGGACTTGCATCACATTCTCTTCCAATTTCCTCTAATCTTCCCAGTTTGTGCTTTATAGAGATGTATTTGAAAGCTTAGGCCATTGCGTCCAGTGTCTTGCGGCCCACTCCATAACCATTTTAGATAAGGCTACAAGCTAATAGATATTTCCCAAATCCAATGAGAGTGTTTAGGAGAACGAATTATATTTCCGTACCTCCATTTTATTTGAAATACGCCAGGGGAAAGATGGAGCAGGGAAAATATTTTGCTGCAGAAGTCCATTTTGATGAGAATATTAGTATTGTTTGACTACTTTTTAACTTGTTAACCTGTCACCTAGCTATCGACCGAGCATCTGAGTCACATGCACCCCTGGATGCAATTGAAGAGCTTTTTTTCTCATGTGAACAATCTGATCCGTGCACTTTTATAGCACAATTAGATTACCAATATATTTCCATCTCTAACAGATCTCTTTATGATAAAGGATTGTGTCATATTTGAGGAGACAGAATGGGACCGAATTGCATATGCCTCTCAGCCGAACATAATTGTCAATTTCTTGATGACAGCAAAGCTTATTTGCACGGAGCAGCAATCATCTGCTCTGCATAAAGAACTGTGGTGGTCTAGATCACTTCAGTGAGGCACAAAAATGAATGGCTAAGAGAATTTTGCACAGTTCTCTTAGTTTCCATCTGGGCTTGTCTCTCTTCCTTGCTTAGGACTGGTGTAATAAATGATGTACTTTAAACAATTTCTCATTCGTAGAGATATACTGTTGGAAAGTGTCATGTCTCAACTTTCAACTGATTGTAAGTTTGGCATTGTACACAGAAGAGGAGATAAATGTGTTACTTGGAAACCCAAAATAAGGCACCCCATCTTAACTACAGGCTGAACTGGTAAATGTAAATGAAAAACAGTATTACATATGTATATACAAGAAAATAACATATACATACATACATACATATATATATATATATATACACACACACACACACACACACACACACATATATATATATATGGACTGTTTGTACTATGCAGACGTAAAAAAATAATCAATAGAATGTCTTTTTCTTTTTATTCTCTTGACATTTGAGAACACAGTCCTATTGCATAATTCACAGAAAGACAGCTGACTGTCATATCACTCACAAAAATACAAAATTATTGATGTTATTAAATTAAAATGTAGATATACAATTATATTGGCTGATGGTATAATTTATCAGAACTTTTTAGCCAGTGTTATAAGCAGTATTGGTCACAAAATGTCCATGTTGATAATAATTAAAAAGTAAAAAAGTTAAAAAGTATAAGTAAAAAGTAAGTATAAAGCGGCCAGTATAGAACTATGGCTGAGGAGGCTTTTTATATGTCTAATTTTTTTCCCAAGCTTCTGACCATCGAATTTATTTGAAGTCCAATAAGCTTGCGGTAGAAACTAAAGTGAAATACACATGATCTCCATGCCTGCGGCCCTCCACCCTCTCCCTCTCACACCTGCAGGGAAACCTGATCTGCTTTTTTTTTTCTTTTTTTTCGACAGGGCTCCAGATTGTGAGCGCATCAGGTGACAATTAAGACGTAACAAAATAAATTGTTTGCTGTCACTTTTGTTTACCCCTGCCGTCTCGCAGCGCTCCCACTGCCCCACAACAAAGCAATGGCATCAAATATGCTTCCCCAAAGTAGCCCAAAGGTGCGGGAAATACTAAATACATGCATACATACCGCATGGCATGCGCATATTCATACCAGCCTTGAACCCTACACAAAACTGGGATATGCGTTTATAGGTGGGAGGTGGAGAGGGGCGGTTTGTAAAAGTTTCCTGACTTGTTTTGCTTCTTTTCAAAAGAGACCGTGACTTTGCTCACCCCTCTTATCATTTCTCATTTCAAACAGTCCAAAAATGGCATGCACACACTAAATAATTCATTGGCTGCTAACATTAAACAACTGTTAACACGCTCAAATAATTAGTTATGCTTGCTTGACATGTTTGCATCTTTAATAATTAATGCATTTGTCTTAATTACCAACAACAGTATTTTGGCCTTGTTATTCCTTTTCCACACAAAAAAGGAAAAAGGCAATTATGCCATAAATATTAATTAGATACCCTTATTAAGATCTAGACAAAGGGGCAGAGGGAGTCTTAACTGCGTATTTTCTTTGGGTTTAAACAGAGTTATAAATCTTCTTTCTGTAACCCCCCCCCCCCGCCCCACCCTGGACAGGTATCTACCGAGAGACATCTTTATCGGTGGCTTTGAATAAAATATTGTCACACTTTAATATCTGCTTGAGCATGATCACCATTTGGAGAAACATTAATGCTGTCGATGGTCTGTGATGATTAATGTAATAATTATGATCGTTATTAAGCAGAATTATAAATGCAATCGCATTAATCATGGATCTTCCTCTTTTCTGCAGCTGAGAACGAATTCTCTCTCAACTCGACTCCTCCGTGGAGACAACGAGCACAAAGCAGCAGGCAGACAATGAGCAAACTACTTTGCAAACACTGTAATCAGGAACGTTGAAAACGGTTGTGATGCAGAGGATATCAACCTTTTTTGGAGGGATATGTTCCTCACTGGTATTCAAAACTTCTTGGCAGGCACTCTTAGGTGACTTGAATGGCAGCCCTTTTTTGAGGAGGTCTCAGCATTGAAATATTTAAGATGTTGCAGCGGTGAGTGGTTTTCGTTTTCGGCCCTTTCGGAAGAACATTTGGGGCGGTAGTTTCGTGTCACGTTAAATTTTCATGGGGGACTTCTCTCCACGGCTAACTGGTGCTGATGCACACACTCGTGTACTTCAGGATGCCCCAAAATACAGCTGTCAGTAAGGAAGCGGATGACTTTGGGAGGTCTTTGAGGCTACGAAAGCGTGGGAGAGAGCCGTTTTCATTTTTCTGCCAGTAGATTAAAAGGCAAATGAATGACACTCTTCAACACCCCAAATCAGCCCCCGCCATTAATATTTTACACTGATGGCAGCTGTTTATCACAACAGGGCAGAATTAAAGCGGGAGAGGAAGGGAGGGCGGAGGAAAGCAGAGAGGATGTTATGGCCTAAGGTAGTCATGAAATATGCTAACGCTCAAAACCTCAAAAGGGCTCCACGAACCCACGAAATCCACCACTCTCTTGCACTCTCTGGAAAGTTATGCTGCCGAAACGAGGAGATTTGAAGTAGGACACTTAATATATGTGTGCATTGCTGCAAAGAAGGTCTTCATGATGTCACGAATTAGGTGATAAACACTGGGATCAGGATTCAGAATGCAGATCAGAAGTAAATGAAAAATGATTTGGGTTGAAACGAGTAAGGCTTAAGGTCAGGAATTAACTTCATTGCTCTTATCTGTGTATTGTGCATGATAATAGCCATGAAACATGTGGGCTATCAGTGACACCCTCAATTGGAAATGTCCATATTAGGCAATATGCAAATGCGGCGGAGGGGGTATAAATTCCAGGATGCGACAGTGAGCCAACACAGGGCGATGATTAAAACGAGAACATTGAAGACGAAGGGGTGGGAAATAGAAAGAGGAGAGAAAGGCGGTTAGGGCTGATATTATAATGAGTGAATATAGCGGGCGATAACCATCGACTGAACCGAAGGCAGTCAATGGGGGAAAAACAAGTGCATCTTTCCTTAGGACGTGTTAACGGTGTTCTGCAGCTCTGTAGATGAGCCAGCACCATCGATAGCTGTCAGTCTAAAATGACTCCCTCTGTTACTATGTGCTCACCACAGCACATTCTAGAAATAGGACGCATTGACTTTTCAATCTCTAAATGTTCCAAATCACCTCTTCCCGCATGCTATTACTACGTCGTTGTAAAAGCTCAAAACACAGCCCGTGGCTGTATCAGGAAGGGAAAGGTTGCATTGGCTGCAAGATGGTGCAAAACAGATAAACAATCCACCATAAATAAACGCACATAACATGCGAGACGTTTGATGGAAGTTAACCACACGCGTGCCACGTGTCGGGTTCGGAAATGTCACAAAAGCAGATTTATGGCCTGCTTTCAAAAGACATTATTTGAGCTTGACAGTCTTAATCATTCACGCTTTCCCCTCCGTCTCCCTTCTCTTTTCCCGCTGCCCGTCATGGATTATTGAAATAGAAAAATAACAAGTGGGGGAAAAGGGCCCAGGAGCAGTATCAAAATGTCAGGTTTGTACTTACAGCTGTATGCAGCGAGACAGGGTCAAGGGCTTCAATTATTTGTATACGGTGCAGCCAGGTTCTACAAGAAAGGTTATGTCACCCCATAGCTATTTACCCCCCGATTTGAATGGGACTGATATTCAACCACGGGCCCAGTGGCACTGATACGGAACAGATCTAGCATTTGAGTGGAATGGAAAGAGCAGCAGGGAGAGGAGAGATTGACAGAGAGCGAGAGGGGACGGGGGGGAGGCGGGGGGCTCGGAGAGAGTTTCACCCGGCTTAGTGTCACTGCTCTCATATGTGAACAAGATGATAGCGTGGTAATGTGCAGCTGATCCGTGCAAGATTGCGCCATGTTTGAGATCCTTTGGGATGCAGCCGTGGCGATTCAGCCAGAGTGGGCCTGTCACTGAGGGGACAGGTTAGAATGCAGGAGCTACTGTAGCTCGCATGGTCAAGCTCAAGATGATGGCACTTTTCTAGCCAACGTCAGGCCTAAGTTCTTATAACTGAGGGTGCTAAAAAGGGTTCTTGAAAGCAATGACATAAACCACTTTTGGTTTCTAAGACATCTTTTAAGGGATAGTTATCTAAAGAATCATAAAGGAGATATATATGGGACAAGAAGCTTTGAAATAATGTAAAGGCTTTGTACCAGAAAGTTCTTGTTTTTTCTCGAACCATCAATCCAAAAACCATTTATGCAGACCGAAACCCCACTAGAAGGCACTCTCGACCTTCAGAGAAGGTCTACTAATTTATAGGAATTATTACTGTTATTTTTTAATTCACTTTTATTCAATATTGTCATCATGCTTATTGTGTTAAAACTGCAAGTTTTGTAGTAATTATCTTATTCCATTGGTGGCATTTGTTTAGAATCAAAAGGATTAAGCTCTTGAAAAGCTCAACAAAAAATTCTCATTTCAAGATTTTCTTTGTGGCATCTGGCTAGATAAAGTCAAGCGACCTCTCGCATTGGCTAGCCTTTCAGGAGTTGGACTAAAGGCCTTAAACTTTAAATTAACCGTCAGTATTATCAACTGAGGGAGAAACGTATCATTCTTATTTTGATTTTCAATGGGTGGGAAAGATTCTGTGAGAAAAATGGTCTCTCTAGGTCTTCTAGAATTCCTAGATATGTTCGTGACTATGAATAGAAGTGATAGTCTAACCAAATTTCAGGCAGTTTTTATGAATAGAAAATATATGTTGCAAGCTTCAATAAAATGTTACGTCTGTTACAAGCTTCAAATGTGTTTAATCTAGAATATACAATGTATGCTACCTTAGCACTAAAATATTATAAAAAATCCTAAAAGGTGTTAGCAGTATTTCCTCTTCTTTTTGTCCAAGTTTAATATTTTAGACCTGAGGTGAAGGCCTAGCTCCAGTAGTCATGGCTTCCACGTTTAGTAACCTTTATTTTTAGGAGTTTGGAAGAGGCCACTACAGTTTAGTGAAGTGAAGTAATATTTCTCAGGCCCTAAGCCCCTTTTTATTTCCCAAGTCAGGCTAAATGAGGCTGGAGGCTTGATGGAGAGTCTGATTTAAATGGGAAAACTGTGATGAGGAATTTATCACCCCACGACAATCACGATGATCAATTAGATTTAATGCTGACCCGAGTCGGAAATGATTGCACAGGAACAGGTGACGTTAATGGTTCCCCTTGGCTGCCATCTTACCTCATGAAAGTTGCTCTGCCCTGGATGAGCACCCGGCCCACCCTTCAATACTCCCCCTTAAAAATCTCAGGGTTATTGAGAGTGATATGAAATTTCTAAATGTCATTAATTGACACCTTTTCCCCCTGAGCTGTCAGCCGGCAGACAGAAAGGTCACAGCTCGGAGGTGAAATATTTATATATATATTTCCCAGTCATGTGAATTATGGCTGTCATTAACAAGAGGGAATGGATGGCGAGGCTGACTGAAAGCCTCCATCGATCCAGCCTCTTGCACAGGGACGGCAGTTGGCCAGGCTGGGACAGGGTCACCAAAATACCCCTACAGAGGTGAAGGGTGCTTAGTGAGAGAGGGGAGAGTGCTGGGCATTCTCTGAGGTAAGCTTTCATTTTGAAAAGTAGCCCCATTACACGTAAGGGGTTACGGAGGAATGCAGTTAATCATAATCGCAAAGTGGTCATCACCGGGTAGTGTTCATACATGTGTTGTGCCATCTTTTAAGACAGCAAACAAAGACATTACTGTGCACAGCAGCAGTTTCTGTAATAAAGAGAATAATATCTAGGGTGATGATGGTATGTTGATGGTAATGAATTCAAAGAAGTATAAGAAATATATTTGAAATGGAATTAGCCTCAGTTAGTGCTTAGGTTCAGATATAGAACAGATTATGCTTTTTTAATTAATTGTTCTTTTGTGATGTCTTTTGTGATGTCTTGATGTTAATGTTTTGGTTTGTGGAGGGGTAGAATATACAGCATTTTAACATGTCATTTGGATTTACAGGAGAAGGACCTTCCGAACCAAACTTTTAATGGAAGTTAACAGAACAAGATTTTTGCCATGTAGTCCTGGATCATTTCTAGTGGCTCATTCATTGTGAAACTGATGTCATTAAATATGCATATGGCTACATCCAGGGTTGTTTCTTACTATAACCAATAAAAGCATGCTTATGAGCCCTAAATATGTATTTTTAAAATGTACTCAGTATTGTTGTACTCAAGTTTTGTCCTGACAGTGACAATGTATTAAATAGCACAGTTGCACATATTTTATAACTTTATAACTTGCTACTTTAAAATTAAATCGATATTGTACAAATTGAATCCAATTCAGTCTTGTGACAAATCTAGCCTGAAATAGTGGGGACAGCCGAGTGTTTCGAGTAGTTTGAGCATGATAGCTTATTTTTAGATCTCATGTGAAGTGATCTATGTTTTAATGCTTAGTAGCGTTTAAAGAAGAAATATCAGCCAGCTGTCTGTGTCAGCTTGGTGATACTCAAAGCTGACACTCAAAGTATAACACATCCAAAACCAAATCAAATCTTGACCTCTGTGACCTTAAAAATCATATCTGAAAAAAACTGCATGTGGTTACACCCACTTCCTGCTTTAAGTAGAAAAAGCAGTTGCTTACATCCCCTAAGCCATGGAAGGCCTTTAGTATGTTCCTTTAAAATCTATTCAGTACTGTTTGGTGTAAAAGCACAGTGAGTTTAAAAAAGAATTCCTATTTTTTCCAGGTCAAAATCAACATTGTGTTCTTTCTTTTCATGACTTTCCAACAAAGTAGGATATCGCTGAATGTTCAGAAGCAATCCTAGTACTGACCAAGCATAACTGAAGTGCCGCTCTAGGCTGTAGTCACTGTGCTCTTGTCATGATAATTATGTTATAAGCATGCGTGGGCAATCCCAGTGGACTAGAACTGAAAAACAGTTTTAGTAACATTGTGGCTACGCTGCCTGACCCCACCTTCTCATGGTCTCTTTGTTGTGCGACAGCTTTGGGACGAGTGGCGCTTCATTTTGAAGTGAACAGCATACTACATAGCCACATGGCATTTAACTTGAGAAATGGTTTTCTGCTTCAGCCGTCACCATTTGTGTGTTCATCACCAGGGCGGCGGGGAGGAGGGGCCGGCAGAGGGGAGGAAATGGCTTGTTTTTTGTTGGCTTCCTGGTGCTATTAGACATCAACGTGCAGCGGGCGCTTGCGTTTTGTGGCGAGGCATGTTGCTACTGCCGCATCACGTCAGAAAAAGAGAGCCAGAGTGGAGGGATAGCAGAAATCTATATCTAGGGAGGAGATAAATGTTTAAATAAGCAGGATGATAATTGAAGGGTTTGCTTAAGACATCCACTTACTAAACAGGGGTCTCATTCAAATTCAGCTCATAAGGCAGCCGAGGAGAGGCTAGCCCCCTCTGAGCATCTACACTGCTATCAAGCAAATCCAGCATCTAATCTTGTACAGTATGTTTGACCGTGAGGTAGCATGACTTCATTGTGCATTCAGGTTTTATCAGCTGTTTCTGCTGCTCCTACCTGACCTTCCATTGAAAGGATGAATTACAGAAATGTATGCCATATTTAAAGAGCTGATATCATGGCAAACTGAGTTTTAAAACCAAGTTTTATGTAATCTATAAACACTGATAGTTCACATCATACTATTCACTTCCAGCTCACACAGTCCACGTATGGAAACAAAGCTATGAAATCAACTTGTTTTAAACTCACTGTTTTTTATGATC
Organism: Brycinus macrolepidotus; assembly: GCA_037974445.1. Classification (NCBI taxonomy): domain Eukaryota; kingdom Metazoa; phylum Chordata; class Actinopteri; order Characiformes; family Alestidae; genus Brycinus; species Brycinus macrolepidotus. The sequence goes on from JBBPCZ010000042.1 coordinate 21,407,871, forward strand.
AGACAAAAATCAGCACATTTACATGTATATTCTATTCTATAGATTTACCATTCAGATTACTGCTTTTTTGAATAAGGCTCAATTCAGGGCAGCCAATAAGAACCATGCTCATTTAAAAGTATCAGTCTTAAAGTAACAGTAACAAAAAAAAAATCTGTTTAATCAAGAGAGGTTAGAAGGTCAACTAAACATCAGTTATGACTGGTTTTAGGTACACAAAACCACACAAATGTCATAAGTGGACCTGTGGGGTATACACTTTGTACCAAACCTCCAAATGATGGCAGCACAGGACGTCTCGACAGATAGAACTGACGATGTCCCGTAGTCAGATAGCTAATGGCTTCATCATGTGTAGAAATAACTAATTAGAGGCTGAGATTAGACATACAGAGGGGAGGTCACCGACAGAGTCAGTCATCTTTTTTCCCTCTTTCAAAGCCCCGCCAAATGGAGGGGAACCAATCTAAACAACAGTTTATATAAAGCCCTAAATCTCATTAGGGCCAGGCAGAAGGAGGAAGAACACGTTTGACAAGGGAAAATATTGAATCACTTCCTGTACAGCAACACAGCAACTTTCATGTGGTGCAGGGCCTAATTAAGGGGAACATTTTTGGAGGGTTAGCAGCAGCATTAAAATGCCCAGACACACTATAAGTCATAGGACAGGATCTGAGGCATTAGGCAGTAAAGCGGCCTCCGCAGTCCGCCCACCGCTGGGACAACAGCAGAACGTAGCCGACATCACTCTACATCCCACATGACAGAAATACGGCCCGAGAACATGCACCCCATCACTGAGATTTAGGAGTCTTGTTTAGTGGTGTCAGCTCTTGAGTCCTCTCCAAACAAACATGTTTTCAATGAGTTTTAGCACACCTCCATCCCGCGCATTCAACTCTTACTATAATTATACATTCTGACGTTTGTTAACCTGCATTATCACTGTTCAGCTTGGTGACTTAACTGACAATGCTTTCAAAACATATTTGTGCAACAACCTGCTGTTTTAACAGAAATTAAGCCTGCAGTCTTAGTAGTATGTTTGTGTGCAGGTTTGCTGTCAAAGAATTGGGTGATATGATGTTGTAGTTTGCCATTTAACTTACATTGGACATCCTTTGGCATTAAGTTCAGGTTTGGGGCTAAACTCTAACATTTATTGCCATCAGATTTGTACCCAGTTTGGATACACAAATGAATGAATATAATAATTTATGTCCCATCAGATGGACTCATATGATGTCTTTACCTCATTGTTTCTAATGACTTATAGTGTATTCAGTGCTGACGTTTGATCCAAATGGATTAAATTCCCTGATGATTTGGCTGCCAGTAACTTCGCACATATTCTTCTGTGAAATCCCTTCATCTTATAATAATATAAATAACATATAACATAAATTCAGATTGCATATGTTGTGTGATATATCTATTACATAGTGACCTAAATACATTATGACTTCATATTGCTGTACTGTGTGTTCAGTAGACAGCTTCTTACTCTTGGTTTTGAATAGGCTGTTTCTGCTAAAGGGAGTTTAAACCCAGAAACTGGCATGGTGGGTTCAGGAGAATGTAAAGTTTCAATAGTTTCATTTTTACTCACTTGTGGCTCATGAGTGAAAAACATTGCAGGGATGTATTTTGCACATGTTTCTAGTGGCATGTGGCAGAAAGTAGATTTGAAGCGAATGCTTGTGTTTAGATGATACAGATGAAACACTGCTGCCTATATATATATGTGTATGTACATGTGTGTGTGTGTGTGTGTGTGTGGGTAAAATCCAAATGGCCTGAACCTTTTGACACTTTAGTTTTGAAATATGAGTTTTCAGTTTTTACAAATGAAAAAATGTTGGCAGAATGTGTTTTTGTACATGATCCAAAAAAGAAGGAGCTATCAGCTATCAACGCTGAAGCCATCACATCCTGGTTCCTGGGATATTCATGGCAAGTATGGCAAGTAGACGGTGCATCTCGGTAAAATAATGGTTTTATGGTTGCGTGTGAATGTCAAAGCCTGAACATTAACATTAAAAGTGTCCTAGTAAAATCCAGGGTTTTGAGCATAAAGGGGGCAATTCAAAAGTGGTTTCAGGCCTAACATTATCCACTACCATGTAATGCTTTAGAGGACTTATTATCAGGTGTAAAGAGAAGGCACAATCTGTAACAAATGTTTTTTTTTCTTTCTTTTTTTTTTTTTTTGCACCAAGCAGTATCTCATCAACAACTAACAACATCCCCAATCACCTGCCAATGTGTGATGAACTGCATCGTGAAATCTCCGAAACCTGATCCTCCTGATCACCCTAATGTCCATTTACAGTGATGAATGGGACGTTGCCGTTAGGTCACTGGGTTTAGCCTGCTTCAGTCCTCAGCTTCTACCTGATGAGGTTATTTGGGCCTGGGCAAATAGCTCAGTGCAAAATTAGTGGAGTAATTCCTGAGCCAGTCCTGGCTGTGAATGCGCTAATCAATTGAAGTGCTCTTGTGGCAAGGGGGAAGATTCGGGCCGCTTGACCACTGATGAGGAAAAGGTCTGGGTTGGTTGAGCGTGGACGGTAAACGATGAAGGGGTTTTAGTGGGGCGGGTTTTCAACGACTGACAGTTTTAACTCTTTTCAAACGTAAGGGGTGATTAATGAGGGGCTTTTATGGTGAGCGGGCGCGGGGGTTTGGGCGAGTCACGGACCTGAGAGTATTGACATCTCCATTATTTACTGAGTGATTGGAGCAGCCGAAGGGGCCCTGATTAGAAAACAATAAATGCTGTTATTGGTGATTCGGCCCTAAGCAGGACACTGCAAATGCATGTCCGAGCTTTTCTAATTACTGTGGCCAACTGCACACTGGACAGTGATAAACCAAGAGCAATAGAGCAGTCCCATGGGGCAGGAGAGGGGCTGTGTGTGTGTATGTGTGTGTGCATGTGTGACAGTCAGTGCCTTGTGAAGTGTAAGATCATAAGACGTACAGAGTGCTCTCGATATCAGATTGATCTGATATGTTCATTTTCTTCTCAGTCATTTGAAATGTTTCCACTGCCATTGTTCCAATGTCAGTATGGATGTTGCCATCGCCAAAACACTGTTTTTCTGTCTCCGTCATTACAGCGCAATTACCAAAACAATCGGAATCAGAAGTGCTTGACGATTTACAGCATTTCTCTCACGAAGTATCCACTGAAAGTCTCTCTGTTTAACACATTTTGCTTCTCTGTGAGCCATACACTCGAGCAGACTGGTAGATTTGATCCTCCCCCGATGCGGCCTGTATAGGAGCTGCGGAATAGCTCGAGAGCAAACAGAAACACATTCACACGTTTCTCCTGCTGACATTTGGAGCCTGAGAAAAAAAAAGCCCACAGTGTTTAATGAGAATAAACCTTCCAATGCGATGAAATATTAAAGTCTAATTTTAAACATTATGATGGCTGCCTCTCTGTCGGAATACAATGAAACATTTTGGCACTTACAAGAGGCAATTTTTTCCATATTATGGCTAAACGGGTTACATTATTTACATGTACTTTTTATATGAAACTTTTTATAAGGCCGTCAGGTTTAATTTATTGTTTTTGAGACAATTAAGGTTTCTCTCTCTCTCTCTCTCTCTCAGATCATCACCATCAGTGTTTGGTTTATAAATTCCAATATGCAGAAGCTATATGGTTTAGTTTGGACTCGGATTTAATTATTTTGCAACCTTATTTTGTTTCCTTTTATTGAGACGGTTTGATTAACATCTGCATATTGACAGCATACCGGGGTCATGAATCGTTGCTTGATTTGTATCAGGTAATTGAACAATTAATTCTAAGAAATGTTCATCTTTGTCGTTTATTAAGCACATTTGTGCAATACGCACTCCAAAGGTGAAATACTGCATAATAAGGAATGCAATAAGGAACTGTAACCAATTTGCATAACAGATTGAAATGGAATGTTTGCCAATGGTTAAAAAAAGGGTGAACATGTAGTTTATTTCTTCCTACAAAGTTCTGACCAGTCATGTGACCATCAGGGAGCTACTGAAGGGCTCATATCATGGAAAAATGCAGTTTGTATTATGTTAATTTGATGCAGTCCATTATCAGTTATTGTGCACCAAGCTGAAAAAAAACAGAAAAAACTTATTGCTTTTTCTGAAGTCACAAAAACCAACACATTTACAAGTATCTGCCTCTTTAGCCTCTGCAAGAGCTTAGCCCATTCTCACACTGAAGTTAAAAGGAGAGTTTCGATCTGACCTGTATTTTAACTGCGGCACAATACATGGCAGCTAATCAGACCGGAGGTCATTTACATGTACATAATAATAAAAAATAATAGTCTGCTTAAGTAAATGGAGATGGGAAAATGATAATGTTCTGGCCACAAATATGTGAAGGTGGGTCAAAATACAATGTACTGTGTGACTGTCAGTTCATTACATAGCATATTGTGAGGGTAAAATAAGTTAAAATAAATAAAAATAAGTCAAGTTGATGCCACTTTTAATGCATTATTTTAATAATGTTATTGGAAAAAAATAATACGTTAAATGTAGCACGCACTTTCATTTGGGCACCCTTTCAGCCAATATTTAGGAAGATCCCCTCACAGCCTCCTAATGTTTGTATGCCTTGTAAGTCAGCTGCTTGGATAGGCCTATTGCTTTTGAGTGTAAGTTCAACACCTTAAGGAGTTTGAAGGGTCACATCATTTAATACATTCTGAAATTGTCTGCACCTGACTTGGATTAAAGCCTAGTCAGTCAAATAAGCTTTAAGACCTCACAAAAATAACACTAGTAGGTTGACTGAAATGGTACCCAAACTTGGTTCCCACCATGGTTCATCTTGTTTTAGTCTCTCTCTCTCTCTCTCTCTCTCTCTCTCTCGCCCCCTCCTGGTCCCTTCTTGAGTATAATTCTCTCTTTTGCTTTCCCTTTTTCCTTTCTTTTCTCTCTATCTCTGCTCTATTTCTTCCATTTCTGTCTGGCTCTCTTTCTCATTTTCTTTCTTTCTTTCTCTCTCTGTCTTTTGCCCTCTCACTCCCGTACACTTTCCTTTTTTCCTCTGTTTTTCTTCTTCTCACTCTTTATCTGTCTCTTATGCTCTCCTTTCTCTCCAGCTCTCACTCACTCTCCTTCTCCTCTCTCTCTCTTTCTCTCTCGCCTCCTCCTGGTCTCTTCACTAGTCTGTCTATCTTTGATTCAGTCACTCACTGTTTCCACAGTTAGGGTTGGTTAACAACGTCTTGCAGCCGCAGTATAACACATGCTTACATAACCCAAACCACATGCGGTCCTAAGAGACAGACAGACAAGCAGGCAGACAGAGTAAAGAGAGGGCTTTAGCATTTATAGCACTGGCTTTGTTTACAAAAAATAATGTCAGATAAGCAATACATCACATCTTGCAGGGATCCCCTGAGGATGCCGTAAATTGTGATCTTGCAAAATCTTTATTGATACCCAGTTACAGAGTGGAGCTTTAATTGGTCCTGAAGTTTTGTTGCAAACCTGAATATGTTCTAAACATAACCAAATAAAACTCCACATTATTAATGAAAACCCCTGCTAATAGCAAGTACAAAAGAATATATCAGCTATGAATAATTAATTTTAATAATGTAAACAAATCCTGGAGAGTGAGAGAATGCCCGCTGAGTGGAGAAGAGGTGTAATGGTACCAATTTTCAGGAATAAGGGTGATGTGCAGAGCTGTAGTAACTATAGAGGGATAAAGTTGATCAGCCACAGCATGAAGATATGGGAAAGAGTGGTGGAGATGTGATGATCAGTGAGCAGCATGGTTTCATGCCGGGAAAGAGCTCTACAGATGCAGTGTTTGCTCTGAAGATGCTGATGGAGAAGTACAAAGAAGGTCAGAAGGAGCTGCACTGTGTCTTTGTGGACTTGGAGAAGCATATGACAGGGAGCCAAGGGAGGAGTTGTGGTATTGTATGAGGAAGTCAGGAGTGGCAGAGAAGTATGTGAGACTGGTAGAGGATACATACAAGGGCAGTGTGACAGCACCGCGGTAGGAGTGACTGATGCATTCAAGGTACAGGTGGGTTTACACCAAGGATCAGCTCTGAGCCCTTTCTTGTTTGCTATGGTGATGGACAGATTGACAGACAAGATCAGACAGGAGTCCCCGTGGAGACCAGATTGAGTAGACCCTGGAGAGGTGGAGATATGCTCTGGAAAGGAGAGGAATGAAGGTCAGTAGGACTAAGACAGGATACCTGTGTGTAAAAGGTGGAGTTCAAATAGTTGGGGTCAACACTGCGGAGTAATGAGAAGTGTGAAAGAGAGATAAAGAAGAAAATGCAGCCAGGGTGGAATGGGTGGAGAAGAGTGGCAGGAGTGATTTGTGTGGTGGAATGGATGGAGAAGAGTGGCAGGAGTAATTGGAAGGTGGAATGGGTGGAGAAGAGCAGCAGGAGTGATTTGT
>JBBPCZ010000042.1:21428492-21438640 GCA_037974445.1 Brycinus macrolepidotus
TTGTGTGGTGGAATGGGTGGAGAAGAGCAGCAGGAGTGATTTGTGTGGTGGAATGGGTGGAGAAGAGCAGCAGGAGTTATTTGTGTGGTGGAATAGTGGGAGTGATTTGTGACAGGCAGGTAACACCACGAGTGAAAGGGAAGGTGTACAAATCGGTAGTGTGACTATGTTGTCTGGGTTGATGGTTTGGAGACTGTGGCACTGTCGAAAAGACAGGAAACAGAGCTGGAGGTGGCAGAGTTGAAAATGTTAAGACGATGGACGGGATCAGGAATGAGTTTATTAGAGGGACAGCTTGAGTTGGACCTTTTGGAGGAAAAGTCAGAGAAGCAAGGCTGCGTTGGTTTGGACATGTGCTCAGGAGAGACTCTGAGCATGCTGGGAGAAGGATGCTGAGGATGGAGCTGCCAGCGAAGAGGAGAAGAGGAAGGTCTAGTAGGAGGTTTAAAGATGTGGCGAGGGAGGACATGCAGGCAGTTGGTGGGAGAGAGGAAGATGCAGAGGACAGAAAGAAATGGAGATGGTTGATCTGCTGTGGCGACCCCTAAACGGGAGCAGCCGAAAGTAAAAGAAGAAGAAGAAGAATGTCAACAAATGTAGTCATCTTTCAGTGTCTTTAACCAATCCCAAAGTTCCCATAAGTGTTATCTATATAAATATACATATCTCTTTTCATGCTGGCATCATGAGCTTTGCTGCCAACAAAATCAGTGGCTCCAGTTTGAAACCGGAATCTCTAGTAGAGCAATTCCTAACTATTGGTTCTATCATCGAGAGATTGTGTTTTTGATCCCCATCTGTGGCTGAGAGCTCTTTCTGGGTTGGATGGTTCTTCCCTATCAATCAGCACATGGCTAGCCAACATGAGTATCTGTTAGCTGATGTTACAGAATTGACAGTTAGTATACTCCTCCAAGCATGTTAAGCTCTCCAACGATGTTGTATTAGTGGCGGTTTGCAAAGATACTGTGGTGATGCATGTTATGAAAGAAGCACATGCTAATCATCACCCATCCCAGTATGGAAGCATTGTGTGATAGGGGACACCTAGCTGACAGATTTGAATTTGCCATGATTAAAATTTGGAGAGGAAACTGGGTAAAAATCTTAAAAATTATTTTAAGGCAATAAAAGTAGGGAGGAATGCAGGGTTAAATAAAGGCCAATTAATTAATAGAAGGAGATGAGTTATGTATTATAATATTTGAAGCCAACTTGAGCCAATTCAATATCTGAGAAATACTTTCAGTGGCACCGAAGGTGAGCCAGGTTTTGTTTGGTTCAGATAAATATCTGAAACAACCTATAGGAGAGTATCAAACTGGGCTGAAATGACTGTGACTGGGGTGTCAAGTCGCCTTCTTGAAATGGCATAAAGTTTGTCCAATAATCTGTTGCCAACAGTTTAAGTTTATGTTTGGCTCAGTATTGTGCCCACCATGAGTTAAGTGCTAAATCTGTAAGTGTATGGAGGCCATAACACCACGGTTTCATATTCATAATTATGTTGTCATCAGGGACCAGAAAAACCCGGTGCAGTCATTAGAACTGCTGTATGGGCTGCTGCCTCCCAGCCTGTCCATCTCCCCACCCTCCGAATGCCATCGCCGTCAGCAGCTTTTTACGCCCAGCCTCTATATTTGTATGGCGACATGACCGAAGCCAATGCAAATTGATCTTCAAATAAAGTACACTAAATAAATAAATAAGTAAATGAATGAGTTCTTCAAAAGCCTTCAGTCACTCTGAGAGGCAATATGTACCCAGCAGGTCAGGAGCTAGCCAGAAAGTAATAATCTAAATTTATGGAGTCGAGCTCGCATGGGAGAATGTGACTGCGAGTGTCGTAAAATATAAAAAACAGCAACATTCATAGCCCTATGCAAAGTATTCAATAACAATCATTATTATTTCATGATCATTTACGATTATTTCTAGTTTGGTGGTGTTAGTTTAGCACCCTGTTTTCCATTTTGAGTCTTGGTTCCTCTCAGTTTTCTCACCTCATACATTTAGAGGGTTTTAGCTTCTCTCAGTGGTTCTTCCTCATGTTCTTAGGGTGGTTTTCCTTTTGAGTATTGTTTCCTCTCATTTTTCTATTTCATCATGTTCTTGGGGAGTATCTCATTTTAGAGTTTTGGTTTCTCAGTTTTTCTCTTTCTCTTGGAAAGTTATTCCTTTTGAGTTTTGGTTTCTCTCATCATTTCATCCTCAAACAAACATGAGTTTATCTGGCCACTGTGTATCTACTTTGGCTGGCTAGTTGACAACAACAACAACAACAACAACAACAACAACAACAATAATAATAATAATAATAATAATAATAATAATAATAATAATAATAATAATAAACCTTAAATGCTGTGCATTTTTAACAAACAGGTTTATGACCAATAGTTTAATCCATAGAAAAAATAGTACTAAACATGGTTGAATGAAATGATGGCGATATCTGGAAACAAATAAAACTGGAACCAATGAAATATACAAATTAATAATCGTATTAAAATGACCAAGCTAACTGTCCTCAGTGGAACTCTTGGGTGATGTTTTTCTGCCCTTGACCTTGACTTGATGGGGTTTCTTGGAATTAAAAAGCAAAAACACACCATTTTTATGTCTGTATAGATTAATACCGCAGTAAGAACGTGAGTCTAAGCCCAATGACGCCTCTGTTCATGACCAAGATCAAGAGTGAAATTCAATGATATTGGGAAAAACAATATTGGAGAAAAAAACATTACATTTGTATAAATTTAGCTTGATAACCTATTCCCACAGGTAGCTAATTATCGCACAAATAATAGAAAGCGTGTGTTTAGTGAGGAGCTTAAGATAGTAGTTCAGTATTCTGACTGGGCAAAACAGCATATTAAGTTTATATTGCAACATTATGTGATTGGAAAACGTGTGATTGAAAACATTGTTTTGTGACATTGTTAAAGATAGGTCTACCTTCTTTTTGAGAAAAAAATTATTTAAATTTGTTGGATCATGCGAATGCTTTAATTCATCCCTCAAACCAAAGAACATTTGATTTGTCAGGATGCTCCCAGCACACAGAAAACCCTTGAGTGATTGGTTAGAAGCTCACTTGTAAATCAATATTTTGAAGGCCAGTGTGAAAATGTTGTGTATCCCTACTTTATACACACCCCAAGCCTACTCGAAGCCAAGCACCCAAAGGCTATCAACTCCAACCCTAGATCCTCCACTGCTGATGGAATGCAGTAGAAAAATCAATATGAAATAATAATCGTTAAATCAACAATCAGATATATCAGTACGAAGAAGAACGGGGAAAGTTTAACCTTCAGCTTGACTTTCAGTCTGTAAAGCTTTTGACAGGTACAACCAGCACAATGCACGCCTCTCTGATGTTTGCCCACATGTTAATCCGTGAAAATTGCTAATACTCTTATAAAACAAGCTTTCGTCATTGTAGAAATCACGGCCGCTTGTGCTTAACTTTCTTTCCTGCTTCCTGGAATCAAAATACAGCCGCGCACAAAAGAGAGCTGAAGAGGAAGCTGAGGATGAGGACTGTCCTTCTCGTTTCGTTTAAAAGCTTCCTCTCGTTCTTTTGATCCTGCTCTTTGCCTCTCTCCTATAAGCCCTGCTGAAAATATTTCTGTGCCAGTAACATCACAAAGGCTTACTTATCTCCGTATTACCTATTAGAGGTTTAAACTCCCGCCTCTTTGATAAACATTCGCAATAAGGGTTTATCTCTGGGCCCTTATCTTGCTCTTGAAGGTCCCTCTCCCCTCAACACTGTAATTTGTTTAATTAAAGTGTCATTTTGGGAAGGAAATATGGCCTTCATCATTCAAAAAAAGATGCAAATAAGTTTACATGACTGTGTGTGTACGTTTATGTGTGTGTGTGTGTGTGCATTTTTTTTTCATTATTCTTGACTACTGTTGTTATTTATTTTTGCAGAAGGCTTAGGGTAAGCCCTCAGAGCATATATTGGCTGGTAGGTTTTGAAAAGTGCAGGGACATTTTGGAGATCCCTCTAAGGAGATGGGAGAGAGGAGGGGAACGCAGATGGGGAGCACAATAAATAAAATGGCTGCTTTCTAAACAAGGCCCGGGGAGGATTGGCTTTTAACGCCCGGAGCCTCCGTCAGCACTTTGGGCGATTTGCGCATGATTTCATTAGGGGGGCGAGAATAACGGGGCGATGAAGATGAAAATAGACTACAAAAACTGCACAGCAGATGAAAGGCAAGCATATACTTGGGGGAAAATAGGTGCCAAACCTAGTCTGTCATAGTGGAAGAGTAAACAGTATTTTACATTATAGTGTGTATGTGTGTGTGTGTGTTTGTGTGTGGGCTATAGTAATATTGAAAAACACTTTAAACTTTTGAACTTTTTATAAAGTGGCGATACTGCAATACTGCATATTGATAAATCCGGAAAGTGTAATTGTTGACTGTGTTTGCAGTGTATTGTGAGAAATGTACAGATGTACAATACACATTTTCTTTTCTGACATGATATTGACAATGCTTTTCGGCCCATCTGTTCAGCTTTGTTTGACCATCATCGGGATCTTTGAACACCACTCCATACCAGATCATTGGAATCCCTTCCTCACCAGTCCCAGTCCAGTTCAACCAACATAGACCACCCACATGTGCTATTACCTCCATCCCCAACCAAAAGCTATTACTACTCAAAGACTCCAAAACTGTTGCTCCTATCACTGTGAACTAGAAAATCCTGCTCTCCAGACCAATTTGAATACCTTGCATGTGCTGCCCACCCTCTAACCAAACTACAACTCATACAGATTCCAACAAAAGGTGCAGATTTTGTTGGACTTTGCAAACTATAGACTGGTCATCAATGATTAGGTCTGTTCACTAAGGCCTCTAACAGTCAATTACCTTCATATGGACAATATTTATTCTCTAATATAGACCAGAGGAGGACAGGTTCCCATTCTGAGTCTTGATTTCTGCCATGGTTTCTTCCTGCAGCAGATTTTCCTCACCTCTCTTGCCTTTGGCTTGCTCTCTAGGGAGTCAGACCTGGATTCTGTAAAGCTGCTTTATGAACATCAGTTGTAAAAAGCGCTATTTAAATTAAATTGAGTTAATGAAACCTAGAGCATTGGCTGATACTAATCTGAAATTTTTCCTTTAAAAAAAAAAATGAAGCTTTAAAATGTGCTGTTTTAAATAGAACTCTTCACGTCTAAAAGTAGGCCATCATTCTCAAACGACCCAAGCACTCCACTACCCCGCACAAGACATCACACGTTATGAGTGCATGTTATTTCAGGCCAGACTTGTTTCAAGATTGGATCCGATTCATTCTTCCATCTCCGATATCTGATCCAGCGTTTTCTTCTGATATCGGCCCAAAACCTGGTATCAAATCTGTGCCGTCTTTAACATTATTGTTTTTTTAGGGTTTTTTTTTTTTTTCGCAATGCTTGCTTAGATAAGAGATTTTTTCTCTTTGTTTTCCCAACTTTCTCGCCCTCGGGTCAGTTTCTTTACTTTTCTCTTCACCTTCCTTTTTTCCCGTTCTTTATTATTATTATTTCTTTCTTTCTTTCTTTAGAATGGAACTAATGTAGGGCTCTGCGCCTTGCTCATCTTTTGGCTAGGTGACAAGGTGTGAGACGGAGAGATTTATGCATGCAGGCGCCCAGATGTAGGGGGAAAAAAGATACGCAAGATCAAATGGAGGAGCATGATAATGCATGAAATATGGCTTCGTAGCCTCGTAAATTAATGGCGGAGAGAAGGTTGTCATTATCCGAGCTGCCTTTAAGAGCAAGGTATGGAGCCCAGATGGTTGGGGAGAGATAGCCAGTGTGAAGTTTTGAGTAATTGATGACTTAAAAATAAACCGGAGGGCTCATCTTGGGAGGGAAGGAAGAAGAATTACCCAACACAACAAACATGTAGCATTGGGGTCAAGAGCACAGTACTCAGTTACCTTTCTCTCTCTCATTTTCTGCCTCTGTACTGGGAGGCACAAAAGATTAAAACAGGGTTGTAGAAGATGGTGAAGCTGGCAAAGTTAGGAAACTTTCTGTGGTCTGATGCAATCTGTTCTTCAAACCATCATATTGTTTTGTAACTGCCTAGACTAGAACCTACTTTTACAAACTTGAAAGTGCAGGCTTTCCATCAGAAAAGAGCTCATGGTCCCACAGGATTTACTCCATTGTGTCGAGGCACTGCTGGGTGTATATATGTGTAGATGTAAGGTTCATATAAACTGGTAGAAACCGGTATTAAGTTCCATTAAAGCTACAAGTTTACTTGATAGCAAGAAGTGGAGATTGTTTTAAATGTATAGTATGTGTTTATATGCGTGAGTGTTTATGTGCGTGAGTGTTTGTGTGTGTGTGTGTGTGTGTGTATGTGTATGTTTATACCAAAGGAAAAAGGGGGGAAAAAAGTAAATGTGAGCATACCGTCAAAAATAAAAACAAGTAACTGGCTAATACAAGCTAGCTGCAGTTGATACCATTTTAATGAGCTTTTGTTGTAAATCAGTAGGTTTAAGTCTCAGGCACTGTACAGAAGTACACACAATGGATGATGTAACCACATGCTAAAATCACCACAACTCTGCAAGATACAGTATATGGTCAAAGGTATGTGGACACCCCTCCAAAATTTCCATTTCAGGTGTTTTAGCCGCACTCAATTGCAAGTTTCTTTTATTTTTATAGATACATGCTAGGAGAAGAACAGATCATACTGAAGAATTTAGTGACCTTAAATGTGGCACTGTCATGTGATGCAACCTTTGCCACAGGTCAGTTCAAGAAATCTCTGCCTGACACAGTCTTACACAGCTCACAGTGAACAGTGACAGTGTCCCACATGCGCATGCTCAGAAAATCCACAGAAACTTCCAACTTCCACAGGTGCATCCAAGCGTCACCCATCTAGATAAAAAGGACACTTAAGTGAAAATATTGTTCGTGGACTTCAGTTCAGCATTCAGCATTATCATTCCTCAGCATCTGATAGTAGAGATGAGAGTACTGAGTCTGAATACCTCCTTCTGCATGGCTGCCTCCCAGGACTCTGTGCCCAGTTCACTGCTGTTCACTCTGGTGTCCCACAGCTGTGTGGCAATGAACAGCTTCAACCACATCACCAAGTCTACAGATGACACAACCATGGAGGGTTTTATCAGTGGGAATGATGAGGCAGCATACAGAGAGGAGGTACAATGGCTTACGGACTGGTGCAGAACCAATAACCTGTCTCTTAATGTGGACAAAGCAAAAGAGATGGTTGTTAACTTCAAGAGAGCATGCTGTGATCAATCTGTGGAGACCATCCAGAGCACCAAGCTGACCCTCAACACCAGCTCAATTATTAAAACGCCCAGCAGCAGCTCTACCTCCTGCTGAGACTGAAGAGGATTTACCCCTCTCATCCTCAGCAAAATCTACAGAAGGACTATAGGGAGCATCCTAAGCAGCTGCATCACAGCCTTGTTTGAGAACTTGCGCTGCCTTAGACTGCATGAACCCTAAAGAGGAGAGTGTGCACAGCCTAAAAGATGACCAGGGTCTCTCTCCCCTCTGTCATGAACATTTATGCTACCAGCATTTAGCATGACCCCACTCACTCCTACCACACTCTTTTCTCCATTCTGCTGTCTTGTGAAAGGTTCTGTAGCATACAGGCCTTCACTGCCAGGATGGGAAACAGTTTCCTTCCCCAGGCCACCAGACTCATGAAGCAAATCAGAAATGTGCTTCCCACTCACAAACTCACATACTCCTCTTTCTCTTAAACACATGCATACATTTACACACTTAAAATTTTCCCTTATAAACAAACCACTACCACCCCATAACAAAACTCACCCTGGAAGAACAGTGGAGGAACTTGAGAAACGGTGTGTAAATGGTTTGAACCATGCTAGACTCTGCAGAATCAATACAGTTACTATATATATATATCTTGTCATTAACAAGATGCTAAAATAACACAATCAAAATTTGACCTCACAATCAAAAATTGCACAGAGCTTAGAAATATGTATTGTTACACTCTTAAAACTGCCATGTGCCCTTATTAATACACACACACACACACACACACACACACGTGTGTGTTTATGTGTGTGTGTGTGTGTGTAAGTCAAAACCTAAAACATACATTTACAGTATGTCAAACTCAGTAAATAAATAAAAAATTGAGGAAATCATCAAAAAAATTATCTGATAATGTCATATTTGACTAGGCTATTTAATCATTTGTATACAATTGTATTTGATGTTATGTAATATTTTATGCTGACATATTTGGAGTGTATTCCCATTTCTGTGTCCAGCAAACCTATGTGAACAGTGTTGAGAATTGAGTGTGTCAAGTGAGGCAGTGTGGAGCAAGTTAGCAGCTGGCAGAAATATTAGGCCTACTCAGTGTTCTTTTAAAAATGGATGCAAGAAGATAACATGAAGAAGAAAAAAAAAAAAACTAAAAAGCCCCCAAAAAACATATGCATCTCAAGCAGCTTAAATTTGCAATGTAAAGACTGTCTATCATTTCCCTTTGATTGGACATGGTTTTTAAAGCCCAGACATGGTATTAATAAAACAGTCTCTAATAGAAATATCATTCCCCTTATTTTTCAATCAGCCACAGCATCAGGCTAAATCTCCAATGCGTGACTTTAATTAAAGATTGATGGGTCGGCTATTCGTCTGAGGCACGGTTGAGCCAGTAATTAAAATGACAAAAAAGATTTATTTATAGAAATTTGGTTGAACTCTTTTCATTTCGCTGTCAGCAGGGCTGACTTTCTCTCTTTAATGAGAGAAGTAAGCAAATGTAATTTTCTCTTTTTCCCCCCTTCTCTCTGCACTCTCTTCTCCTCAATCAATACCAGCACATCAGCATAAGCACTTGTTCATATTCTATTTGTGCAACGTACAGACGCGACCCTTCTGAGTTCTTCTGGCAACAAAAGAGGATGCGAGCGAGATTCAATTTCCCTTTGCAGAGGGGGCCGACGGCCCATTCCGGGGGCCGAATTTCCATTACTCAATCAAACTTTTCAAATATAAGAAGCTAAAGTTTGGCGTTCAATGACCTTAGATCAGCAGTAATCAGAAAGAGAAGGAAATAAAAACAAAAAAGCTTTGCATTTTTATTTCGGTTAGTAATTATGTAGTCTCTTGGAGTTTGACAAGGCCTCTAATGAGTTCTCCGAGGACCTCTGTTTTATTTGTTTGTTTGTTATTTTTAAGCTTGATTAAGTCCCATGTATTTAGCTAGCACAATTAAACCGAGGGGGGATACATTATAAGTTTAACTTGGTATGTTTCATTCACTTCTGTTTTTAGCACAGATTTAGCCCTGTCAGCTAAGCTGTTACCTTGATGCTGCTTTGTTCTCCTCAACAACAGGCTGTTTCACTAGAAACCAAACTGAAGTACATCACCAAAGAATGGGACACGGATGGTGTTTTAGTACGGTAAAACAATTTAAAGCAATCCTAATGCACTTTCAGGGTGAGACCCTCAAAGGCATGTCTTCAGTGACTAGAGTACATTATACCATATTCTATTTCAGTAATATATGTATTGTTTTTAAGTTGCTTTGACTCTATAGATTATATCCTAGCACATGACCTTTTCTTTAAATTTTTTACTTTTACCTAAGCACTTTAGAAAAGGTACAAATATTCTCCTTTCCCTGGGCGAGTGCATATAGTACACCTTTATACTTAAATAGTGCATATTTATACTTATTTATACCTTTTTACTTGAGAACCTTCTTGCACTAAGAGAATTGCACCTTAAATTTCATTG
This sequence comes from Brycinus macrolepidotus, assembly GCA_037974445.1. Lineage (NCBI taxonomy): Eukaryota > Metazoa > Chordata > Actinopteri > Characiformes > Alestidae > Brycinus > Brycinus macrolepidotus. The sequence goes on from JBBPCZ010000042.1 coordinate 21,438,310, forward strand.
AACAGTTGCTACAATGACAATAAAGAGATTCTGATTCTGATTCTGACCTTATTAAAGGGATCATTTTCTTGCATTTTATTTTAAAAGATCAATAGCATTTCTTTATCTCTTTGTATTAAACAGACTGTTTTGTTATTGTGTTTTTAATCATTATATGTGAATGACCTCTGCTCCGATCTCTGAGCCTCACTCTAAAAACAGTTTAGGCTGAAACCAATGTATGTAAATGGGCGACTTCAATTTTCACTGCTTAGTTTTAATTAGGGCTGTCAGTAGATTAAAATATTTAATCGCGATTAATCGCATGTTTGCCATAGTTAACTCGCGATTA
>JBBPCZ010000042.1:21438740-21456240 GCA_037974445.1 Brycinus macrolepidotus
AAAATAAAAGGATTTAAAAAAAAAAAAAAAAAAGACTGCGTTAACGCGCGATAAATTAATTGTCGGCGTTAAGTAAATCATGCGTTAACGCCATAATAACGCGTTAACGTCCCCAGCACTAGTTTTAATATATAATATATGGCCATATGAACAGTGCATTTTGAAACTTTATTTACATATTACATCAAAGTCTCAGAACATAGAAGGGAAATTTGGTTTCATGGGGCCTCTCAGGGAGGTTATATACCCTTGAGAGTATATTTATGTTATTTCTACCTTAAGAAACACCAGTTTATCAGGGCAGTACCTTTTTACTAACAGTGTACAGTGTTTCTAATGCTTTCTTGAATGACAAACCCTTTCCATTTATTTAAAATACAAAAGCATTGCCAGTATATTTACCCAAAGTCAGAGATGTAATGATACCACATTTTTTCCTGATACCAATAATATTGAAATCTTCAGAAAGAAAATCTTGACATTTTCTAAGCTTTCAAATTAGCTATTTTCAATTGTAGCACTCCACTTAGACATCTGAAAGTAGGCCATCATCCTCAAACTACTCAAACACTCTATTACCCCACAGGGAGAAATACACAGCTAACAGCATAACATCGCACAGTGAGAGTGTGGCATTTAAGACTCTTTTTGTCAACCGATATACCCGCGCCACCATTTTCTGTGGACACTTAGTATCAGATTGGCTCCACCTCTACCTGAAGTCTACAACTGTTCTCTGGGCAGCTCTAACTTATTTCCTTCTGTTACAGTATCACTTCTGGCATAAAACAAACTCAAAGCAATACATTAAACAAGTCCGACTAGTTATAGATAATGTCTGTAACCTGCAAATTTGATTGCGACCGTGATGCCCCCGTTTCGATAAGCACTGAGAGGGTTTTGTGTAGTTTGTGTGCCCCTGTGGGACGCATCGTGATTCATTACATAGGGAAATGCATGCTTGTGTTACACGCTAATCTGATGTATTAATACATATGTTTACTCCAGCGGCGACACTGACTAAAGGCATTTCAGAAGTATGAATAAGCCATTATTAACTCTCGCCCGTGCTCCAAACAATGAATCAGTTCCACTAAGTTCTGGGCATGTTGAATTAATGACATAGATCCACCATCTGTAAATTCCCTACAGACGGTGTAAAGCAGGCCGCCACCACCAAACATCCCTCATACGTTCCTGTGGCAAACGGCCCATTCCCCCTGCCCTGTTCTTTAATGCATTTTTGCAACACGACTAGATATGCGTTTTGGCTTCGGGTTCTGACTCAAAGTGGAAGAATAAAAGGGTGGGTGGGGGGGGGGTGGGGGGGTCAAGAGAAGATGTATTAAATGATTATAATGATTGATGATATTGCCTTTTTTCCTAAAAAAAATTACTTTAATAGCATAATGGTCAAATGGTCTGGGAGGGATGACAGAATTATTAAAAAGAGAAAGAACTGAATGATTTTTTCACATTTATCAGTGGGTACATCACAGCTTCACAAAGCTTTAAGAAATAAATGTAGCAGATTCCGGTGATGTCTGTTTTATTATTTCCTCTGATTAAGGCCTCGGCTCTGCCGATCCACAGTTAATTTCAGCAGTGAAATGGCAACAAAGAGTGCAGGGGTGGGTGGTGGGGTGGAGTGGGGAGCCCAGGATTTATAATCTTTCCTCCTCATTTTTTTTCCCGCCGACTGAAATCAGGGTACTGCCGGCGGACCGGGATCGTACGCTGACCGCGGAGTTGAAGTGAAGCGGTGGTTCCCCATTGCTCCCTCGATGTGATAAAAACATATTACGTCTCATGATGAATGTCGTTATAAAGCCCACCTGCGATAAGATTCAAGTATTCATATTTTCCATCATGTTAATGCTTGGAAGATAAAGCGCGAGAATCCCGCCAGCGTCCACCTCCGTGACTCGCCCGGGCCGCCCCATTTTTCTCTGTCGGCAAACCTAAAGGATGAAGCTGCTCCATGGGCGTAGATGTCAGATATGTGCCCATTCTGGACCAAAGCCTCGCTGAGATCATAATAAAACTATAACTGCAGGAGTGGAGGGGAGCGGTTGTGGAGGGGGGTGTGGGGGCAAAGGCCAGGACTGGGGCTAGTCTGCTCAACTGTCCTTCGGCAGAAAAAAATGATGCACTTTTCTCACATAGAACCAGTTACGCTGCATACAAACTGAAATTATCTGTAGAAGTTTATTGGTGCTGTATATTCTAAAGATAATACCCAAGAACTCACAGGTAATACACAGTTCAAGCAAAGGGCTTTTGTCATTAACAAATAGTGTTTCTAACTGCAGTTTAATTGGTTGTATCTATTAGTTTTATCTAACTATATTTATATGAGCATTTGTAGCAGCCTCAATTAATTATTTGCTAGATGTTTTCAGAAAAGTATTTTTGAGCCTACACTGCTGTTTATTGGACTACATAGTTTTTTATTTGATTTTGACCAATTATGGCGCACAGTGAAACTTCCCCTTTTTCACTGCTTTGTTGATTTTATATGTAAAAATAAGTATACATCCTCTACACGGAGATAATTTTGCACACTTTAATGTAGTTACCATTCATGTGTTGAATTTAACAAACCTGGAATAAACCCTTTTATAATTTATGTCTTTAATTAAATGTTAAACTCAACAAATATGTACAAAAATTTGCAGTGAAATTCCGTATTTAAGTGTGCTTTCTGTCTAGAATCTGTTAACTTATTGTGTCTTAAAAAATCAAGGGTACGTGTATCAGGCGTATTCAAACGTTTGCGTGTAACTGAATGTACTGTACACACAAGGGTCAGCGAGGTCAGATTTCATTTCAAAAAGTCACACACACAAAAAAAAAAAGTGCATGGCAAAAAGATAGAGAAGCAAAGTAAGCTCAGTGTGTTTTCTTCCCCTTCGTTTACGACTGTTCTTCCCTTTTCATTTACGGGTCCCTTGCAGCGACGCCAGCAGCTGTGCACCATAAACACTAATCCCTCCACCCACCCCCATCCCTCCTTACTATAGTCTTAGTCCTCCATCCAAACTCTGCCATGCATGCCTCCTTCCCTGGAAATGCTGGCGGGTGCAGATGTGTGCCTCTGTCACCTGTGCCTCATAACCCCATCCTGAGCAACCCCCTCCCCTCTGCCGGCCCCCCTGTGTGCCTCCTGAACCAGGCTGGTGTCTGGCGGAGGGAAAGCGATGGCTCTCTGGACACTCTGCCCTCCCTCTCTCCCTCAGCTCAGTCCCATAATTCCTGGCCTACTGGCATCCCGGGCCCAATTAGAACTACACATGCTATCAAGGAGCTTATTTTGCATAACCGAATAGAAATGACTGGGAAAAAAAGTGTGTTTTTAATAAACTTGGTGCAAACAGGGGCCAGGGTGACTATTCTCTTTCAGCCGTCACAAAGCTGCCATCGTGAAGATGAATATGTCCAGCATTATTTCATTTCATCTCATTTTTTTCCCTGTCCTTTTCTTTACTGTCTGTGCCATTGATTCATTTTGCACCGGGGTTTCAGCTCATGCACATAAGCTTGTTGCGGAGCACTCATTGTGTCTGGAGGTCATCTCAGGGTTACTCTCTTTATTTTGAAGTACTGTTTAAGTACCTTCCCTGATATGCTGCCTTGGGGGGGGGGTGGCGGCTGCAGGGGAGGGGGGGGTTAAGGTGGTGACTCGGTCATCAAAAGAGATTAATGAACTGTTTTGTTGACAGTGTTATTAATCGTTTGGAACGGCAGCTTGTGCTCCACACTTTGTGAACTTTGTTTTGTAAAAAAAAAAGGAAAGTTTCCTTAAAAATGATTTTTCAGTGCTTTCATCAATCATCATTATGACAAAATGAATAATTTAATTGCCTCCCTCAAAAAATCAATAACTCCCACCCCAACATTTGAGCAATTTTTAGCTTTTATTTGTCCTCTAAAACTGTCTTTAGCTAAATGATACTGACCCTTTGAATCTTTTAACAACGCAATCAATAAAGCGTGTTTATGCGAAGCTTGCAGAACCATCAGTTTGGGACTTTTGAAAAAATATGCCCCCGGCTGCAGCTTGCTAAGTGCAGGGAGCTAACACTAAATCTTGGGAGTTAAAGTTTTACTGGGGCGTTATGGGTAAAAATGCCTTGTCAGCCATCTGCCACAATCTCTCCCGACATCCATATTTCCAGCGCTGCTCGACTCCTGAGAGGGAGCGAGCTGGGAGCAGTTGCGCCACCGTGGGATGTCCTCCACCACTGCAGCTGTGCATCAACTCACAGCAGCGGACAAGTTACAACAGGGTGGACAGACAGAAAGAGGGAGGAACAGAAATGTTCTATCTTTTATTTCTAAAATCCTTAATATGTAAGGCATGGTATGATGATGTTTAAAGGGCCTGTAATATGGACAATCATGAGAATTCCCCCAGTATTCTAAAAATAAAGAGTCGACATATACCATTCCCTTTCTAGTTAGTCCATATATGGAAACTAAGTTGCAGAAAATGCTTGTTTTGGATTCACTACTTTAACCAAAGTTCTTTCATATTCTTGACTATTAAGCTCACAGTAGTTTAACCCACCAGTTCACTTTGAAGTCATAAGGAATGGTTTATCCTGGACTGATTTTGGAATAAGGTACAATACAACTGAGCCAATCAGGACAGCCTGGGAAAAGAGTTTGAATAATGGTCAGGAAAAAAAGAAATTCTGTCACTGAACCAAATAAATGCATAAGTGGACTTCAAAGAAAGAAAGAAAAAAATATGATTTGGGCCCTTTCAAAGAAATCAACAACAACAACAACAACTACTACAAAACAAACCCTAAATAAAAATAAATAAAAAACTAAATCAAGCAAGCAAGCTAGCAAGCAAGCATGCCAGGGTGTGCAGGCCTCAGTAAATGCTGATTATGGCTGATTAATCAGGCTGTAATCCACTGATCCAAAATGGTTAGGCAGTCAATTGTGCAAAATTAGCTGGTTCTCACATGTCCCCCCAACTTCTAGGATGGCAATCAGAGTGTGGAACTTCAAAAGGCTTTTCTCTCCGCAGAACCGTGTGCTGTATCACTGGGGTGTTTATTTAACAGCAGTAAAATTATGACATACCAGCACATCACATTCCCTCACCATATACATACATTCTCTCTCTCTCTCTCTCTCTCTCTCTCTCTCTTACACACACACACACACACACACACACACAATAGTTCTTTGTTTCCCACTGTCTCATCTATGACTGCTGGACTCTTTCCAAGTCTGCTAAAACATGTCTTATCTACTTAAGCTTTTCGAGTGCTGATCAAAACCGCTCACATCTTGCAGCCTTGATGTGCTGGGCCTTTTTTTCCCCCTGGCACTTTGATAAGTCAATAATGCTTGAATCTACAACCACAAGAGTTAAGACGAGTATCTTTTATATCATTAATTATATATTTATATATGTGCAATAATTTGGAGCATGCAAAAAAAAAAGGATGTCAATTCATCACAGGTTTGGCGACCCCTACAGGACATTCATTCAAGAGGGTAATGAGCTCTCTGTGCTTATGAGTGCATTTAACACGTCAGCATTGAATTTCTGTCAGCCCCATTGTGCTCAGTGAGGAGTGGATTTGGTGAAAGTGTGGTTCAAAACTTGCACGGGTATTAAAGGTCATTTAAGTTTGAATGTTCACTTTTGAAGGGGAATTCTAGCAAGTTTTAAAAATGGTTCATAGTCCTGTTGTTGAGATGTAACAGAGCTATGATGTGAAATGATTCATCGTAGAAAAACTTTCTTTACGATGGTGGTGATAACCAGGGGTGGCAACGTCTACAAATACAATATAGCTTTTATATTCAGTAAAACAACCACTGAACCTATACGTTTTCAGAGTTTATATGTGTATTGATAGTGGTTAAGTAACATATTAGTAACTATTAGTAATACATTAATAACTACAACTAATAACTAGTAACTTTCTGTGAAGGAGCTTGGTTCCCACTGGTGTGAACAATTCTCAGTTTAAAATTTCTCATTGCACATCAATCCACTTTGAATAATTTTGTTAACATCACAATGATTTAATTATGCAGAAATTTTGAAAAAAAAGCAAGAAAAGGTAGAATTTCCTTATGAACATGAAGGTTTCTTTGGAGCGAGAGTGTGAAGAAAGTTTCAGAAAAACCCCAACACAGTAGTTTGGTTCTGGGCCAACTGAAGTTTTCTTTTCCTAGAACCACGCATCAAAGCCATTCAACGTTTAGGAACCTTTTTAGAGTGTATTGTATGTGAAGGTTAGGACATGAAGATCGAACGGTAGACCCAAACCCAGCTCAGCTATGCTCTTTTGTGTAAATCCTTCCTGTGGGCACAGCGGGTGGTATGGTCACTTCTCCTGCAGCCACTGCGAAGCTTTCATCACAGCTTTCATCCTGTGTTTGTCTATAAATTTACACCGAGCACCGCGTACGGAGCGTCCCGGCGCACAGCTTTGGCCCTGCCACCGTCGACAAAACATGCATGCCTCCTGCCCGGGCCAGCAAGAATTAGTGAGCTAAGCACTCGTAAATCACCGGGCCTGTAACCCCCTCTTCCTGTGGCAGTTAGCACAAAAGAGAAACATGGAGTTCACTGTGGGGTGCTGCGGAGGGGGCAGGGTGCGGAGGACTAACATGCCATCAGCATCACGGGGAAAACCAGGAAGGAGTGTTAGTACGGGAACATTGTCAGTAGCACGGTAAAAATGCCGCCAGTCAGGCTGGCGACCGCTGGAGTACACTATGCTGTAACTTCTTAGTAATGGCGCATTGGCATTTTAGCACTGCATTCTTAAAATGAAAGCTTCCCAAAAAGATTTGTTGATGAAATGTCACAGAATAAACACTTTTGGCTCCATAAAGAAGGTCTCAATTGGGTATTTTAAAGAACTATCAACTAAAAAGAAGTGGTTCTTCTATTGCACTGTCCTAAAGAGCCCTATACTGTTTGTTCTTAGCACTGACACATAAGCACATTAGCACTACACTTTTAAAAATAAAGGTTCCAGAAAGAAATGTCAAAGAAGAAGTGCTTTTGGTTCTCTAAAACAGTGGCCTGGTTCCAGTTCTGTTTTTTAAAGAGCCAAGTGCTGAAACAATGTTTAGGGATCCAAATGTGGCTCTCCCATGAGATCACTCTGAAGAACCTCCTCAGAATTTTGGTCAACAAGGAAACGAACAGCATATATAACGTATTTCAGCATCAACATTCATGCTTTCTTGGCATGCCATCTTCTCAGTGTAACAAAATATGTTTTCAGTGTTTTCAGATTTCATGCAGTTACAGCCATCCAACAGTTTGATTCAAATGAAATACAGCTAAATAGAATCCTTGAGGAAACTGTAGGGTTAAGTTGCTGAGAAGGGAGGGAATATTGATAGTGCCAGCATTGCGACGTCTTGGTACATTTCAGAAATCTAAACAGGCCTCAAAACACAGTTAATCAGGGAGGGTTTGTATGTAATTTAATAGCTCAACTGATAATCTGGTCTTTCAGTGTATCTTGTTTCAAATTCCAGTTGATTTGTTCACATGTTTGGCTTTTTCTTTGTAAAATCATCAGCATCAGTTTATGACAAGCCCAGTCTCTTGACTCTCCAAGAGATGGTGGAAAAAAAAAAAAGTTCATTATTCCTCACTCCATGAACGTGGTTCTCGACTCCTGCCAGAAGTTTGGTCAGATTGGCCACAATGAAGACATGGCGGAGATTGAGCATTCATTAGTTTGACATGACACAAATGCAAGTGCTCAAAGCCAAGATGAAAGGGGATTCAGTGGGAGAAGGAATGTAAAAATTGACCAAAAACACAAACACATGGGGCCCGTGACGGATACCTGGACGCAGTTCAACAGTCAACTGTTTTGCTTTGTAGAGGTTTTGAACTTAAATATTGAACACACCTTACTTTTTTCCACAGCACAGTAGATGAAATGTTAGCCCTTTGAAAAAGTCTATGACAACATGTACCAAAGTCGATACAATATGGCTTACATGAAAAGCACTTTTTTTGGTTTGTGAGGGGGTTAACATCCTGGCTTGCGGTTTTAAAACGTGAAAGGGGGATCCTGATATAAAGCAGATTGCTGATGTGGCTGGCACAGTCTTGAGAGTTGAAACCATATTTGATCTATGCTTACTATGTAAAACCACATTTCCGTGAATTTTACCAGGATCATGAGCCATAATGAAATTCCCTAGGGCAAACAAATTGCTGCTGTCACATAATCGATAGACATACTGGAATAAATGTCAAATGGATATTCTTTCACAGCTCAAATGTATGGTTTCTAGCTAGCATGATTGCGTCCAGCAGTGCCTGGTCCCAACATGGCCTTTCTCCCAAAGGTCTCATTTGTCTTGAGAAACGTCTATCATCAGAATGTTCTTGTCCGTCAACCTCTCTCTGACTCTGTGCTTGGGTATTGCATGCAACAGAATTACCACATGCCTGTTTATGTATATTAAAGCCGCAAGAGTAATGAGGTAGATCTGTATGTGTGGTTCAAATGTATAGATTCTGGCTTGCATGACTGTGACCGGAATTGCCTGGTCCCAACATGGCTTTTTCTCCCAAAGGCCTCATTCATCTTAAAAAACGTCCATTGTCAGACCATTCCTGTCCTTCAGTCTCCCTCAGGCTCTACCCTTGCGACAGAATTAGCAGCTGCCTGTTTATGTATCTTAAACCCGCTCACATGGCTGATGAGGTGGATCCGTGTGGCTGAGGGTGTGTTTCTGACAAGTGCTATTCTTGCAGATGCAGTGTCATTTCAAGTCTCAGAGCACCGCTGTGTTTCTGAGCTGAGTTGACAGAGTGTTCTCCTGTGAACTGGGTGGTGGTGGGGGGTAGGTGGCGGTGGTGGTGGTGGTAGGAGGGTTACTGTCACTGCTTCTTGTCATGTGTCTGATAATTAAAAATCTGATTTATTGACGGGTGTCAACAATTGCAGGAAGGCCTCTCTCTCCCCGCTCTGTTCATCCTTCCCTGGTCTAAATTTATTTGACAAAAAAAAGAAAAAAAAGAGGCCCTCGTTTTCTCACCCCTGTCACCTCATCTAATCCAACACACCCCCCCTTAACCCCCTCCCTTCGGCTGGTCTGTCACTCTGGCTGCCGTGGCAACCAGAGCAGACAGGGAACAGAACCCCCTGACCAGCCTCTCTTTGGTGCAGTTTATTCTAATATTTATTGCCACCCAGAAAATGAGCGTGTTACAGACGGGTAGAAGCAGCACTGCTGAGCACTGTGGGTAATGTCAGTTTTAACAAAGACCCTGGGGAGCATCTGATGGGGAAAGGAAGTGTCGTGTTTGATAATTTTGTGCTCAAGAACTACAAAACAAAAAAAAAGCTTATTTGACTTCTAAATTTTGACTGTGCATGAAGTGCAGGATCATAAACATGCCATGCATACCTAACTTCTCTAAACAGTTCAATCACATGTATCCAGAAAAGCTACACAGAGCACTTTTTACTAATTGCAAGGATATTTGGCATTTTACATGATCTACTTTTTTACCATACAGTCGCTCTTGGAGGAAATTTGTGAGACGCGTCTTGGTGGATGGCAAAAACATTTTGCATGAGGAATGTTTTACCTTTTGAGCTTTTTATGTTCTGTGAACCCTCACAAGTATATAATATTTAGAATTATTCAGGTATCTCAATCTGAAGCCAAGCTGTAACATTATAAAGTTCTAAACTGATAAAAAAAAAATAGTCATCAAAACTGAAAAAATCACTTTTAAAGATTTCACTGCCGTCTATTAGCATTGTGGAAGGAGCAGAGCACAATTTAGAAATAAAACAACCTGTCCATATATTTATGAATCATTTCCATTCCTGTGGACACTGCCCCATATAAACTCCATGATAAGTCATATATGTATCATTTTAAAAGCTTTTTTAGCTTTAAAGCATTTTTAAAGTAATGTATAATAATATTGTGGTTTTATCTCTGCAGCACAAGTTGGCCACTGGCGGTGCAGGAATAGTAGCACAACACTCACTCTTTCACTTTCAGTTTCAGTTTTTGGATTGGTTGAAAATGAATAATTTTATGTTAATAATGTGTGCAGTTGCTAACATCAGATATTTCAGTTTGTTTTACAACTTTGTTCATGTTCAGGTGAGATTATTTAAATACCTAAAAGTATTTAGTAAATAATAATTGTGCTGAAGCTGTGAGGAGCACCAGCTCATGGTGGAGCACAGATAGATCAAATAGATACACACACACGCATACACACACATACACATCCCTTACTCACACAGCTAGTTTTACCTGCACATAGACTTATTTGTCTTTATTCTTCCGTCTTTCTACCACAAAAGAGTAATAAAAGCACTATTAACACAGACATTAAAAAACTAGCATGCTCACTATGGCACTTTGACATTATCTTATTAACACATGTTAAATTGTTTGATTTTTCCTTCTGTTCTTTCTTAAAAAAGTTTGCAACTATTGAATCAAAGTAAATACCCTTTTTAAACATGCCACAGCTGTTTTGTCCATTCCAGCTTGTTCACAAATCTCAAAAAAACCCTAAATATCACAATACTGATTGTGTATCATGGAACTGTCAATTATCATGATGTTCTATCTTTGCCATATTGTCGACCAATATACAGCGCCTTGCATAAACATGATGTCGTCCGTCTTGGAGGTACTGAAGAAAAGTCCAGAAATGAACACCCAGAAGTGGCTGAATCCTTGACTCGTAGACAGACAGACGGACAGGCAGATGGCGGGCCGCGGTTAGCAGCGGATACGCTCTACGTGGAGTGGATGGCGCAGTCAGACAGACAGACAGACAGCTAGGGCTAGATGAGGTGCTGGTGTCTCTCCGGGAGGCCCTGAGACAGGCCTGTGCTACGCTGGCTGTCAGCTCATCAGGAGCTCAGGTCCGGCCGGCTGACGGGCTGCAGCGCTCGGGCCTGGGCTCATCACACCTCCCTCCTCCGCTGTGACAGGCCCAGCCCGACAGGCGTCAGAAAACACTCGGCCTCTCTCAGCACTGCTCACGTACACACACACATATCTATATGCACCTGGACCCACAAGCAGGAGGGTATGCACATACACACACACACGCACACACACACACACACACGCACGCACACACGCACACACACACACGCTCACACCAAGATCCCTGAGCAGGAGCATACTCACACACCCACTCAAGCACCCGGACCCACAAACAAGGGTGTAGGGCTGTACGAATACATTATTCCAATACGAATACATTATTCAAAACGAATAGGTAATGCATTCTGAACAGACAGATATGAGTAGGTGTCACACACTTCATTCATTCGTTAATTTCTTGCTTTCATTCTTTCTTTCAATAGTGCACAGCTCCCTCGTCTGTACGAACTTACATTTTAGACTCATGCTGTGACATTGAAACACCTTTTGCTGAGCACAGCCTTACTAATCTCTGATGTAAGGATATAATACCAATGGGGGCACTGCTCATTTGGCAACCTGTTTAAAGGGTTTTTTCTCTCTGTTTGTTTATTTGGTTTCTTTTCTCAACATCTTTGTTTTTTTTTTATTTTTTTTATTCCTGCAGTGCGATAGTGCTGCTCACCTCTGCCCCCTCTGGGGTTATCGGACGCCCCACTCGTGGTGTAGTTCTGGCACCAGGTCTTGACCACACCCAGCTCCAAATTATCCCGGTTCAGGTTTGAACAAAGATGGTGGCATTACACGCCTAGTACGCATGCACAAGAGCATAAAAATACACATAAAAATACACACGTATATACACACATGTGCACCCCAAGGTCAATAAGGGGGGGGACATACTCTTGCTGATTCACCTTTGCACATACATGTTAAGCACATTTATCATGTACACATACCTTTACACAATAAGAAGAACTAACTTCTTTCCTCTGCTGTATGGTGCATCATTTATAACAACTTATAAACTCACTGACACATTGTGCCAGGCCAACTCTAGAAATAAATATGACACATACCAACATATCTAAACTTTCACCTTCCGATCACGCTGAGCTGCAGTAAACTCATAGCCTGATAGATCCATTGACAGTAATGTCATGATTGTTATTCTAGCATGGGTGAGTGATAGGAGCGGTCTGAGCAAGTTGTCAGTGAAGAATGCCCAGAATGCAGGCTCCTCTGCCAGCCCCGTGAAGGACGCGCAGGCTTATGTTTGGCTGGGCATTTACCAGCTGTCTCTTTAGCTATCATTCAGAGACACCGTTCCGGTGCGAGTGTGTGTGTATTTGTGTGTGTGTGTATGTGTGTGTGTGTGTGCATTCGTGTTTGTCATCCAAGTGCTGCCAGTATGTGTCCTGCTTGCCGAGCCACACACACTTACCCCTCTTAGAGGCTACCAGATGCTGAGTGCTTGGGGCTTTCTTTCTCTCTTGCTCCCTCTCTCTCTCTCTCAGAATGGGCCTGTCCTCTCTTTCTTTCTTTCTCTCTCTCTCCCTCTCTTTTTTAGAATGGGCAGTACTTTCTCCCTCTTTCTCTCTGAATAGGCCTGTGCTTTCTTCTCTCTCTCTCTCTCTGTCACTCAGGACAGGCATGTGCAATGTCGTTTTCTTTCTCTTCTGTCTCTCTCCTTCTCTCTCACCCCCTCTCAGCAAAAAAAAAAAAAAAAAAAAAATGCTCCTCCCTCTCTTGCATGCAGTCGCCAGAAGATGAGCCTGATTCGTTTTGGGAGGCGTCCAAGAGGCAGAACGAGAGAGCGTGGGGAAATGGGAAGAAGAAGAGAAGAGAGAGTGAGAGAGGGAGAGAAATGAAAGACAAGTAGGAAGAGAACAGGAGTGAGAGAACTAGAGAGAGCGAGAGAGAGAGAGAGAGAGAGAGGCACCCCACGGCGTGAGGCAGAATGGGTCTGTGTAGATATGGAGAGATTAGCCAGCCGCTTGCTATAACACTGGCCTGTTTTTATGGCTGCTAAAGCCTCTGGCAACAGCTAAAGCCACTCTCATCGCCTGCAAAAGCCCCAGCCTCTCCTGCGGCTCGCAAAGACAGAATAAAGACAATGGAAGGGGGGGGTAGAAAATGGGTTAGTTACACTCCGTGTGAATCTACTTCCCTAAAGTCCCCTTGATGCTGTCGTAAGCACAACTGTATCCAACAAGATGAAGCACAACACCACAAATGCTGACAAGTAACACAATTCCAGGAGAATGTCAGGTGTATCGAATGCGAGACGTGTTGTATTTCATTAAACGTCTTAAGCGTTTGACAGGGCCTACAGTAATACTTACTTCAGGCCGCGCCGTCCGAAGCCTACCACCAAATTTGTTCCTCAATTTGTTCTTCGGTTTTCACAAATCATTTTAGTCTTCATGTGGCCATCTCGCCTTTAAAGTTATTAGAGTTGTGGAGCTCTCGCAAGGTTGCACTTTCTCTGGCCTGCTGTGAGGAATTTGTCAAATTACTGAGGGTGATTAGATCAGAATATCCTGAATGGATTTTGTGGATGTCACAAGCCATGGAAGGAGGGCTGTAGCACTCGCAATGTTAGAGTCACTTCAAGATTCATTTTGTGCACATCTTATGTATGTTTGTGTGTTTTCTTCTTTAGACCTTCTCAGAGAGGCCTAAGGATGGAATATGAATATATATCACTCTAAAGACACCATGAAATACACCAAGGCTCTGTTTGCTTATGTGGCTCACTCCTCAGACTCGTGCTGCTAGCCAGACTTAATCAGACCTAATCAGACTTAAACAAACCAGTATTAATCTCTAAACTAATCCCATACTTCTATGCATATCTATGTATGGTATGTAACTTTTTTAAGTAATCTTTTCTGATGAAATGAATTAACAAGAGCTACTTAAAATATATATCATAACTGAATGTGTGAATGTCCATCTACGCATTAAAAAGATCTCTCTGTTTGAGATCATAGTAGGTGGTAGTCAAGCACCCATTACGTTTCAATCTGTGTGTAATCTAAATGTAATTTATGCAACAGTTAGTTCAGACAGCATAACCTGATTGGCTGAGAAGCGTTTGACCATTGTTGGTTTTTTGGGGGCTTTATTTTAATGTTTATTTGCATTCAATTTTTCACTGGTTGCTAAGTAACAATCCACTTCAAAGTACATTTTAACAATTTTTAAAATCAGAAAATGAATATAATAAATAATTTCTTCAGGATAATATTTCACCTGCAGCACATTAAGTCAAATTCTGAAGAAGAGTGTGACAGCAGCTCTACACCAAATTTAGGACCTGTGCCCCTAAGTAAGCTTTCCATCAGGAGCTGAACAACTAAAAAACTGGAGTTAGAAGTACACAGAAACAAGCAGAATACAGTTGAGGAAATAAAATGGACTGTGAAATGCTTTATAAACTGGTTGAAGGAACATTTAGGTTCATCTGGCAAATACTGAAAAAGCTGAGCTGAATTTGATATTTACCGCTCTATCTAAATCACAAAGGCTGCTACTTTTTGTGAATTACAGATATTTAATCATTTAATACAATTATTTCTTTTTTGCAAAAACTATTATCTAAATGCAATGGAACACATGGAGTGCGTAATCAGGAATAATGCTACAGCTGTGATGATCAATGACCACATTCGCAACCTTCATGTTATTTGTAATAATGCTGTCCCTCACATGTTCTATTGCTTAATTAAACGGCTTGTCTGTGTTTATGGTTTGATGTCAAGTGTGCCCCACAACTTTCAATATAGTCCCCCATCTCTGTCGATTAAATCATTTTAGAGAGAAAACGTAAAACCTTATCAGTCTTCTAAGCGAGACAGAGTGCACGCCAGCTACATGAAGCAATGCCGATATGCAGCCTAAAGTTGACAGCAACCTCTGGACATTTTGACTACTAAAAGCAAATTGCAGGGCATTTGGTAAGATATTTACAAATCTCTTAGCAAATCAGCAAAAAAAACCCTTTTTGATCCTGGGCCCCCTCTTTCCACTGGTTAAGAGAGGCAACCTTCTGGATCTTTTGTTACAAACATGGAGAAATTCTGCATTTATTCCACAGACCATTACATTACTGAACTGTATGTATGTAGGACCCTCACTACACACCTCCCCACGCAGTACTGTCCAGCAGATCTGGACATGTATATGGAGGCGCACCTTGATGACTTACTTACACACTATGACTAATGTTCTAGCAAAAAATCAATGTTTACTGTGTCTGTTTTAATATTTCATGATGGTTGGGCCTGAAATATGTTTTTTTTTTTTTTCTTTCTTTCACCAAATTAGGTTCAACAGTGTTTTCATTGGGCAATGATTGGATTGCCGTGATCGGATCACTGTGATGTAAGTGTTTGTCAATCATGTTGGGGATGTTGTAAAAAAACCTCATAATGGAAACTTTATCAAAGACTGAAACAAAATGAACAAATGTTAATGTAATTCCATTCCTTTAAGTCCATTTGTTACGGCATATTCATATCATGTAAAGCTGATGTTTTTTAAGTGGTGTGAAAAAACGTAAAGGTTAAAAAGTTTTACACGACAGCAATGGTGCTTCCTTTTAACACGGAACGCAGAAACATCTCCGTCACCACTGTAGATTACTGCACAGCAGTTTATAACACAGCAGCGACAAACTTTTGAATAACAACACACCCACTTACACATCCTCTATATGTTTTTATTTCTGTATCTTTTCTGTCAGTCAGCTTGGAGCTAATCCAGTGGCTTTGCGAATCATTCTCCAATTCCTAATTGGATTTTCAGATTCAGTCATAGATTTTGCCATTTGAACGAAATGTATGTACAATCTGATCTGATTTTGTTTTTTCCTGTCTGAAGTGCTTTAAATATAACGTCTTGCAATTCACATTAAAGCTTCATGTTAGATGTGTGTCGGGGGTTGAAGGCAGATGACAGAATTATTAATAGATATTTTAATTATTCTCTAGTTAGCCTCAGGCATCAAGGCCTTCTGTAGAACATGCTTAGACTACAGAACGTTCTGACAGACCGGCAGCCATGATGGATCAATCGAAGATTCATCAAATCTCTGTCCACAAACACAGGGGTAAACGTGCATGTAAACGCGCTTGTAAACACACACACAAACACAGGTGCCCACACACACCTTTTCAGCCTCACACAGAAATACCTCATGCATATTGTGGAGGTCCCAGTTATTGTGAATATATATGGTTTTCACGGAACTAATTACTTTAATTGGCATTCATTCATTAATTACAGTGTTAGTATTAATTCATGATGCACCACACCCATCCACCATAACATTCTGTTTATGATTACTAGTGTACCAATATATAATAAATAAATTATAATTACTTAATTTCAATCATGGTGTATATTATTATAGTGTTCTCATAGCATCTTTCCGCAAATCTTCTACTGGCCATTCCACCCGGCGGAATTAAAATTGACTTGGATATCTGTAATGAATATAACCAAAAATATATTTCTGCATGACTCTGTGTTGTAAGATTAACTAGGACACTCCTGCCTAAGTGGGTGTATCATGTGACTCTACATTGAGCTGCCACTGAGCAATGAACTGAAGCAACTTAAGCTTTCTCGATTTCCAAAAAATCTCATCACAAACGCCACAAAATAATAGTAAAACACCTTTTTTTTTACTTACTTGACGTTTTCTGATTATAAATGTGGTGGCCTGGTGGTTAAAGAGGTTCCCCAGTGATCGGAAAGTCGTTGGTTCAAATCTCAGGACTGCCAGTGGCACCACTGAGGTACCCTTGAGCAAGGTACTGTCCACACACACACTGCTTCCCAGGCACTGCGTCTCTGGCTGCCGACTGCTTCACAATGGGTTAAATGCAGAGAAACATGACACACGTGACAAAAATGGCCACTTTACACTTTATTATATTAGAACATGATTCATAATTCACATGAGAGATCTGCAAAACAGGTAGAAATTGTATTTCGTGGCTACTGTAAAAAAAGGGTTAAGAAAAAAACATTGTGTATGAGGCATGCGCAGAGGGGTAGGGGGCACAGGCTGTTTTATATATATATATATATATATATATATATATATATATATCCTCAGCACCCCTTTGGTCTCTGGTGAAACTACAACTTCTTTCACTAAAATACAACATGAGTACACACAATAACAATAATACAGACACACAATATGATAACACACAATAATAGCATTGTGATATGCATAGCAATATACCTTATGACTGAATACATATCTGATTTTGTTTCTCCATTGAAAAAATAATATTATATTTAACTTTGCTGGCCTGCAGTTGACTATTCCCCCTTTGTAAGAAGGCTCTCTTTCACTCTGGCCCCTTTTTTTCCTTCTTTTTTTCCCCTTGTCTCACTGGAGAGGCTCAGCCAGTCTTCTCCTCCTGCTCTCTCCATCACTCCTGGCTTCTTAATTTCCCTTTAACGGGTCGCGCCAAAGTCGTTAGCTGATTAAGACACGTAATTGGGCTCAGTAGAGTTGGGTGGAGGTTAAGGAAAA
This sequence comes from Brycinus macrolepidotus, assembly GCA_037974445.1. Lineage (NCBI taxonomy): Eukaryota > Metazoa > Chordata > Actinopteri > Characiformes > Alestidae > Brycinus > Brycinus macrolepidotus. The sequence goes on from JBBPCZ010000042.1 coordinate 21,456,229, forward strand.
CAGGAATTTTAA
>JBBPCZ010000042.1:21466256-21486774 GCA_037974445.1 Brycinus macrolepidotus
TTGGGGGACTGGCAGTAGACAGCCTCTTTCAATCCAATTATATGTGTCTCATATCAGAGCAGCATGTGATTTTCAACAGCAAGGCAGGTACAGGGACTCTTAAGTGTTCGCTGATGGCGACTGTTAAATCATGTCCACGCGTAAAATCATCGGTGGGCTGTTTTTAGACCACTTTGAGGGGGTTTCATTATGATACCTGTTCACCATATCACTGTCACTCGCAGCACCGCCCACACACACCTTGCACATACGTCTTGGTGTATATGCGTATCTAGAGTTCATCTTCGGTTACAGTAAGTGTAAACTCCAATTAGCTCACATGCCATTGCGAAAAAACAACACGCCTCGTTCGTATCATGAGAGTCAAACTCAATCTGTGTATCAATTTAAGGTGCACTGTGTTTTACCCATCAGGATGCAGACAACACAAATACTGTATACACAACAGTACGCACCCATCACCATGTCAGGCTTTTCTTTGCAACTGCGTACATGTTAAATGCTGAAAGTTTTTTTTGGCTTCCTCCAGTCTACTAATGCTAAGATCTTACTTTCTGATATGATTTAAGTAAAGAAAATCTCATAAATATGCTAATCTATTCAAGATAAAATAAAAATCATAAAAATAATAAGAGCAAGACTCATAAACATATATCATTGTGCTTTCTGTTTTTGCCTCCCCCCGCCCTCCTCCAATTCCTTATTATCATAGCACAATAATGAATTTATTTGCATGGCCGTATGTAGGTCTGCATCTGGTCCCAGCTATATTACTCTTTACAAATCTCGAAGCGTTTGATGTGGCTCTTTGAAATATATTCCTAGAAAACAAAGCCATGCATAATTAAGACCCGAGACTACAATTAAACAGTGTGTTTTGATTGGTATTGAATAATTATCCTGGGGACAGCCTGTTTTTAGACACACTTCTGAGAGAAAGAGAGAGAGAGAGAGAGAGGGTAAGAGAAAGAAGAGAATAAGAGAATAAGAGAAATGTAACTGACCCTTTTAAGAACTGTGCTCCTAAAGCGGTCGTGGACTGGGATTAAGTCTAAATCTGGACCACATTGTCTTTTAAAGTTAGTATCTCAGTTCAGAATGCTGTGTAGTCCAGGTCTAGGCTGTATACATGTCCAGGAAACTGACCCAGAGGTTCTTGAATGGTTCTTGGCTTGTATGTACAGTAGGATTTGGGTATACTAGTCGACTAATGAATCCACCAGTTGGCACTGTGGTTGGCAGTCGACTAATACAGTGAAAAAAAGTGGCATAAACAAGCAGGATGAGAGAGCAGAAATTGTTTTCTTAATGCAGTATACATTATTAAGGTAGAAAAACTACATGAGAGGAAACCAGTTCCATTGAAAGCTGTTACTGAGATGAAATACAGCCTCATAAACTGTGTGCTCACTTGACTGACATACAAAATGACCAGTTACGGGCCATTGTTTCAGAACAGCGTGTCCACAGCAATATCAGGCATGCAGTGCACTGGTCAACAAATATCCGCAAGGATATCTTTCTTACATACCATTTGGTTTCAAGCTAAATTATTGTGAACATTTTTTTGTGTTTCCCATCAATATTCTCTTACAGATACAGTAGAGCTATAGAGTAGGCCTGGTGCAAAAATACTTTTTACTGACGTCTGGTAAGCTTTTTTTTTATTGTCCTCCATTCTTAACAAGTCGACTTGTTCACTATTTATTCAAAAAAACTAGTTTACTAAGAAAAAAGTCATACAGTCCCTAATACACTGCATCTCATTTGCAACATGATTCCATCTATTTAAGGCTCTTTTGGGAACCAAAAGGAGTTCTTCACTGCCATTGCTCTGAAGATGCTTCGATTTTAAAGAAAAGTGAAAAGATTTAGTTTAAAAATGGATGGACTGAACAGCAGGTTACTGTACCTTGCAGAGGAACATGAAAATTGAGACACAAAGACGATTATGGTGAAGCTGCACTGATATGATGAAACCCGCCCTCTCTCTCTCTCTCTCTCTCGGGACATATTACACCTCTCATTATACCACTGATTGGCCTGATTTTATCTGAGCAGCCCAAAGCATCACCCTGCCTGCACGGTACCTACCCTGAGAGAGAGAGAAAGAAAAGAAAGAGAGAGAGAGAGAGAAGAGAGAGAGAGTGAGAGAGATACTTGAATTAATGAAAAGGAAAAAAAAAACAAGTTCAAAGATACTGGTTGTTAATTTTACCCCTCCCACCCAAACAGCACCCACAGCAGCCCCTGTTCCATCCCCTCCCCCTGATAGAAGTCAGTAACTGGAGCTAGATTTTGAGGAGAGGGGAAAAAGAGCCCTGCACTGCATGTAGCTGAATAAGAACGCTTTTTTTATTCTTCACTCTATCACTGAACTTGAAGCAAACAGTCTAATTTACAGGGCAAACTTCCCCCCCTTCGATAGTCCGATTTGATATACTCCAATAGAGCCTTTCTTCCAGACACCATCAATTGTCTATGGATTTTTTCTTCCCTCCTCTCTGCTCGAAGAGAAACAAAAAGGAGGTCTGCGTGGCCTCAAGCCTGAAAGCTTTTATTGATATCGATGCGGGAGGAATATTGCCCATTTTCAGCGTCGGATCAATCAGCCTGTCGTAGGGTGTTTTACGAGGCGCGTCCCGTGGTGTGGGGTGGTCCCACATCATGTGTGTACATGCCTCTGTGTGTGTGTGAGCCAGGGCTGTATGATATGGACATAATACCACATTGTGATTATATTGCAACATATTGTGATTCACCTTGCAATATACTAGACACTGCTTACATGACATGATTAAGTATTTAAATTACATTTACCAAAACGATTAACCCTTAGAACTCAGATCGTATTAGCAAAATCAGATTTCAACAAATAAAAAAAGGTGTGAAACAGTCTAAAACCAGTGTGGGCTCTCCTACACACTCACCATTTGCTGGACTTTCTCTCGGCGCGCCGCCGCTCGGCCGCTCTCCGGACCCCCCTCATCTGCAGGTTTACCCCACCCACTTGTGAGCAGCAACTGTCCTTAAAGTTCTCCTGGGTTCAAAGATCTCATGTTTTTTCCATTTGCTTCTAAGACATAAAATAAAAGAAACTTGGGCGTTTCTGTTCTTTATGGACATTTGCATGTGATGTCATTTTTAAAACCCCAGTAGCAGTTATTATTTCATGGTTTTTAAAGTACAAAAACTTTGGTTCAACGTGACATAAGAACTTCCACATAAGGAGTTGTTTTGCTGTATGATGACAATTTGACGTTTGTTGTGCTTCCACCGCAGACCCACGCTGCTCGCGTTCTAAGGGTTAACATGTTTCGGATCGTCCAGTTCATCCCAACATCCAAAGAGCTTGAGACATTTGATTGACTGTAGAAAGCAAATGTCAACAATAAAGCAAAGCCAAATCCTGGACGTATTAGGCAGCTTAGAAATGTCGGCTGGACGCACTGGTTAGGTCACTAAACGAGAACATATTCTAGAAAAAGAGAACGTAAGGTCACCCAAACTAAACCTAATAGTGAGGCATGTTATACGGGCACTGTGGTAAGATACAGACTTAATTTTCAGAAAAAACAACAGAAAATCTCTAGTCTAATCTGTAGTATCCATATGCTTGGTGGGTTCACGTGAGAGGGTGTCAGACTTTAACAACACAACCTGTTGTGTCCCTGTCATTCAGACAAATAAACGTAGATGGCACAGTGTCTCTTACACTGTAGGGTTAATCCAAGTCGGCTGCAGAGAGTGTATGTGCTTGTGCTGCTGCTCTAGCGCCCCTTGGTACTAGTTAGCATGGTGGCTGGCAGCTGGAGCGGCCTGATGGAGTGTGATGAGGGGAGTGGAGCATCACAAGCATGCAGGAGCAAGAAGGGGGAGTGGGGGGGAGGGGCTGCACACCTGGCATCCGCCACAGATGGGCATAATCATCTCCTCCCCTACCACACCCCCTCCCCACCACCAACCCCACCACTGTCTCGCCTGCTTGACTGCATACACGCACGTGCACACCCGTGCACGCTCACGCCCAGGCCCGCACCATGCGTCTTTAATAGGCGATATACAGCTACGTATATGTGCAAATTCAACCACCTACACACAATTACGCATACGGCCAATCAGCCATACGTTATACCTCAAGCATATGCACATGTGCTAGATATCTGAAGGCACACCATAAACAAACACATGAAAAGACTGGCAAGCACATGTTTACATGACCCTGTTCCAAAAGCATCAGAAATGGCAGGTTTTCGGGAACAGCACATTACATCCGAGGTCTATTACTGTCCTGCTGTTGGAGCTGTTTGTAGAGCAAGACAGTGTGCATAGACTGCAGCAAAACACACTGGCTGACAGCTTAACATTTATTAGAACACAGGGTACAAATGAGACACACTTTGCACCGGAGCTCGCACAAGCACACCCGAGATCACACGCGCACACACACACACATACACACACACACTCATACACAAGCGTGCATTATACCCTGTCTATTCTCCTTGACTGTGAATACATTACACAATCACACTGAGCAATTAGACACATCCATGGGGACCAACATACGCGAAAACAAACAAGCAAACAAATCCTAATGGCTGCGAGAGCAGCCGTGCTCCAGAGACACCTTCAGAGCCACTAAGGTTTTAGGTTCGTGTCATTACGGAGCTTCAGTTTTGACACAGCAAAGGCTCTTTCGTGTGCTGGTTCAAACCTAATTGATATTGTTTACCCTCACATCAAAATAGATTTGTTATTTTCGGAAGAATTGGAAGTGGCACACGACGAGTGAGGCGCAATTTGAGCTGCTAGACTTTTTCGTTTTTTTGGTGACTATTTTTAAGACGAGCTGATTGAGGCTATGAGGCCAGACTACTCCGACCCAACAAACACCAATAGATTGAAACTTTTTCTTGGCTTGCCACAGCAACATGGATAAAGAGCGAAAATGTTGCAAATTTGACACTTAGAACATCAGTACAGGTGCAAAAATGGCATCAAAATAATGTTATAGGTGTGATACATAGGGCAAAAATCTATGTTTTAAAATCCTAAAGCTACCACCTGAAATTCATTCTTTATTTTTTCTAGAGTGTTTGCTTATAAAATGCCCCTGAATTCCAGTCACTGAGGGGAAAATTGCTCTGGCGATCAATACCTGTGTGTGATTGTTGAGGAACTATAGAATTCTCATCTCATTTACAGTTTCATTTACAGTATGTTCTTTGCCATTCACATTCTTCTAGGAAAGTCTCCCTCATTCACACTGTTCTAGAATGCTTTTCCCATTCACATTGTTTTAGTAGGCTCTTCACATTCACATTGTTCTAGAATGTTTTCCTAACCCAGTGTTCCAAAATGCTTTCCCATTCACATTGTTATAGAATGTTCTTCTCATTCACCTTGTTCTAGAATGCTCTTCCCATTCACACTGTTCTCAAATGCTCTTTCCATTCACACTGTTCTAGAATGCTCTTCCCATTCACCTTGTTCTAGAATGCTCTTCCCATTCACCTCGTTCTAGAATGCTCTTCGCATTCACACTGTTCTAGAATGGTCTTCCAATTCACATTGTTCTAGAATACGCTTCCCCACTGACACTGCTCTAGAATGCTCTTCCGATTCACATTGTTGTAGAATGCTATTCCTCACTGAGATTGTTCTAGAAGTCTCTTCCTCAATCACATTGTCCTAGAATGCTCTTCAGATTTACAGTGTTCAAGAATGCTCCTCAGATTCGTAGTGTTCTAGAATGATCTTCCCATTCACATTGTTCTAGAATACTATTCAACAATGACACTGTTCTAGAATGTTCTTAATATTCACACTGTTCCAGAGTTCTAGAATGCTCTTACATCCATTACATTCCAGAAAACTGTCTACCGTTTCCACTCTTTTTGAAATGTTTCTCCATCTACATTGATTTTGAATGACCTCTCCAATTGAAACCAATCTAGAAGGCTTTCCCACTGTTAATATGCCATATAGAATACTGTCCAGAATACTGTCTCCTATTCATACAGTCTCTTATTGTTTTTGGGAGTTCTAGAACATTCTTCCCCATGTTTCACATTCACTCTTTTCTTGAAAGGTCTTTCCATCTTCATTATTATAGAATGTAAGTCCATTGGCAGTTATCTAGAAGTTTCTCAGCCATTTACACTGTTTGTATTTATACTGTTTTTGAAACATCTAGAATACCGACACTGTTGTAGAATACTGTCTCCCATTCAAACTACTCTAGAATGTTTGTCTATTTAAACTGTTCTCCAAAGTTCTGTCCCAATGCCACTAATCCAGAACATTGTCTCCATTCACAATGTCCTGAAATGAAGTGACCTTTAGCTTGTGATGATTAACGAAGGAAACGGTCATCATGAGCTGTTATTCAGATGAGCCTGTGGCTCTCTTTCTTCCTCTTCAGGTGGAAGGAGGGACAGAGAAGAAGTGAGATTGCTGTTTCGATTATCTCAGCTGGCCCACCAGTCGCTAAGCAGTTAATGCGTCCAGAGTGCCTGTGATTTATTTATCAAAAATATTTCACCAGGAAGTGCGCCCGAGACAGACCATCTCATTCAGTGCCAAAACTGCGCCCTCCAACTCACACACACACACACACACACACACACACACTAACCCATACACACACTCACCCCACCCCCAGGGGAGCCCTCCATTTCCAGGCAACAAAAGGGTCCGCTACACATCCCCTCTGCTCCTTTGATGTTTATTTTAGTAGCCCACCCCCGCTGTTCCAGGCCCTTTTGTGTCCAGCCAGGTACAACAAGCTCTCCCTCGGCTCGGGCCCAGTCACGGCAGCCTTGGGCAGCCTCTGCCGCTGACCTGGTCAGGAGGATGTCCAGCTATTAAAGACTTTACTCATCACTTTCTCTCCTGCATCCCCACAGCCCTTGGCCTGAACCCACCAGCTTCTAACATGCAGCCCTGAGGGTAGCGGCTGTCAGAGGTTAGTAAGAGAGAAAGAGAGAGAGAAAGCAAGAGAGAGAGAGAGAGAGGGAGGGAGGGAGGGAGTAAAAGGAAGAAAGAAAGTGAGAGGAAAAAGAAAGAATGGAGGAGAGGTAGAGAGAAAGAGAAACATAGAAAGATGAGAAATGATGGAAAGAGAAAGAGAGAGCCATGTGGGGGCAGTCCAAAGCACTCTCTCAAGCCTCAGTGCTGGGGTGGTGGGAGTGGTAGAGTTGGTGGTGGAGCATGTGTGTGTGCGTATGTTTGTGTGTGTGTGTGTATGTGTGCGTGTGAGTGTGTTTCCTTTCACTCGCTGCCAATCCATCAAGGCTCAGGCTACCGCTGTGAGGCCCGTCAGCCAGCACAGAAAAGAACAAGACCCAGCAACAGAGCCCCCCGCTCTACAACCATCACTCATCCCCATCATGCTGAACTCTGAGTGACCTTTTCCCTCGCGTTCCTCCTGCACGACTTACGCTCTCCTTAAGCACCTTCTTCCCGCTCTCCTGCCACAGGACGTCCCACAAGGGCCATCCGTTTGCATTCGAGGCTTCTTTTTCAGCACCCTGCTCCATTTTCATACAGATGTTTGAGAGTAAAGAGGGAAGAGGGTAACAATCAGGGGGACTAAAGCCAAAAAAGTAAACCCGTTCGCGTGGCAGTGTTCCAGTGTGTAAAATTTTCTTAGCAAACAGGGCGGCACGGTGAGATGGGCAGGTAGAAGAATGAGAGACAGAGTGAGACAAAGAACAAAAGAGAGAAACAGTGAAGAGAGAAACAGAAAGACAGAAAATAGTGTGAGGGAAAGACACAACGAGAGAGTTTTTTTTTTTCACTTTCTTTGTTACTCTCTCTTACGTTTTCTGTTAGGAAAACTGAAGGAAAGAGAAAAAAAACTGTTAGGAAAACTGATGGAAAGAGAGTGAAAGAAATGGTGCAAGGAAAAAGTGAAAGAAGTGAGAGAGAAATAAAAGAGAGTTAAAAAAGATAAAACAATTGAGATTGAGTGAAAGAGAGAGAGATGGAAAAAGAGAGAAAAAGAGAGAGACAAGAAAGAGGGAGAGAGAGAGGTGAGACAGAGAGAAAGAAAGAGAGAGAAAGAGAAAGAAAGACAGAGAGAGAGAGGCAGGAAGACAGTCTACAGAAGGACAGAGAGAACATTAGTTGACATCATTAAGCTGGACACATTTTTGTCACGCTTCCAGATTTAACCCGTCTGCGTTTTGCCGAATACCGAATCGGTCTCGCTTCTGCAAACCCCCCCCCCCCCTTTCTGTTCGTATCGCTCACATGCTCATGGCTACAGACAGTCTGTCTGTCTCAGGCAGCAGGGCTGATGAAGGGAAGGGACTCTTTCAAAGCGGCCAGAAGAGACAAAACAATCACATGAAAACACACAATTTTCAGAAAAAGGGTGTGTGCTGGAAGTCACAGGGTGGCGGTGGAACATGGTCTGTCTGAGAGATTTTCTAAAAGTAGTTTGAGGGCAAAAGCAAAGAAACAAACAAACAAAAAAAAAGACCAAAAAAAGGCCCATATACCATTTAAACCATGACTGTCTCTCCTGCCTGCACTGATTTCTGATGAATGAGATTACATCAGGTTAAAGCACATATGCCTGTGCTTATCGCTTTAGCCTGACACACATTTCTCTAATCCAAACTTACTTTCTCCCCTCACTTTGCTATTTATCAATGAGCAAATTGTGTTTGCTTGTGTTGGCCCAAGCTTTGCTGTTATGAAATTCGGGGGTGGTGGGAGGCTGGGGTGGGGCCTCAAAACCAATCTGACATGGCTGGTCCTGCTCGACGGAGGCCGAATCGTGTTAGTGCGATGAAGGCCCGAGGACAATGTCTATGTCTTTATGACAGGGGCCGCTCGGCAATATCGCGTCCAGCCGCCACCCCTGTGCAAAAAACACACCATAAGCCATAAAGCAAGCTTGACCGGCGGCACTGGCTAATCGCATGAAACCTCGAATCAGGGCCTAATATTGTCTGAATTCTATTTGTATCGGTGCGACTGACCTATAGATGACTCACTTTCAACTTTAAGAAGGAGAGGAGAGGACGAGAGGGGCAGGATGTTTGCGAACGAGCGAGGTGAGGAGGGTGGGGGGGTGAGGTGGGCGAGAGAGGTTGTTTTTCAACTTAAGATGGATGTGCCAGCATCCAGTGTGATTAGAGAAATGGATAACTCACTAACATCTGTGCAAACTACAATAAAGAGGGATTTAGTGTTGCCCTGAGGAAGGCAAAGAGAGGCTGTCTGTCCATTAAACGCTTTATTACAGAGCCAGCAGCTCTGTTCTAACTCACTTATTTTTGCCTGCGCGGGGGCTCAGCCTGTGTGACTGCCTGTCATCCTCGGCAGACAACGCTCCAGGCGCTCTCTCTCTCTCTCTCTCTCTCTCTCTCTCTTTCTAACTGATTCCTATCCTTCTCCCTTTTTCTACCTCACTGGCTCCTTTTCTACCCACCCCATCTTGCTGTTCCCTCTTCATAGCCTCTTCTTTCTTTCATTCCCTCTCTCGACCTTTTTTTCCCATTGCGTCCATTCTCTCTCTCTCTCGCTCTCTCTCTCTTTCAATCTCTATGGCCTCCCAATCTCTCTCTATCACTCCTCCTTCTCCCTCCTTTTCAGGCTAGACCTCCCCCTCCCACCCAAGCCGTGAGTGCGCTAGGTAGATGACAATCAAATGACTCATTGAGCAGCTGGAGTGGCCGACCCCAGCGAGGGCTTAACTACGGAAAGTGAGCGTGATCATGTCACACTCCACAATGCTCGCCGGCTGTAGCCGTGGCAGCCGGAGGAAGAGGGAGGGGCTCCCTCCACCTCTCTTAAAGAGACAGTGACACAGAGGGAAGGGGCCGGGTTTGGACAGCACAGGGGCTAATATCCAATCTCCACTGTGCCGGACAGATGGCTTAGGGTTGTTTGTTGTGGATGTAGGGGGGATGTCATGGCTGGTTGTGTATAGGTATGCTTGGCAGAATTTTGGGTATGGCAGAGGAGAGTCTTGTGTTCAAGTGGTTGCTAAAAGGGGTTAACAAAAAATGAAGTGTATAAATTTTGTAACACTAAATGTAGCCAAGACACAAGCTCTTTGATTTTGTACTGGAGGTACTTCATGCCTAAATAATCACACATTTGTCTCAAACCTCTGGTAAAACAAGAGTGAAGTAGGTTGTAAAAAAACATTCTTTAATCCTTATCCTTAAAATCCTACCTTTAAGTTAAATGACTGAAGGAAATAACAAATCATAAAACATTTTTTTTCTCAAATGTATTTATTTTTGTGTGTTGATGCCTCCCTAGAAATTAGTTTGGGTAAAATTTAACTGAAGTATAGTTACCCATCACAATGAGAAACACATGACAAAATTGAACATTGCCAAAATAGTCTTTTAAAGCAATTGAAGACGTAAGGAGTCTGGATGAACACATGTCTATTTTGACCCCATGCACAGTAACGAGGATAGTGAGCCACAGAATCTTCATGGATCAACTGGAGAATTGCAGACATTAGCTAGGCAATGAGGTCAAAACATCTCCCAAACTGCAACCAGATGCCACCTACATAATCACAAGTTGTTTGGGAGGGTTGCCAGAAGGAATGTACCAACAAGAAAGACTGAATGGAAAGCTTCTTGACAATACAAATGTGGATTTACCATAGCATGTGAAGTATGGTGGTGGATCTGTGATGTTATTCATGGACAACTTGTTCAGATGGTTCCATCAGGTGCCAGCCAATATTAAATTAACCTGACTCTCCCAGACAGGAAAATTAAACTGGGCTGTGAGTGGATCTTTCAGTAGGACAATGATCCATAGCGCACCTCAAAATCATCATAAACATGGTTCACTGACTACACAATCATGGCTCTGCCATGGTATTCACTGTCCCCTAACCTAAATCCCATATAAACCCGTTGGATGACCTGCACAGTAGAGCACACAAACGTTCACCAAGGAATCTGAAAGATCTGGTGAGATTCTGAAAGGAAAGACTAGGAGCTGTTGTCCATTAACATAAAATATTAAACATGTTAAATGACAACAACTGTGGCATACAAAGATACGAATATTTAATGAAAACAATATATTTTATTTTGTTTTCCAATCATTGTGCCTAAAATTTTGTAAATATTTTGAATAAATGCTGAAAGGATAGGCAATAAAGAATGTTTTTACAGCCTCCTTTTTACCAGTAATATTTTCTGTGACTAATTAAGTGCAGCACATTACCAGTACTATTTGTTGTGTTTAATTAAAAATTGAATACTACCAGTAATTGTTGAATCAAGTATTAAATATTACCAGTGATTGTTACTGTGTATTCAACATTTGCAATGATGTTTACTGTGTAAGTAGTGTGCACTGGCAAGCATAGTTACTGTGTTAAGTACTAAACATTACTTGTGAAAGTTATTATATTTAAGGACTAAGCATTGCTAGTAATAGTTACTGTGTGAAGTACTGAGTATTGCCAGTGATAGTTACTGTGTTAAGTACTGAGTGTTGTCAGTAATAGTTACTGTGTTAAGTACTGAGTATTACCAGTAAAAATTATTGTGTTAAGTACTGAGTAACAGTTACTGTGTTAAGTACTGAGTATTGCCAGAAATAGTTAGTGTAAAGTACTGAGTATTGCCAGAAATAGTTACTGTGTTAAGTACCGAGTACTGCCAATAATACTGTGTTGAATTAGCATGTAGTTTTACCATGATTTATACTCAAACACCACGAAAATTACTTCAACCTTAGTGATTATAGTGTATGGACTACTGCATGTAAACCTTGCCTGTCTCCTATAGATTCCAGGCTCTTCAGGAAGTGCTGTTGATAGATTTTACTCTTGAAACAGGCAAGGGTATAAGATAAGGTAATGTATCGTCAAACCATGACAAACACAAGAGCCTGTCTCATTAAATGTCCCCACGTTCCATTTCAAATCTCAGCTTTCTCCCTCTCTTTATGTGTGTGTGTGTGTTTTTGTGTGTGTGTGTGTGTGTTCGTGAGGAGACAGCGTTGGCTGGGAGGAATTGATGCCCCATGTTTGGCTAATTAAGACAGCACTAGACGTTTCCGAGCAGCGAGATGGCGGAGAGGTGCTAATTCATAATTGACGTAATGGATGGAGTCTGTCTGTTGGCTTTTTAAACGCCGGCGATTTCGCCGTGATTAGCTGACACGTACCTTTGTGTGAATAATGAAAATATGCGCCGTGTTCTGCGCTTTAATGAATGCCAGGCCAATCTTGGGCCTGCCGTTTCTTTTTTTTTCCCCCCGACAGCCATCCCTCCCTCTCCCTGCTTCTCCTCTCTGCCTATCTGAGCTCACCGCGATGGCTGTCGCCAGAGGAATGGGCCTTGTTTGACATGGACACTTTGTTAAATAAAATCTTATTATATTCTACTGGAGTAGGCCTCCACCCAGGAGCTGGCCAGAGAGAAAAAGAGTGTGAGTGAGACAGAGAGAGAGAGAGAGAGAGAGAGAGAGAGAGCTATAAATGAGTAAGAAAGACCATGAGGCAAAAGAAAGAGAATGAGAGAGAGAAAGGGAGGTGGAGAGACTAATACAGAATACAAGAGTTTATAGATGGAAAGAGGGAGAAAGAATGAAAAGGATGAAAGAAAGGTGGAGAAGGAGGGAGAGAGGGGGACGACAGCAAAAGAGTATATGGAAGAAGGGAAGAGAGACAATGAAACATGAAAAGACAGAGGTGAGAAAGGTAATGAGAGAGAGAGAGAGAGAGAGAGAGATTAGAACATTTCGCAACTAGTGCAGACTAGTGCAGCAATCAGAAGGCGAGCAGTGAGGGACTGCTTGTGTGGGACTGTGTTTATGCGCTCTGTGTTTGCCAGCAATCCGGCGCGTTATATCTGCACCCACCCCAACTTCAAAGCCCAGCATGGAGCGTTCAGTTCAGTAGGGTTTACCGCCCACCATAAACAATGATTACAATCACCAGTGTGGGATGTGAGATGTTTCCAAGTGCTTTTATTAAGGTGTACTTAGAAAGTAGAAGACGAAGCTGAAGACTGAGGCATAAAGAAGACAGCATGGGTTTGTTAACCCATTAAACTGCTTTTTGTGTGGTTAAATTTTAAGCCTTATTATACAGTAGCTGATAATGGGTTCTTTTACGCTCCTTTACGTTCTAGGTACGAACAAGGTACGTGCGCAGTAGAAAATTTAAAGCATCATTTCTTTAGATAACATGGTTTCAAGATAGTTTAATGAAATTACACTGATATGCTACTTAAGTGTGCTACTTGCATAAGTGTGAGGTACAACCTCAACGGTTTTACCTAAAATTATTAAATTGCAATGGAATTACAATGGAATATCCAATAGATTCTTGGTAAAAGCTGATAAAAGAATCTAGTAAAATACCTCACAATTGAAAATTTTGTTGGAGCAACTTGGTGGGAAGCACAAACATACAGTAAATTTCACTGTAACATTACTGTAATTTTACTGTACTGTTTAAGTAGAACAGTAGAAAAATCCACCTTTTACCTCTTACATCTACTTGGTACTTACAGATTTTTCATCCCAGCTTGAATATGTAGTAATGCAGTGAAATGTGTAGTAAAAATGTTTGTATAATCCACCTTGGCTCTCCACATAATTATTCAACTAGGTATTTGACTATATCCTGTATCAGCTTAATATCTAGAACCTGTTTGATGTTTTGGTGTAATTGAACTAGGCTGTCTAGTTACTTATCCAAAATAGATACTGTGACAGTCGACCCGGGGAACGGCCGCCGCCCACAGGCTGGGAGGCCTAACCACACACCCAGAAACACACAGAGACACTGGAGCTGGTGCACAGCGGAGCTTTTATTTAAACAAAAGACATTTCAGTGCACAAAAACCACAGACATAACCACCACCACCACCACTCTGGGCTGAAACTTCAAACCCGGGCTCTCCTCTCTACCTCCTGCTCTCTCTCTCTCTCTGTCTCTCCTCGTCACACAGTCCTTCTCCTTCTCTCAGAGTCCTCCCTACTCTGTCCGAGAGCCCGTGTTTTTAAAGAGTCCTGGCTCCTCCCTTAACTCAGCACACCTGGCTCTTGTAAAGGGAGGAGCCCCGTGCTCAGTCCTGCGGGCCTGTGAGGGTGCTCCGCCCCCTCGCCTCACAATACCAAAATAGATATCATTTTATCTAAAAGAAATACTTTCGTATTTGTACCCCACATTTACCCCAGGTAACATCCAGAACCTGTTCGGCATATTAGTGTAATTTACTCAACAGTACTGGAACTCACCATCATATTATTCAAAATAATTACCTAGTACCTAGGAATTAGTACCTCAAGCATACTCTGTTAATACCGTGCAATACCTAGAACTTAGGAGACATTGAAAGAAAGTGTTACCCAGTAACTATATAGAAAAAACTGCCAATCTTCACTTTCCTTATTTTGTAACACCTTTTTGTGTGGCTCTATTTTTATTTATTTATTTTTGCATTACTGGAAAGCTGCCCTTTACATTGTGTGATGATGTGTGGGCCAACAGAAATGGTCCAAAACTGCTTGGATGCACACAGAAGGTAAGGACATGTTTTTTTGCTTTCAGCAGAGTTACTATTTAGGAGATAAGTCAACAGTGTTGAGTTATTTTACAGATAATTGAGTGCGGAATGAAAGCCTGGACCTGTCTAGGGGTCTGGGATCTCTAGGGTGCAACTTGCAACCTGGCTTCTTTAAAATGTTCTGTATTTGTGAAAATTCTCTTTTATGTAGATTATGAAATATGTTTGAACCGCTTGTCCTTCAGCCCCGGCTGCAGCGTGTAAATTCGCATACCAGGGAAGGTGCGATCTGCGTGGCCGAGACTTTCTTAAGACAATCTTCTCCTCTCCCCCGGTGTCTCTGTATCCAAGTCACTGAGAGTCAGGCCCAAACAGACAGCTAAAATAACACCCTGGCAGCGTAAACAAAGAGCGATTACACCCATGGGAGTGTGGCGTCTGCCTGGGCCTTCTGCTGAGCACCCTTCACACTCCTCTTTCTCCCTCTGCCTGCCTACTGCCTTCTGACACACAGCAGCCAACTTGTCATGTTGCACCGCTTACACTCCCTGAATAAGAGTACGTAAGCATGCGAGTGTGAGTGTGTGTGTGGGCGCTGGATATAGTGCACTCGCACCTCTACAGTGTGATGTAGTCCTATATATATAAAGAGACAGAAAGGAAAGGGAAAAAAAGTCAGTGATCCGCACTCACAAGCAGATGGACAAAAGATGAACAAAAATGTGCAGCTGCACCAAAACACAAAGATTCATTACAGAAATAAACACAGTCATATGAGAGGCATGAATCCTGTTTTTTTTTTTTTTTTTTACTGTCAAGATATTACGGCCATTTTGAGGCAGTGGGTTATTAGCACTGCAGCAGAGTAATCCGGCCAATCAGAGCGCAGCGGAGGAGCCACAGCGCCGTCTCTGATGCCCATCAGCTGTCGAGAGGGGCCAGCTGGGTGACATCATGGGGTCTGTTTCCGTGGTGATGATTGACACCGTGTCTTTCAACGTCGGGAAGCCGCATGCGTGTGACGTGTCATTAGTGGGGAAGGGGCGAGCGAGATGGAGAGAAAGAGAGAGAGAGTGCCGCTGCCACTCTCCTCCATTCCCTCTAATCGCCTGCCCATTGTCACTGAGACGGCGTAAACATTAGCAAAGGGGAAATAAATGAATGCATCTCATCAATGCGGTGCAGTGGAGATTATGCGTTTTTTTTCTTCTCCCCCCTCTTCACTGTCCTTTAGATTTCTAAATCAAATGCAGAGTAATGACATCTTCTCCTTTTTTTCCAAGCATTTTGACAAGCGGATCGTTAACAACGTGTTCATCTGTTCACTGTATATGTGCTGTTTTTTGGTGGTGCATGCTATGAATCTTAGGTGTTTGTGCGCGTGACCCAAAAAGATATTTAATTTTGATTCCGGATGCTGTGTGTTTAATGAAAACACATGGGGATTTCATGTGATTGCATTTACTGTTAATTTGTTTAAAATGAAAATCAATCATAATTTGACTCCAAAGATGCTAAGTTGCTGATGGTATAAAACAGGGAGACTTAACCAGCAATTTTCCGTTTGCTGTACATTCCCCATGCACTGACACTGTAGAATAGTGGTCTTCAAATATGCACATGTGGGAATTTGATACACATGTCTATGAAATCTCGTCAAAAATCTATTTATTTTATTCTATTGGTTTTACTTTACCCGATTTTCTGCTCAATTTTGGTCGTGGCCAGTTCCACGCACTAGCTAGGTCCCCCCCCCCCAACACACAATGTAACGTTATATATTTAAAATGTTATTTTACCACAAAAGTACTTTCAATCCTTTAAGTATCACTTAAGCAATTGACTTTGTTCCATTCTCCTGTCCACAAATAGATTATTCTGTAGTAGCTGCTGATTGGCAAAAATTTAAATAATATTGTTTATCTTGACATCTTGATTGCAGCAGTTTCTACATTAGTCTAAATGGGATTTTTAAATACTTTTAGGGTCATACAGGTCATATAGTCAGCAGAGATCAGATGTATTTTTTTTTTCTAGGGTTTTCTGATTTTCTGGCCAATTTAGTAATCTCTCATTCTACCCACTAGCTAGGTCTACTCAGTCACACAGCCACCAGCACTGGGAGGGTGAAGGCCACCATAAGCTTCTTCCAAGTCATGTGAAGTGCCACCGTATCTTTTCAAACGGCTGCTAATGCAACATTATTGGACAGCTCAACTGAATCATGTGAGGAGAGGGAGGGCCATCCTACCCACCCAAAGAGACTCAGGCTAATCAGGCCTTCTTGGACTACTGGGCATGGATTGTGAACCATTCCTCACGCTGTTTGCTGAATGGTCTGTTTCCCAGTGTCCGCATCTCTGAGTCACACTGGCTGAAAGAAAAGTGATAATGTGCTTAGTGTGACTACTCAAACCATCCAGCTCTCTGAGTGTTTAATACTAAAAGCACGTTGAAGTTGAAGTTGAAGTGAAGATTTCAGTGCATTAAAAATGCCCATTGTTGTTTTCATGCACAGAAGGGTGTGAAAAGATCTAATGATCAAGCTTTAGGCTAAATGCTATGATATGTGTGTCTGGTTTGAGTGGGAGGTGAAACATGATATTATTAGTTGCCATAATTTTTCTCAGAGGAAGTTTTAGAGGCAGGTAAAAGTCTTGAAAGGAAACTATAATTTTGTCTTTAAGTGTAAAGTAAACTGTCCATTCGTCATACATGAACACACCACAGCACGCAGTGTGAACAGCACAAAACTCTTTCTCTGCATTTAACCCATTCACCAAGTGAAGCAGCGGGCAGCCAGGAACACAGGGCCCGGGGAGCAGTGTGTGGGGACGGTACCTTGCTTAAGGGTACCTCAGTGGTGCCACCAGCAGTCCTGGGATTCAAACCCACGACCTTCGGATCACAGGGGCAGCTCCCTAACCAGCTGCTTTAAAATAGTATGGTATAAGTTATGATTGATATGACCATGGGTATGAGCCAACAAGGTTTTGTAGGGTGGTAAAGATTATTATTGTGGGTTAAGATTCAATGATTATGGAGTAAATGTCTGGGAAATACCTGAGAAAAGCTACCACAAACTGTCAGTGATGAAGGTTTATTAGCTTCTGTTGTTCATTTCTTGAAAAATATGTTAAACTATTATGCCTAGAAAATTCAAAATTCTAAATACTATGTTGGACGAAACAAATAAATTGTAAACTATTATAATCACTACATCAATGATAACAAAACACATTGTATGTCAGACATGAAAAGATATGCCTGGTGTAAAACTATTGTGTGGGCCATGATCGCAGTACAATACAAATATAATAGAGAAAAACTTCTAACACTTGCGAGTGTGTAATTAAGTACGTCTTTTATATCATGTCTGACGCCATGCCCTGCAGTAGGCCGTATTCTCCTGTGCTCCTGTACAAGTGCTAAAGATGTTTATCAGCCTCTGACAATTCAGATCAGAAAGACATGCTTCCTTCTCACTGCCTATTAGAGAGCAATGCTCCTCTGTGACTAATTGTAGCGCAGGCCTTGTGTCTCCGCAGGGTCAGCAGCAGCACGCAGACCCCTCAGCCAGAGTCTCTGGCCTTCACTGTCACTCCTTTCAGTGGCCTGACATCTCTGATTCACCCGTTTAACAGCGGTGTCACAATCCCTACATCCACGAACACACACTGGGCCATTTGGCCAGTGGAAGCATCATCTCACGTTAAGGCGTCGGGCCGCACTTTTGGCCTGTCAGCTGCGTCCACAAAAGGAGCACAGGGCCAGATGTTTACACTGCAGCCGTCCGCACCCCCGGGCAATCTGTTTAAGACAAAGTGAATATGCAGGTGCATATCAAGATGAGTGCGAGCTACAAAGAAAAAAAAAGATTAATTAGGTAACACTTTAAATTAATGTCCATTGATAGACCTTTAATTAAGGTGTAATTAATTATCATTACAACGCCAACTAATTATGTGTCATTAAGTAAAACCAACCAAAATAATTGAATTACGCTAAGGTGATTCCAAGACGCCGCACTTATTTTCCGAGCCGGTGTGCCGGCGTGTAAGTAACGTTGTCAACGTTATTATTCATATGTATGCATCCTCGCAAAACAAAAGAGATGGCAGCTAACTGCACATCCGCATGGCCATGTCGGCTCCAGTTAATTTCACGAGGGGAGACGCGGCAATTCCGCACATGAGCGCAGCAAAAACAAAAATAGGAAGCCGTGGCCCATTTGAGGGCCTTGAATTTTTCCACTTGGGTAGTGGTGAGACTGATTAGAGCGGCGTGTCTTGTATCCTTGGGTCTGTGTCTTTTACGCTCTCTCTGTTTTGTTTAAGATGAAAATCCCCATAAGGCCCTCGAAGACTGACGGCTCTTCAGCGAAAGTTCACACTGTCTGCGCTGTGCGAGGCACTGTGCCCACCCAAAACTGTCAAAACGACAAACAGTACATCTCCCCTGCAAGCGGAGCCCAGATACCACAGCCCGTGTCATAGCAAATGGACGACATCTTCTGCGCGTGCCTGATAAGGCCACTCACCTCGCTGTGACCCGACTCAAATGTACACACGCACACATACACACCCACCCACACACCCCCACATCTCTCTCCATCTCTCTGCCTCACATAGACATCTGCATGTCTCCAACACACATCATATAGCATAGAAAAGAGAGAGAGAGAGAGAGAGAGAGAGAGAGAGAGAGAGAGCTTCTTTCAGCTCGCCTGTCAGTCATATTTCACCTTGTCCAAACCTATGACATCTGCTGTCAATCAAATTTCACATCACACACACACCTCCGTATGGCTAGCATCCTCCATCTGTCTCTGTCTCATGATCGGAACTAAGACGGGTATTAGCTGCAGACATGCAAGTAAAGGGGAAAAAAAAGGAAAGAAGTGGTCCTGTGAGTACAGATAGCCCTCCTAGCAAAGCTAGCAGCTCTAAGCCACGCAAATGAATTGATTGACGGCTCATGATTGTCCCTCCTCAGCTGTGACATGCTGAGACGGTAGCAAACTACCTCCTCCTCTTCATCGAGCATTGCCTTTTTTCATCTTCTCTCGTTTCTCTCTCTCTCTCTCTCTCTCTCTCTCTCTCCCTCACTCTCACACTCGCTCTCTATCTTTTTTTTTTTCCTGCGTGCGTGTGTCAAAACGTCAATTTTCCTGCGACAGGATGTGACAAGGCCTGTTGCCCAGGGGGACGGCTGCGAATAGAGGGCTGCGCAAATTGATTTTGATTTTATTCCAAATCATTCAAAGTGTTTAGCTCTAATGGGAGCTGATCAGAGAGCAGTCCGGAGCACGGCACTGGGGCTGGAGATTAGTTCTGTCACTTGGGCGATCAGGGCCCGTCGAGCAACGGGCCCATCAGAGCCTCTCCATCTCAAAGCCCCTGCTCCGCCATTTATATAACCGCCACAGTACAGCACGATCCCAACATGAGAGGTGCAAAGATCCACCCAACGAAGTCCAAAGCTGTCACAAGCATATGCTGATGCTGTGATATTGGGGAAATGGAGCCCTGGCTGGGAGCACTAAACACTAACCAGCAACATGGACAGCGAAGACTGAGGATGGATGATTCACCCTTTCTGGAAAAGAGAAGTGTGGCCAAGTAGAGGACATCTGCATAATGAAACTGAGAGGTAAACAAAGTCATTCAGAGTGGTCTGATGTGTATATAGACTTGTTAACATCTTTACATTGGTGGAACCAGGGATCAGAATGTCTACAACACAAATAAAGCCAGCTGATTCATTAACCAGTGAACCAGTGTGTCTTCTAAGATTTTATATGTATGGTTGAGAATGGTAAAATAGTGGACAGTAAATCTGTTTTTGCTTTACAACTCCTTGCATGTATACCTCCACTATGAATGATTCTTAAAAAAAAAATATGTTTTAGGCCAAAACACTATCAGGTATTAAGAAGCATATGAGTCATTTTGTGCAATAGCTTTCTGTGATGTAGCTTTTGGAGGCATTAAACT
>JBBPCZ010000042.1:21488913-21501063 GCA_037974445.1 Brycinus macrolepidotus
CCATTCATGTCAAAAGCGAGTACATATGAAAATTTTGGTTGGCATATAGCAAGACCTCATATGCAAACACAAGGGTACCGGAGTGGCGAAAGCATCTAAACAGCGACTCTATAATCAAGAGAATGTGAATTAGATCCCTGACGATGCCACATCCATCCGTGGCCAGGAGTCCAAGAGTCCAGGAGTCCAGAGCGCATAATGATGGTCCTCCCACTCCTCTACCATTCATCATGATGCTAGCCAGGGTGGAAGCATGTTTCAAACATGTTGACTTGTCCAGCAGTGTTGCATTAGTGGAAGAGTGGTAGTGCATCATTTCCTGAATAAGGCACATGCTGACCTTCACGGCCCCTGTGTTGGTGGCATCCTGTGAGAGGGGGGAAACCTAGAACTAGTGTGGAGGTGGTGGAGATTTGGATACGTACATGAGGAGGTTTGTTTAATGAGACTGTATTCTATGAAATTATTTATTATAACTGGTCCATTGGTCAAGAAATGTATGGATCGTATTCAACACATCCAAACACTGTAAATAGTGAGTTAGGAGTTGTACAGCGTAAGTTTTGATATTTCATTCACCAACTTTATCAATTTCGAATCAAAATATTCAAGTCATCAAGTATGTTATTCACTTTAATTTCAGAAAAAAAGGCAGGAAAAAAATACTTGACAGAAAAAACAAACAAAAGGCCCCCAACACTGATATCAAACCTATCCATAGTTACAGTAATATGTTATTTTTTTTAGTTTTGCATACCCTACTGCCACTTTAACTCTTCTATCTTTCCCATCTTAAACCCAACCAGTTACAGTGGTGTCCTCCCAACAAAAGATAAAAGATAATCCACTTGCCTAAGGAAGGGGAAATGAAAACAAAGATAAGGGAAAAAACTGGAGTTTCCAAAACTCCAATTCAAAAAAAAGATCAAAAAAGAAAAAAAAAATAGACTTCAAGCAACTGTGCAAGACCTGATAGACCACCAGAACTGTCCCACTCAGATAAACAGCACTTAAAGCTTTCATCTGTCAGAGAGGTGGAAAAAAACTGAAGCTCCACTCTCGCTTCAGATCTGAAAAATTCCACAGCACTTCCACTGTGAGGAGATGATTCAGCGCTGTAAAGTTGTGTAGCTGTTCAAGAAGCCACTACTGAGAAAAGGAAACAGACAAATGAAGAAAATCTGCTATAGAACACAGAAACTGGATGCTTGTGGTAAGAAGGAAGGTTTTATGGACTGATGGATGAACTGATGAGTGTAAATTTGTAACTGGGATTAACTTGGATGGAGTGAAGCAGTAACTGCAGTTGACGGTTTAAGACAATTTTGGAGGAGTTTACAAGAAAAATGGAAAACTGAAAGTGAGTCTGCTGAAAAGAATGGAAGCTGTAATAAACACTCTAAACACTGAAAACAATATTGTATATCAAAGTTAGTTGTTGTATCTGTTTTTTTGTTTAGTGTTTTTGTTTTTTCCTTAGACTGAAAAATGAATTCCTTATATTAGCAGGTTTGATTGGATATTAAATAAATGAAAAGGTGGTCTCTGACTTTTGAATAGTACCATTTATTAAATCACACACACTTAGAACACGATTCAAAAAAATGAAATAACGAGTGCCATGAATTATTGTTGAACCTTTGGGAGAAGTTCTGTCAGATGTAAAGCTTATAAACTTGATAGTACATTTGTGACATTGTGACAAAAATGATCATATGAATTTAATGAAAAGTTACTGTTGTACAAACAGTCTTCTTTTGTGGAGAGGAAAAACATCCTTTACATTTTAGACATTTCTGGTCGGTGTTTGATGTCAAAACAAGTGGAAAGTGGACAGGTGTAAGATCATTAAATGATCAGATATGACTCACCTTACACAATAAATGAATGTTAAACACATATTTGAACAGCAATGGTTAAAACGTGTATCCCTGATTTAGAAGAGTGTCCACACAGATAGTGAGATGACTCGGTCTGCTGGTGGAACCTCCTGTCTACGGCTGTGCCGGTGGGATCAGTCTCAGTCAACAGCATCTCATCAGGCCAGGCTGGACTTATTAAAAACTTTCGTCAAAGTGACACAGGGGCATTGCTCTCAGAGTGAGGGTGTGTGAGTGCTCTCCAATCGAGGGTGTGTGTTGGCATGGTGTGTGTGGCACGATGGCAGGCGAGATGCCAGGTGCCCGGGAGGGAGGGGGGCACGCCGGTGCCGGTGCCCTGAAGCCTGTGTCCTTACACCAAGGACAGGTGCAGCATTGTGGTACAGTGAAAGAGTGAATGCCACTAAAAAGAGACAGAGCAAAGTTTATTGGCAATACACGACCCCTCTGAAGCTTGAGGACACCTAACTTTTTTAGTTGTGGTTAACACGGGTGAACATGTTCTCTTTGCAATAACTTAACATAAGAATAACCTGGTTTATTTAGAGGATACGGTACTGTGCAAAAGTAAAAATAATATTTAAAAACAGTTTAAAAACTTTACACAGTAAATAGTGATTTTAAGTTCAGTATCTCAATGTATTCCTAGTGGAAGTCCAGTATTACTTGTAGTTTCCATCAGAAACCTGGTTTGACTCAATCAGTACTTCATTAAATTAAATCAGGTGAGCTGCTGATGGATTTTCACAAATACAAGCAAAGACTGGAGGCATCGAGGAGAAATCTGGAATCAAACCTGTGCTCTCCTTACCAGCTCATAAAATATCAACTACTTTTTACAAACAAAACAAATCTTGATACTTTTTACTGCTTTCTTGTTTGTGTGCATTTATTCTAAAGTTAACCTTGCTAGCAGAAAGACAGAAAAATGGCTTTAAACTATTTGCTTTGGTGCCTAGGACTATTGCACAGTACTGTACTTGTCATAATATGAGCGTTTAGCAATGATTTAGCAAAGAAAACTGTCAAATTACTATTTATGTAAAACTTTATTATTCATACCAAGGCAGACACCTGAATATAAAGATCATTGACAAATTAGGATTGTTTGGGGACATCAGTGTATGGTAAAAAAAAATATACCCAAAATATTGAATGAAATGGAGTTAAAAAATAAGTGAAGTTTGGGAGGAGGACCATGCCTGGAGCTCCTTGCCTTTCAAATCTGATGTCCTGTAAATTTCCATCTCTATCATTCTCTACCAGCCCTGAGTTAAAGTTTTTGCACCCCTTAATACCTCTTACCCCCTTGTTTCTCAGTCCTGTCTTCCTATCTCTTAGTCCAAAATCTGATCATCCGTGGTGAGTCTGGTCTTAAAACAGAAGCCACCCAGAACTCCAGGGCAAAGTTCTTGGAGTTTTCTTCAATGGTCATACAGTCTCTTTTGCTGCTATGACCAATGTTGAAAGCATTGTTTGAAGTATGAAATTTTGTATTGAATTAATAGACTTAAATGTTTGTGGGTATTTCTTTTCACTGAATTCACTAACTGTGGGACAAAAATCTAATTTCAAAATAAAGCAAGGTGTCTGCACACTGTCGATGGGCAGTGTATCTGTGACTAGCTGTATTATTCTCCCTCCTTGTCCGGCTCTGAGCGATGAGGTTTGTGCCCTTAGCTCAGGCTTGGCTCGCAGACAAAACAAGGGCGTTACAAATATAGCAGACGAATCAGTTTCCTATGGAGCACAGTGCACTTTGGGTCATGTTTCAACTCGGAAAAGTTACAAAGCAAATGAGGAATCAAGGTAAAACATAAGGAAAATAGGATGCCGTGAGAATGAAAATCAGTTACTCACGCAGGTGTAGTATAATATTACTTCTCACTTTTTTAGACTATATTATCGTTGTGATATACTTTGGGCAACCTTGGTACAAGTCAGTTATGACAATAAGGTGTTTAAAAACCCCAGCCATGCTACCATGCCTGATACCCAAAATATTAATGAAAAAATGTTATGAAATAAGTGAAGTTCGGGAGGAAGACCATAATTGAAGCTTTTTGTTACTTGCACAATGATACTAAACCTTGAATGAGTTTGGTTCATCACCCAAATACTGTTCAGTGGTAGTCCCTTGCCACTGATGGGCAGAGAAAGGGCGGGCTAATACATGTGTATTAACAGATGGGACAAGGTCTGTAATTGTAAATCTTCAAAGCGCAGCTAGATAATGTATGTTTCTGATAAAATGGCCAATAAGTATAGGTGTATGGAATAAGGGGGAAGCTCTGTGTTGTATGTACATTAGGCAACAACTTCCCATGCTTTGCTTTTACTCCATTATCCTCAGGCGTCATCAGGTATGCAGGAGTGCATGAGCTCTGTGGAAATAGCTCACCTGCACACAGGTCTTGTTAAGCGGTGTTTTTTTTTTTTCTATTCTCTAAAAGGCCTGGGCAAGATCTGAGGGCCGATCCCCATGAGCTCAGCACTTTCTTTCCCTGGTGAGCGCCGGCACTGCCTTTAAGGTGCCTGCTAATGCCACGAGGAGACAGGATTTAATAGATTGATACACAGGTTTTGACATGCTATTTGAGCGTGCAGCCGCGCCGTAATTGGCCACGTCATCATGCATTAAATTAACGATATATAGAGGAGTGCCCAGAGACGAGTGTCTTCGGCCGATCCGTCAGCCGTCAGGACAAACTGCATCTGACGGCTCTCGCTCTCTCCGAGGGGATAAGAGAGCAGGGGGGAGAGGAAGGGGGAGAGAGAGAGAGAGAGAGAAAGAGAGATGGAGAAGGAGGAAGATGAGGAGGGGGGGGGATGTTTTGAGCAAAAGGCCTTTTTAAAGTATTCCTCCAAGGGAAGAGGATCCAAGCTACTCTTTAAAGTTTACTCTTTCTTCATTTTTTTAGTATTTTACTTATGACGCTTGTGTGATTTTGTTTTAACCAAAAGCAAGAAAAGTCACTTTTACATAACTTCCTTTTATGTCTTATAATTAAAACAGGCTGTTTTTTGTTACTGTGCCTTTAAGACTGATATATGAAAATAATCTCTGCTTTAATCGACTGCCCTGTATTTTGCTTCATTCAAAAAGGCAATTTGGGCTGTAACACCCCTTATAACTTCGGTGTGAATGGGTAGAGCTAAAGTGATGTTCAAGTTTAAAGGCATTTTTACTTTAAATACTTTTTAAACACAAACTAAAAGACAAGAAAATACTATTTCAACCACACAAAAATGCAAAAAAACCCTTTTTAGAAGCTTCTTGTTATTAAAGTGAAGTGAAAATCGAGGATCGATAAATGCCAATATGTTGGATATGCAGGAATATTAGTAAATACATGGCATATTGCTTGCTCTCTTTTTTGTTTCCATGTCTGGCTCCACTTACCTCTTTCTTTTCCTAACATGGTCTTTTCAGCGCATTTGACTTTATCAGTCCATCCTGTAGCTCTTCACGAGGGGTCAGCTTGTGACCACAGGACCACTGATAGCTGGAAAGTTTTGGTTGGCAGACTCTTCTGAAGAAGTTTAACGCACAGAATTACTCTTTTCCACCCACTCTTTAGGCATCATTTTAGAATGCACTACCTCTAACTGTAAAAAAAATGACATTTTCAGATATTTTGTGACATTTTAAAGTTTGAGACTTTTTTTTAAGGATCCACAGGAGCCCTGTACATGTACAATAAATGCGTGGGGACTCCTGATATCATCAAAAAACAGGCAATTTAATTACATCTCAAAATGTTAACAAAGTTTATTTACTTAATGAAACTCTTATTTAAAAAAAAAAAAAAAAAAAAATGTTGGACATTTTGGTTTTCCACGATATTGTCACTTTAAATGAATGCTGCTTTGTTGTTTTGCGGCAGCCTTTCATTACAGTCTCCTCATGTCTGTTTGACCGACCAGCAACTTCAAAACACCCACATATAGTCCCAGTTTTGCTTATCCTTTTATTTACTTATCTCTGCATTACTCTTAGGTCCAGATATCAGTCATTTTTGTGGTTTCTCTGGTTTGCTGTTCAGGATAAAAAAAAAACACGTCTGGGAAAGTTACAGTTTGTGATTTGCTATGGATACTGGCCAATGTTGCCTGGAACATACGCCTCATTTCAGCCTGCCGTATTGTTTGCTTTGATGACATCACCGGCTTAAGTGTCACTCCGTGTGGACGTGTCTGCCCAGAGTGGCTTTTTTACAGGCGTCTAG
The DNA here is from genome assembly GCA_037974445.1 of Brycinus macrolepidotus. Taxonomy (NCBI): domain Eukaryota; kingdom Metazoa; phylum Chordata; class Actinopteri; order Characiformes; family Alestidae; genus Brycinus; species Brycinus macrolepidotus. Next base: position 21,495,023 of record JBBPCZ010000042.1, read on the forward strand.
ACCCTTACTGGGCCCAGAGAGAGCCAATATACATTAACTACTGTTCCGCCTCTTTAATTGCCCAGAAATCCAGTGCTTCCACCTCCATGTGTTGTACTTAATAAGGCTATCATTATAATGATTAGCTAATCTTTGAGACCTGTCGTTAACACAAAGAACAAAGTGAGGGGTGGAAAAATGTAGCTGCAGTACCTTCATTCCTTCCAAAGATGTGAATATTGCCCAGAAAGCATAGAATGATTACCCAGTAGGATACGTGCGCGCGCCGCACAAATTATTAAAATATATCACCTCATGCTGCGTTGGGGTGCGAGGGGCGGTGTGTGTAATATGGAAACACTGACACTCCCCAATTTGATCTTTAAATTACCTCGAAAAAAGAGAAGTGACCTTTACCTAGGAGTTATATAAAGGTGCAATTTAAGCAAGGTCTCCAGCCTTCTGATTTATTAGCATGAAACCTGAAGTGGAGCATACTTTATTGCCCCCTATTCTGCTGCAGGACTTCAGAGGGCCTTTGGCATTTGAGGCTTTCAATATTAGTGTATTATTATTTTATTATTTCCCTCATACAGACTCCCTGAACTCAGACTTTGCTGTAAGTGCTAAGTATGTCGCTCGTGAAGGGAAAAAAGTACATGGGATATATTGAAATGCTATCATCGCGGTGACTCATATCTCGAGGTTCTCACCCTTGGAGCGAGGTTTTTTTGGCCGAGGAGATCATTCACATGCGAGGACAGACCGACACATAGGCGCGCACACACACACACACACACATGACTCTCCTGGCCATCCTCTGCCTGTCTCCCCCCTCAATACACCCACACTCCACCCTGTATATTCACACAACACTGTCATGGAGCCAGTCAAAGGGCCCAGGTTTATTTTCCTTTGCGCGAGGGAAGTATCCATTGAACACACAAGCTGTGTTTGAGGGAGGAAGCTGGCGAGACAACAGAGGCCGCTTTATAACGCCACCACAATGAGGAGAGGATCACAATGGCGTCCTGCCGAGACAGTGGCACACAACGCAGGATTACGCCAAAATGGGACTTAAAGAGACGCAGATGAAAGCGGAGAGTGTGGGGGGGTGGGTGGGGGGTGTGATCGGCACATATTCAGAACGACTCCAGTAAGAGGGCTGGGGGGGATGATTGCTCCACACCTTCACAAAGGACCGAACCGCCATTTGAAACAGAATAGAGTTGTAAAGCATTGAGAGGGAAGCACGCTGCTTTGTGTAAATCTCGCACCCATTTCTTGCTCTTACTCCCCATTTCTCCATTTATCTACAGGAAATAAAGTCAACTGTACTAATAACCAATGAGTCATGTCTGGAATCGGCACAGTCAGCAGCTTTTGGAAAAAAAAGATCCCGCTTTCCATGTTTAAAAGAATAGTTAGGCAACCCATCAAATGTACTCAATTTTCCACTGACCCCAGATTTAGTCGATCAGCCAAGATATGTTTAGTGTCCAAATTTTGCTTCATTATTTTATAAATGAATCTGCAAGGCTAACAAACACTATAAGTCATTAGCCACACATACATATAAAAAAAAAATACATTCTGAAAACTTCTCTCAACCCTCTCAAACCACATCCAGCTCTTCATTAAGGTGATGCAGACTTGTCAGTGTGGTTTAGAACACAGTGTGACTTACTTCTGTAAGTAGCCAGTCACGGCCTTTCTAGTGAACAGGGTCTATATTATCTCATGAGCAGGAGTGCTAATCTAGAATCAGTTAACATTAGCTATGAGCCTTAACACCAGTGTTAAGACTCATAGCTAATGTTAACTGATTCTTTACAGCTCCAGAATATTTTGGACACCAAATTTGTCTTTATTATTCTATTACAGCAAATTTGCACAATGTACTCGCAATCCTAAATTAGGATTGCCTGGTTTCTGATTTTAGACTGATTTTAGTACCATTTAGTGATTTAGTGTTTATCTAGCTTTTTTCACTCTCTTTCTTTCTCTCTCTTTCAAACACACACATACACACACACACAGACATACTGACACACAGACACACACTAAATAGCATGTCAAATCTCCACCATGGTGCACGTCACTATGTTGAACGTATTATTTGGTGCGGTTGTGTGCAGCATATATTCAAAGTTAGCTTACGTTATGACAGAGTTTGTGACAAAAGAGGAAGCAAACCCGTTATTTCATAATTAAAGCTGCTTTCATAAAGTAATTAAATCTGTCTTCATCTGTTTTATCCATCAGTCTACATAACACATTTTTTTTCTCAAGGTTTTATTTTTTTCCATTACACAATGCCATGACAAACAATTTGATGGAGCATTTATTTTAACATTGCTTGGAAGTTAACCTGAAGAAAATACAGGGAAAGTTTTAAAGGAAAATTTTAAAACTAAGTTTAAGAAACCAAAGACAGTTATTTAACTGCTTTTATACACTAAAACAAAATACACCAGAAAAAATAGGGAAATATGATAATGACACATTGGGTACTTCAACCTCATCCCTGACCGTGCACTGTCCACCACTTATCCTAGCAATCCTACGTGGAGTTTGCATCTCTGGGTTTCTATGGTTTTTAGCAATGTGATGTACTTTCATCCATATTTTAAATAACCTCACACTGTGTCAAAAACAGATTAGTAAGTGTACTTGAGACAACCTAACATGCCAGTGTGGTTTGAGTATGTGTGATGACTAAGGCTAGAAAAATGCTAATTGTCTTTTAGCCTCCATAACTTAGCTTTATTAGTCTTGTACCTCACCTTAAGAAGCAAACTTCAGACACCATGTCTTGGCAGATCTGCTACGTTTAGGCCAAGGAGGAAAACTGAGTACATTTAATTGAATTAAATTTAATTTGTTGACCCACTGCTGTAATTACTAAAGCAGATGCTGCATTCTTGCTCTGCTATTTACTCCTCTATTTTTGACTGGGCCATGTTAGCTCTGCCATTTACTCGTCCACGTTTCAAATACCTGCTCTGCCTGGACGCTCTTGAGGCCTCGCCTCACTCCAGCAGCACGTAGCTTATCTCCATCCCCTCGTTGACTTTCACGTCCACGTCTCAACCCTCAACCCACGTCAGTGTCCTACATTATGTACCTCCAGGTGTCCTTACAGGGGGCTATCAGCGGCCATCACAGTGGGGGCGCTGGGCGGCTCAGCGGCAGGCCCTGCTGTCAGGCCCGGGGCCTGTGTGACAGGGAGCAGCGTAGCCGCTAATAAGGGTATTCATCACACCGCCCAGGAGCCATGACAAGAGAGCCCGCACCACGCGATTGTCCCTCAAATATGAACTTATCATTTAATTACTCTCCTGTGCCACTTGATTGCCTTGTCAAGATGCAGGTTAGTTAAGAGGAGAGATCTTTCCCCTCTCTCGTCTCCGGACCCCCGGCCCCCTCACCATGACAACTGCTCATCTCATCAAGTCATCAGCTGCCCCAGAGTTCCTCCAAATGAGATTCAATTTCAGCCAGCAGCTTTTCTTTCCTTTCTTTTTTTTTTATTCTGTCATGGTGTAAGGTTGAAGTCATAAAGTGCTTTCTGGGAAGCTTCATAAGTAGAGGGGTGCTTGATTGATCCAGTTTTAGCAGTGCACACAGTGATAAGTGTGAGAGTACTGATAGTGGATGGAAGAGTGGCCATGAATGTAATCAGTTTTCTTGATATTAGAATGTGCTGCACGGGCTTAAATCAGGAACTCAGCATTTTTAATGAAAAGACTCCTCCTTCCCTTAGAAACGCTAATACATAACGCTGTATCAAAAAAACACAGACTATGGTAATAAGTTTCAGTTTGGCTATATGTTAATTATGAACATTTTAATTACACTTTGTAAGCATGGCTGACTGCAGATTAGCTGACAGCACTTCACACATGCAGTCATAGGCAAAGCCCCAGTCAAATAATGTTTAGTTTTTGATTTTCTAAGTTAAAATAAAACGTAAATAAAATGTAAATAAGCATTTTTTCAGCAAATGTTAGTGCACAATATCTGTAACTTCTATAATATTAGAACAAAGTCATACACAAAATGTGCCACAGAATGTATACATATATATCTACATATTAAACCATAATTCACTTGCATTGTGTATATAAATATATATATATATATAATAACTGAACAACAGAATCTTGGTCAACTGAAAATACTTTGATAACTCGACTAATCAAGTGAACAGTCTTGGTTTAGGTGCTTCATTGCAGAACATGTTATTCACATTCTTTTTTTTTTTCTTTTGTAATCATGGAAGGACTATTGAGCATGCTTGCACTTTCTAAACCTGTCATACTAGGGTGACAAAGGTGCAAGGCTAAAGAGTGCCTGGAAACCTCTGGGTTAATTATCTGGATAAAGGACGTGCCATCAGCAGTCAGAGGGACATTAAAATCTTCAGCCCTCCAGGATTACTTTGACAGAACTTTCATGTAAATGTTGGAGAGCCTGTGGTGTGTGCCTGCCTGGTGTACTGTTTTGTCTTATGCTAAGTGCAACATCTGTAATGAAGTTACAGTTTGTCTCTTAAGGAGTGTGAGGTTAGGGCTGTGGTGCTGATTTTGTTCCTAAAATAAAGGCCGTTGATGTACAGCCGTGTGTGTTACGATGAAGAAAACAGGGCAGAGAACCCATGAAAATCAACCAATACTTACACAGTGACACAATCATCTCTGACAAAGCCTCTTCAGCTGCCAACTCTACAGCTCCACTCCTGTCCAACAGTTGTAATAAAATCACTCTCCGCATTAAGAGGGATTTTGGCATTTCTTTTTTTTTTTTTTTTTATTTCTGTGCAACAGTTTACTGCCCTCCAGGGGAAACAGAGCCTAGCCAATAAAAGTTCCACCCTGGCATGAGCTGAGGCCTTTCAAATGAAGATGTATGTCACAGAATCAGAAAAAGACGGAAAGGAGAGAGAGGGAGAGAGAGAGAGAGAGAGAGAGAGAGAGAGAGAGAGAGAGAAAGAGAGAGGACCTGGTGAACTTTTTTTCTGCAGATACCCGAAAGGCCCCATAAATTCCACCTTTCCGACGTGATACAAATGAAATTGTGGGCCTGAAATTTTGCCCATTTCTTTCCCAGATGATTGGAATGAATAAGGGGTATTTAAAGTTTAATATCCTATTATGTATGTCTGTTTTAGTTCCATGGCCCGTCAGGAAGGCCCGTCTCTCTCCTGGCTTTGCGTGGAGTTTTCCCCCATTCGCCTGGCAAGGGCGACACGCTTGCAGCCTACATCTTAACCACGCTGCTTGACCTTTCTCTTGAGTTTCACCAGACGCAACCAACATATCGCGCCACTTTTGGCAGACCACTCTGCCAATTCTGTCTCAGAGCAGGCTTTATATGCCTCTCTCCTTGACACTTTCGTTTTTTCGGGGGGAAGGAGCTGCGAAAAAGAGGCACGTCTCTCGAAAATCAACATGAGCGGTGTCATGTGTATTTACATGGAGCCGCATTCTAGCAGGTACGCGCAGAAAGTGCTGAAACACAGTCCTTTCACAACTCAGATTGCAGTGTTCACAATAAATCCTCAGGAATGGCACAGAAGTGCCGCTTAAAGTACGGAGGCGCGGAACTTTCGAGATGAATTGTGGCAGTCAGAATGCTGACTTTGACAAGCATATCAGCATGTCTGGCTGCGTGGCGCATTAGCCGTGAGGCTGGAAAACAGAGTGAGATCTACCTGGCCTGTCTTCTCCGCCGGGACGCAGATAGCGATGACGGTGCGCTGAAATCACCGTGCACTTCCCCCATCTGTGCCGAATCCTGCAGTGACAAGCATGAAAACCTGCGTAATCAAAGCGTAATTGATTATACTAATTGCCAGGGCATAATTGGATCCGACTCAATTAAAAAGCCTGAGTAATTGAAATGAATTACAAATGACGCATTTATTACCGCTGGAATAAAAAAAAAAAAAAGAGAGAGAGAGAGAGAGAGAGAGAGAGAGAGGGATAGAAAGTGAAGGCAAACCACTGCCAGGGGTTGGGCTTTTGTCTACAGCGCTCTGGATCCTGCTACACCTGCAA
>JBBPCZ010000042.1:21505921-21522242 GCA_037974445.1 Brycinus macrolepidotus
TGTGTGTGTGTGTGTGTGTGTGTGTGTGTGTGTGTGTGTGCTTAGAGAGTAGAATGGTTTAAATGGTGCTAAGCACTTTCCCTTATCACCTCACGTTAGCTGTTTCACCTTTGACCTCTTTGAGGGGTCTCCTTCAGCCCAAACCCCGCGGGGCAACAACACTCCAACGACAACCAATCAAAAAGCGGACAAGAACTTGCATCACGCCACTGACTCACTTTGGAGCCACTTACATAAATTTTAGTGATCGCCCAATGAACCTGTATACACTCTCTGCTGAAGCAAAACCAAATATGTGAGTTTCAGGACCGGGAGAACATCAGACCCCCTTCCCTAAAGATGAAAGAGAATGACTAAATATGAAAACGATTACAGCAGCAGGATTCTGCGCTTACAAAGCTTGTCAAATGTCTAGCACACTTTTACAAACAAAACAAAAAGGATTAAAAGTAAGGATGAAAGAGGACGCTGGTGTATACATAATAGGCGAGACATCTGTAAGGGAAAGACTGGGGTCTCTATGAAGTGAGACACATATAGCACCCAGCAGGGGTTTCAGAGCGATGTAGCCCTCATGTAAACCATGTATGGCGTACGTGAGGTCCCAGACAATGTCGCTGTTTTATCTGATGTAAGCTGGGACAACCTGAGCCAAGAAAAACAGCCCTCACACATTTCCAATACTTCTTTTTAGAGAGCGAGGCTGGATGGGATATCACCTAGCCGCAGCAGGACACCTTCAGGAGACTGATCAACCCCAACTTGCTGACAGCTGTCCTTTCTTTCTTTTGACATTAATGGTTTGCTCCTATGCAGCGGTGAATATTAATAATTGTAGAGCTTAAGAATGCGCTTCCCATTGATTTATATTGTCTGTTGTCGCTATTGTGAGAAAACCTTCTTAAGGGTAACTTTACAGGAGAAGAAGAAAAATAAACAGTTTAAACTTTAATGGGAGTTCCTGTAACAATTTTATTCCATGCAATTTTGGATCATTTTTGCTGGTCGATTCGTCAGGAAATGTTTTCAAACTGTGTAAATAAATGACAGAAACAGTATAACAGTGGCAGTTTTTTCAGACTTCTTTATTGAAGGGGCTACCAAAAATGAACTACTGCTTTTCTTGTTGTTATTTATTTGTTGATGTAATGGCAGTCTCTGATTCGCAACGTAAGTGACCACAAACACAGTAAACAGATGCATTATGTGTGCTCCAGTTGGTCAAGTGGTACTCTTTTGGCTCTCCCACATTAGTGAGCTGGGTTTGACCCTGCTTTGATACTTAGAAGTGCTCTATGGCCTGCGTTTGGCCCTTTGTGAACAAGTCTGTATGGACACTGCCTGCTACTAGCTTGCAGCTCACCCGGAGTCGGGGTCAGAGGTGAGGGGTGAGTGATCGGGCAAGGGGCCCATGTCAGGGCCATGTTTGTTTAACTCCTCGGCCAAAAAGAGGTCAACAGGGAGCTTGCCACAGCATAGACAATGGGAGGGTGAGAGATCTGAGGGGGTAATAAAAGTGTGTACATACATACATTGTAAAAAAAAAAAAAAGTGAGCCAAATACATTTTGTACAGCTTGAGCAATGCACTCACTGTGATTTCCGGAGTACAGTCATGAGCTTAGCTAAATAAAAGCATGCCGTGTATCACCTAGCAGCTGTCTAGCATCAGTGTCATTAAGGCAGCAGTGTGAGCATGGGAGCATTTGAAATGCAGAATATCAGTGTGTCTCTGGGGCTTGCGTTTCAGCATGCTTCAAAGACAGGCAGAAATCATGCTGTTATGAAGGTATTAAAATAGATTAACAGATAGGCGTGCATTTGAAACATAAAGCCTCAGTAACATTTCCATGAATTTGTATGCATTTGAGATGCGGTGGGCGATTATAGTTACTATAGTGTACTATTGTATGCCGCACTGTAGTTTGTTTTATAGTAGTTGGTCAATGTGTGGCGCAGATTTGTAGCATTTATAGCTATAGGTTGGTATGTGAATTTGTGCATTTGCATGTATGTGGTAGTGCATGTGTATAATTTTGATAGTTATTGGTTAGAACGTGGATCTGAGGACTTGTAAGTAATCTGGCAGTAAAAAGCATAACATTCAGTTTATAAGTATGGGTTATCATTTCCATGTTTGCATTTGTATGCAGTTGATGGCGCAAATACATAGCATACAGTACATACTTACTTACGGTTCATACTTACATACTTACTATCACGTGCATGTGTGCCCTCTAGCACTTTAGTGCAATAATGTAATCTTTACAGTTATTGTTAGCAAATGTATTCATAAATGGTAGTGGAAATACATAGCATTTATAATTACTGGTATGCTTATGTTGAATGCAATTGGCAGTGCAAGTGTAGCATTTGTATTAGTTAGCATGTACATGTGTTGATAATCAGGCAGTACTGATGCACAATATTTTATTTAGACCTTTTGAACAGCATGTGCAGGTGACTGTAATGGGTTGTGCAAATGTGTAGTACGGATAGATACTGCTGACCTGTGGATTTGTATGCTTGCATGCAATGGTTAGCACAAATGCATAGTTTTTACAGTTATTGGTAAACATGGATGTGGATTTGCACGTAGGGCTGGGAGTTGATCACAGAAAGAATCGATTCCTCAATTCTAGGCATTTGCAAATCAAGAGTCAGCACCAAAGCTTTGGACTTGATTCAAGGCAATGATGTTTAAGTTTGCGCATACCTGCATGCACACAGAGTGTGATATATTCTGCTGTCACTGTCTAGGCTGTCCAGTCTGAATGAAAAATGAAGCCTTCCACAACCCACACATCAATCCATAACATATTTTACTTTTGACAAAATGGAAAACAAAGTAAAATGTAAAATTTGTACCAAAACAATGGATGACAGTCAAAGAACATTGCCGGTTCAAAAACACTGACTCACCTGAAGGAGGTGACGGAGGAGAATTAGGTAAAATGTAGCCAGGCCCTGTTAGTCAGCTAATTTAGCTAAAGTAGACTGTCCAGAGGTCCTTGTTAGGGTCAAATAATTATTATTGCATTCTTTGTTTTTTGCCAGATCCTTTGCCATATTGGAATTGATCTGCCTTACTTGCATGTAATCAGTGGTGCACATGAGTAGCATTCATAGTTCACACTTGTATGTGACTGATACAAACGTGTAAGGATAATTGTAAATAGTGAGCATCCAGATTTGTGTGTATGTAACAGGCAGTGAAAATGTGTAGAAATTGCAGTTGCTAGAATGTGTATTTGTTTGTAATTGGTAGTGTAGCTTTCAGTTGTTTTTAAAGAGTCAGTATTGGCCTTATGTTCCCTTCTTACCACACACATACACACACCGGTGTGAGTATGAATGTGAATGCGCTGTGTGTGAGCGTATGCGCTCAGAGAGACCTTATTACCTCATCCTGTGTGTGTTGTATCTCGGGTGATTGGTGATTTCCATTTGTAATGCTACACTGCGGCGCGGCACCATTATGCCCTTTGTCATCCCACTGCGCCAAAGACAGCCAACCTGCTCTGAGACAAGAGGCGCAAATGACACACTCACACATACACACCCGCACGCACGCACACACATACACACACACACCCCCCACACTCAAACACATACACACCTATGTGCACTCCCATGTACATGTGTGATGGCTTTCGCCAGCGGCGGGGTCTAAAGGTATGTGTATGGCTATGTTCAGTGGAAATGAGTCCCTCTTTCTCCTAGCCGGTGCAACTATAGTTCCCTAAGCTGCGTGGCATATTGATTTCTTGTTGTGAGGAGCGCCGTTCAAGCCCCATTTAAGATTTCCATCCCACGTGTAGCCGAGAGCACACCGAGGCCCCGTAAATTAGGGAAATTGCACATTCATCACAAGCGTTATTTTAAGATACTTTGGTAAGGTGACGGCTGGAAGATCTAGTGTGGCGCATTACAAAGTGCTATGCCCCCTCCCACTCTATCTCTCTCCCTCTCCTCCCCACTCTGTCCTCATCCTCGGCCCAGGGTAATGCCGGGGTCATCGAGACACGCCCATGATTTAGAGGACTGCCACTATTTTTTAAATCTGTGCTTTTTTTCCCCCCACTCTCTGTGCGAGTGTGATTTGAGAGAATTTACAATGCGCTCTAAATTAGCATGTCTAATGGGAGAGCTTCCAAGGTGAGCCTGTTGTTGGACGGTGAATTACACTGCATGTAAATATCGCAGGTTAAGAGAGAGTGCTCGCTCCATGGACAAAGCGAAGCAGAGGGTCAGCGGCACTGAATCAATCAGGCCCCGCTGTTGCAGAGTGGGGCTGCACTATCTGGGTGAAATAGCATATTGTGATTCCACTGCTACAATATTACAACTGTAGAATGTCATGCAGTATATAATAAGAAGACAACACGGGTTAGTGTGATGTGATGTGATATAAGACTGACCTGGTTTACATTTGGTGTATTTATGCTCATCAGAAGGGTAAACATACCAGATGCTTAAACGGCAAATACAAATTTCTCTGATGTTTCTTTGCCGTATTAAAATGCACAGATTATGTAGAAGTTCATTGATGGAAAAGGTGAAAGGCTGTGTTACACGCCACATCTGGTAAACATGTGTATCATCCCATAATCCCCTAATCTCATGTATCTTCTACAATCCCACGTTTCCCACTTGTTAATACAACTCTGAGTACAAATTAGGTCAGTAAGTTGGTGTTTCCCATTTTCAGACATCACTGGAACACAGTATTAGTCTTCTCATTTTTCTCAGTCCCAGTCATAGTCTGTCATGTTTGGCTATGTTGATTTTTTTTTCTTTATGGACTTTGTAAAGCATCCTTGAGTTTGAGAAAGATAACGTAAAGCTTTCTATTATCATTATTTTCATTGCTGGTGTGCCTTGTTTCATCCAGACTCCCACAGATAGATCTGTGATTGGTCAGGGTCTTCAGAGCACACAATAATACATTTAGCGATAGGTTTGATGCTCATTTGCATATTGCGTCCTTACATGACAGCAGTATTGCTAAGGTCAATATGGCATTAATGACAAACTAATGATATATTGTGCACCCCCTTGCAGAGTATCATTGTGGCATTGTGTCGCCAGTATTGTTGTGATTGTCTTGTCCCAGAATATGTTTGCTGCCAGTGTGTGTGCAAGGCTCATTGATGCTTTCTCAAATTCCCAACAGTTTGGCTCATCCACACAGCCCTGTGTGCTTCCACAGAGGCTTGAGATCCTGCAACACGCTGCCCATTCGTTTTGAATTGGGCTTTATGTGTGAGCTGATTGGAGGGGTTTTTCGCTGCGCTCCAGACAGCAGAGGGTCTTTTGTGGTGGAATTACACTGATAAAGCTATCAGGGCCTTCAAAACCGCAGACATAAACCACTCATTCTGATCAGCTTACTGGTGTGGACTGTCTTTGCTCCTTCCATGGCGCTATATGGAACTGCATGCTCACATAGGAGGATGGCAATTGTGCATATATTTCATACTCTACTGTAATCAATGTTGCATTTCATGATTGTGCTGGGGTTGTGTGCGTGTGTAGCTTACCGATTCTGCTCGGAGTCATCTGTTATAGTGAATTCATTTTATTTTTTTTATTTATTTATTGCAAATATGAGTGAGCTTTTCTCTAATATACTAGCAGAATCCCACTGGGATGCTGGCAGAAATTAACATTATCTTAGAGGTATTTTTTTTCTTATTATTCGACTGTATTTGTATGTATCTCTAATAGTCATGGTAGGCCACTGTAAATCACATGTGCATGTTTTTGGGCATTCTGACCAACCACAGTTTCATATGAGTGTTTCAGGTTTTTTTCTTTGCTTAATCAGTGCATGGCACATTATTAGTTCACCTGTGTTTTAATACATTGCAAGGCAATCACAATGTCAATATGTAGCAATGTAATTGCACTACTAGTGTATGTCCACTTCCTGCGGCTATAAAAAGGTTCCTCAAGGCGTCTTTAGTAAAGGTAATTATTATATTGAACCATGAAAACTCTAAGAATCATTTGGTGGTTAAAATGGGTCTTTTTCTAGACAAGTGGCTCTTGTCTACGTCGGAAGGTCTCTTCCACATAGTTCTTTACAGAATCTTTAAAAATTTCATTCAAGAAAGAGCATTCAAGAATTTCATTCCAGAATGCTCTATATTAATTTGTAAAAAAATTGGATATAAAGTGTTTTTTTTATTTCTGCAATAAAAGTGGCATTATTTACAATATAGCATTGATATGTTTTGTATGTGTAAAGCCCAATTGCCAACGATATGAATGCATTTTGGAAAGAAAACTTCATATAGCACCAAAAAGGTCCCACTACTGTTACAAAAAAAACGCCAAAATACAAACATTTTAATACAATATATTGGCTCTGTTTGCTAAGAGCTAATGGGAAAATCCCACAAACAGGCCACTGACCATGCACCAATGTGAATGCTGATATTCAGTGGCTCTTTAGAGTCTTCTTTAAGTATTATTAGTTGAATATAAAGCTATATCAAATTTGAGGACTATTGTTAGTATGTAGGCTTTAAATGAAGAAGTAGGTGTATAGGACCTTCCTGACAGGTACATGCTGTCCCCTCCGTATGTGTCATGTATAGACTGAACAACTGTGAAATAATACTCCGAGAGGAGAACTGCAGAGTATATTGTGTATATATGTATGTGTGAGTGTGTGTGTGTGTGTGAGCGTAGGCATTTCTTGATAGCTACACATTGTCTCCTTGCATGCTTGTTTTGAACCTTAATAAGCCCGAGTGCCTGGGATCGGCTTGGCTTGAAGAGAGTGAGAGAGAGAGAGAGAGAGAGAGAAAGAGAGAGGAAGAGAGAGAGAGTGAAATGGCTTTCTTACACTTCAATTTCACGCATATTTTCTTTGCGACTAATGAGCACCTTAAATACGGCGCCAGACTTCAGGCAAGCCTGTGAAGGCTGACATTTTCACACACAGCAGCACCTTGTCACCATGCATGAAGTCCCCTCTACCTGGTTGCTGACGTGTGTGTGCGCGCGCGCGTGTGTGTGTGTGTGTGTGTGCACGTGCGTGGGTGTGTGTCTGTGTGTTGAATGTTCACTGACAGAAATGACGAGAAACATATTCAGTAACTAAACAGAGGAAACACTTTTTCGAGGGAAAAAAGTCAAACCATTATAAAATATTTCTTATACACCCTTACTCCTCCTGATCCACACTCACCACTCACACACACACACACTCATACACACACACAGGCACCACCACATATATCCAAGATGGTGTTTTTTTTTTTTTTTTTGCATGTGTGTCTAATTGTTGATCCATGTAAAACAGGACTTGAAAGTCACACTCTTTTCAATGCAGTATTGTTGTCATCCTGCGCGAAGCCCAAACAAATCTATCCGCACAAAATAGAAGTCTGCGCTAATTACAGAGCTGGGAATAAAATGGTGAAAATGAGACAGTTAATGCCAGGGTTTATGCAATTATCCGCTACATCCCGGCTCCGAAATAGAGGGGGGAAGGGCACTTTTCACTTCACATTGTCTGATGCTTCCCCCAGTTAAACCATATTAGGAGACTTAGTGAATGGATATGTCACCGAACAGGGAGTTAAATCGAGAGAGTGATATAAGAGCACTACCCAGAATATAAGGCCCTGCCACAATGCATCTAATAACAAGGCCTAAAACCAATGGACCAATAAGACTTCACTCATTGTGTTTTAAACGTTGTAATGTTAAGCAGATAGATGTAAATTGGACTTTTTTTTGTTGCATCTACACGAGCCACATACATGCATATGAGCCAGACCGCAGTAAATGGCCCAGCCACCGCCTGACTGATCCCTGTCACCGCACCGGCCTCATTGTGCACTCATCTTCACCACACAATGACACCATTTCCCTTTAGTCTCCTCATTACCCAGCCACTAACGCCTGACAAACTTGTGAGCCATGACACGTCAAGTTATTGCAAAAAAACCCCAAAACATTTTCATTTTAATGCTGCAGTAGAAAAGAAGGTTATATGAAGTCATATAATGGGTGCTTCATTGTCAACAACAAAAAAAGAGAGAGAGAGACAGACAGAGAGAGAGAGAGAGAGAGAGAGAGAGAGAGAATCACGGCACAGAATGCATAACAGTGTCTGTGCTGTTTACATGCCAATATTTTACACATTAGATTTCCATTCACTGGCAGCTGTCAGTTATTTCAGTAAATTAACTGCCAAAAATGTAGCAGAACTGTCAATCGGAGGCAAAGTAACCTTGGTTACCTTTCATATCCCCCCCAAAAAAAACAACAACAACAAAAAAAACAAAAAAACAAAATATGATAAAGCTGCAGTGCGGAATCATGGGAGAGTAATTAGACAGAACAACATAAAAGTTACCAATCGAAAAGGCATTCTACAATATGAAACAACAACCAAGAGTGCTTATAAATAATAGGTTACATTGTGGAATTCCTCCTTGCATTATAAAGTAGCATCTTTTGTACAACCTTTTAAATGTTCAAGAAACGATGGAACAAGTATTGTCTTGTACAAGAAGTTTAACCCTTTGAGCACGAGGTGGAAATAAAAGTTTAGGATGTTATTTTTTCTTTCTTTTTTTTCATCATCATCATCTCTCATTTTCATATCTTCTGATTAAATAACATTTATAAAACTATTGTGCAAAACAATTTCATTAATGTCTTCATATATTGTGCACCAGTAGATAGTCATACTCCTCTTAAATTAAAAATATAAAATGATGCATAATTTAGACAGAAATTAGTTTATATGTTTTTTTTTTTTATGTACACATTTTTACACCGACCTGAATTCATAAAGGCCCCTGATTTCAGAAAACGAAAAGAGACTGCCGTTCGGATTCACACTCATTATGCATCAGAAGCCACTTGGTTTAAAAGCTTGAACGTCAGGTATGGTAAATCTATTCCTTTTTTTGTTTGTTTCTTTCTTGGTGTTTGTGAGTTATCAAAAGACATGGCAATGTGGCCTCTCGAATATGCTTGAACCGGGGTATTCTCTCATTATATCCTATATTCAGGATTATTAATGTACAAGTGCTTGGGCGTACTCAGAGGGTTAAATTTTGTCTGCTGACACCAGCACACATAGGTCACGTTGACAAAATGAAAGAAGGAAAGAGAGATTCAGTTATCAAAAGTTGGAACTAAACCATTTCATCAATGCATGCAGCTTACTGCATCTCAGGGATGCCAAAAAAGGAGAAAAAAAGGTGAATCCAATTTACACAACTTTCAAATACATACAACTTCATTTTTAAGTTTTTCTTATATACCTTCATGTTTTACCAGTGACAACAGCACCTCTTCACTCAACACTGCACAGTTAGAAAATTATCTTTTTTTTTCTATATTTTCAGTTTTTTGTTTTTACCTAAAATGAGGAAAGAGAATGTCTCTGGACCAGAATGAGTTATTCCAGGAGGAAAACCCACACATCATGTGCCGAAACTAAACAGTAGTTTTGTGGCATTTATGTGCAGTTAGTTCTTTGCTAGTTGTTGTCAGTTCATCTTGCTTTTAAGAAATGTTAGTCAGAAGGCTTCAGAGAAAGCAAGAGAAACACAGAAGCGGGAAACAGAGCAGTGCGTCTAGGACTACCGCTAAGGTTTCTCAAGTTCACAGACATACATAAGGTGGTCCTCGGGAGATTTGCCATGAGTCTTACTCAGATGGAGCTTGACAGCATGCTTGCTAGCGAATGTCCGGTTGCACAGTTTACATTGATATGTTGTGCCGTTGGCCTCTTCGTCTGGGCTAGGGGAGGAGGAGTGGGAGTGGGAGTGGGGGCTAGGGTTGGGAGTGGTGCCAGAGAGTGAGTGGGCCAGGACGCTGGCTTGGGCCGAAAGCAGTTTCTCAGAAAGTCCCTTAGTGTGGTGTGAGATCTGGCTGGCCAGCTGCTCCCCAGCCAACTTAGCCAAGTCTCTAATCCGGAAGCCCAGGTGGGATTCAAGATGGCTGACATAGGTGGACGGAGATCGTATCTGTGAAGCACAGTCACCACAGAAGAACACAGGGTGGCCAGAATCAAGGTTCTTCAGGAACTTGGTACCACCTGTCCGCCTCAACTGGTACTTGACATTAGCCAGCCAGTGGCTGATGGTAGTCATCGAGAGGCCAGTGAAGCGAGAGATGTGCATGCGTTCCTGTGGACTGAGGTCGGACATAATGTACTTGCCATCACCCGTTTGCCGCAAGCTGGAGGCAAACTGAGCTTGCAAGATAAGTAGATGCTGAGGGTTCCAGTTGGACTGCCGGCCTTTACGCTTCTGAGCTGGTGACATATCCTCAGACTCCTCATGTGTGGCACCATCTATATCTGACCGCTCAGACAGACTAGTTGGTGTGGAAGATTTGGAGGCATGGCTTTCTGTCAGGTTACGAAGCATATCAGAGATGTCGGACAGGGCATTTTCACGTAAAGGTGAGTTGGACATGAACGAAGCCACAGCTGAGGATGCCTTGGCCATGGTGATGGTCGAAGAGGGTGACACTGAAGAAGGAGTTGAGGTGGAGGACAATACAGCTGATCCCATGGAGCTGCTCTTTTCGCTCTTACCTTTGGTCAGGTCAATGGGCTGGTCATTGTTGATGTGATAGAAATAGCGGTCGAGATGCTCATTTGTCTTTTTGGTCTGAGCTGGAGTGGAAGCAGCTACAGCTGCCTTCTCTCCCAAACTGTTGCTCATCTTGAAGAGCATGCTCATGGGGTCCAGAGATGGAAGGGCAGGTTTAGCAGCTTTACCAAGGTGAACATTCATGACAGATTGAAGTGCACTTAAGGGGTTGACAAATGGCTGTTCTGGAGGATGGTCAGTTATAATTGCAGTGCTGCTGCACAGTGAGGTGACGGGAGTTTTCACAGCATGGTCAGTGCCATTCTCTAAAGACTCTTTTGTTAGGGCTTCACCATTAGAGTCCTTGTGAGTATTTGCTGACCCATTGGTTTCTGGTGTTTTGGCTCCTCTTCTATCTTTGGGAGATTCTCCTCTCGCAGAGTCCCCAGCTTCACTACTGCAAGGAGAAGGTGTGGTCCTTCTCAGAGGGGACGCCCTCACACCAGGTTCCCTCATCTTCTCCTCAACTTTAGCCACCTTTTCCGTTACTTTCTTGACAAGTTCTTCCATGGCATGGAAGTTATTTTTGGGCAAAGGTGAGGTCTGGCAGCTTGGAGGGGAGATAAGAGGTTGGTTTTTGGTGGGGGACAGAATCTCTTCTCCAGAAAACATGTACTTCAGGGGGGAGCTCTTTCCTGAGTTGCGCAAGGAAAGTTTCATGATGTTTGGAAGCTGATAGGCAGCATGGATGCTGGGGTAGCCTCCCCAGCTGGGTGTGCCATTTTGTGCTTTGTTGATGGCAGACGTGACAGTGTTTTCCAGTGACTTCAGGATGTCAAACCCACCTTTTGGGCTTTCTTCCAGATCTTCTTCAGTCAAATATGGATACTTGGAGGAAATGTCAAATTTCTCCTCAGCCTCATCTTCAGTCAGCTTCCTGTCTTTGCTGCTGTTAGTTATTTCCTTGGTGCACTCTTCTTCTTTCTCTTCTTTTTTAATTTCCATAGTACTAATGGCAGGTGATATGCTGGGTGGAGGGGGTGCAGGTGGAGGTGGGGAAAAAGCTGTGGCAGCCAGTGGCACTGACTGGACTTTATCCTCAGTGGAAAGTACAGTGTTAGGGGCTGGGGTAGTGGGAGACTCCATGATGGGCTTGCCTTTCTTGATAGCAGAGTTGGTCACCTTGATGAAGTGTCCTGTCACCATCATGTGAGCTGTTAACTCCTGAAGGGTATCATGGGAACTCCCACACTCCATGCACTTCAGGATCTGGGATTTCCGAGATTCAAATTGCCAAGCATAGCTGGCACCATTCTGATGGCCATAGCGGTTATTGGGAGTGATGTAGGGATTTGCTGTCTTCTGGAGCATGTCACTGGCATCTGAGAGAGTGGGCTTGGGAGTGCCACCATTGGAGTCTGGTGAACTGGGCAAATCCAGCTCAATAGGGGCTCTTTTGCGTGCTGAAGAGATAATCTTGGCTGCCACTGGCGTCACAGGCTCCTTCAGAGGCACTTTCTGGTAGTGTTTCGTCTTGATCATATGGACACTGAGATCTTGTAGTGACTCAAAGGAATGACCACAGTACATGCACTTTAGGACTTTCTGAGCATCCTCCTTGCCCTCCATCTCCAATAGGGAACGCTTGCGGGGCTTAGACCAGCGCTTAGTGCCCTCGCTGTCTGTCTCATGGTTATCATCTCGGTAGTGGCCTGTTTCATTCATGTGCACAGTAAGCTCAACCAGCGTGTCATAGGCAGCACTACAGTCCTTGCAGCGAAACTTGCTAGCACCAGTAAAGATGGAGCCATAGAGCTTGGTGCTTTGCCGGTACAGCTGCACAGTGCTAAAGAGGTTTGGCTCAGATGCTGGGTGCAGTATTCTGTTCTGGTTCTGCGAGACTTGCTGCAAGGTCTTGGCTACAGCCGACTGGTGCCAGTCATAGCCCCCACTACCACAGCTACTGCTGCTGCTACTGCTGCTGCTACTGCTGTGGCTGCGGGGAGGTTTTTCAGTTGGAGGCTGTGTCATATTCAAGTTCAGGGATGACCAATAGGAATTGGTCAGGAAGCTGGTGTAAATAGCCTTCATCTGCTCTAGGCTGTCAGGGCCTGCGCTCGTGGCTTCCTCACTGCTGGGTGTGGCGGTGGCTGTCATCCTCATTGATGCAGTTGAAGAGAGTGATGTAAGTGGCTCCTTGGCAGAGCCATCCTCCTCATTTTTCACCGAGGCACTCTCAAAGTCTGACATGCGGTCACTTGACTCGCTGAGGTGTGACTCGCTGTCCATCTCATGGCTGGAGAGGTCTGCCACTGGAGAGTCGTGGAAGCCTGGCCGTTCTTTGATGAGGAAGTCCTTGTCCTGGCACATGTACTTCATGGCAGGGTCCTCCTCAACCGCTGAATCATCTCCCTCCACGTCTTCATCCATCAAGGCAGCCTCTTTCAGCTCCTCAGGAACATATGCTGCAGGACAAAAAAAGACAGAAACAAAGAACCTTGTTATTGCTACGTCCAATTATAAAGATTTCACAAACTGTTTCCTGCAACGCCTTGAAAAGCATACAGACAGCTGATAGAAATGTTAAGCATCAGTGTTTTCTTCCACTACTGACAAATAAAACAGTCGGGCCATTTCATATCACAAACTCCTGAAGTAATTCCTTCTCAACTTCACAACTGTGTTCAATTGCCAAATGAAATGAAGTTACATTTCTCCTTCCCTTTGTTCTGAGAAGCGAGAAAGCTAGCGAGACATAGAGACAGTGAAAGAGAGAAAGAAAAAAAAGGAAGAGAAAAAAATGTCTCTTCAAACCCAAGTTGCCACCTTATTCTTCTCAAGGGGCAACAGCTTGAAATTAAAACTAAATTTGAAATTAATGAAGCACATTCTGGAGGTGGCATTCGTTTCTGAAGTAATAAATTACTTGTATCAACCTCAGAGACAGCAGTTCCTGTCTGTCAATTAATATGTCTTACGCTTCTTCTGCAGCCTCTAATGCATTCTCTAACAGACACACTCGCCATTTAAATTAAGAAAGCATTTTCACTCATTACTCGGCAAAGGCTTGCCAGCTCATAAATAAAAATGAATGTATGTATGTTTCCGATTTCAAATCTCTCCTTACAAAATGCATTTGCGTCAATTACGAGAGATTAGAAAGTTGAAAGTTATTATTTACTGTTTAGCCCGGAGTGTATGCGCTCGGCTTGCATTTGAATACAATGGCTCACGGGGAAAAAAAAATAATAGTAATAATAAAAAATGCTGCAATATGTGGAAGGCATTAGGATGAAACCAAAGCAGAAAACATCTAATTGTTTTCACTTATTGTAATTTTTTGCAAGAACAAGAAAAATGCAAGTGAATAATGAGAAAGAGAGAGTGGTTGGGTGAAAGGGGGAGAAAGAGAGGGGGGATGTGTGTAGAAAGGGCGTATGATATGTTGTGGTAATTCCAAACATTCCGGAGTGTAACTGTTGATCACGCATCGAGCAGGTATGTAAACAACTTGGAGCGAGGACAGTAAGCAGGGCTTCTCCGTGAACATTTTCAATCATTTTAAACGACTGCAAGAGTCAAACTAGTCATGCTGCAATTTCAACACGCAGCATATAGATTCAAACTCAAAACAATATCTGTCAACATGCATGGAGAGGACATAACGCGAACCTTCAGAATTGTGGAATCTTTCACTTTTTTGCAACAAAGAGAGATTTTAATCTGAAATAGCTGTCTTTGTGTTTGTTCCAAAAATTTCAACAATGTTAACAACTTCTTTTAGAGCATCCTTTGCCTTTCTGGAGTTAACAGAGTCCTGGCATAGTAAACCTATAGACAGGTGTAGTATCTGCCACTTAGATGGTGATGCCATCTGCAGTCTGTGTGTGTGTGTGTGTGTGTGTATGTGTGTCTTCATAGTGTACATTCAGTGGTCCAGGCATTTAACCACATTAGCCTCTGTATCATAAGTGAAAAGAACATAGTCATCATTAGGACAGTCATTCCATAGCCCTCGGCAGTGTCATGCCACGGGATCAGCAGAGACGCACAGTCCTCCTCACTTTGGAACAACACACACCTCATGCCTTTAGGCAATCTGCATGGTTACAACTGTGAACGCAGGTCTTAAATGGTCCCAACTCTCCACGGGGAAATACCTGATTCAGTGTAATTTATAAACTCCCCCATGAATATTTAGATTTATGATAATGCCTGTGCTCGATATATCCACCGAATGGATGCAATCGATTCAAGAATTTCCTCCAAGTTAGTACAGTCTTAAAGGTGTTCAAGCTGGCAATTAAACATCAGTGAATGATTATTTGTGGAATTGAAACTCTTAACAGGATGCGTAGGCTATGAAATAAGCATGGCCTAAAATATGATATAACATTTTTTACGGAAAATGAAATTGGGAACAATGCTCAGACATGGATCACAAGCAGCCTGTAACATCTAATCGGCCCCCACGCAATTCACTAACTAACTGTGATCATGTAGCACACACACACACACACACACACACACTGTAACACATGAGCACACACACACACACACACTCAGACCCGTGTATACACGTACACACTGCCATCTGTTCTGAATCAGCCAAAACGACAGCTGTTTAAGAGAACAATGCCTTCGTTCAGGAAGCAAAGCAGCATTTTACATCAAGGCCAAACAGCAAAGTAAAATCTTCTTTCTTCCCAGCACATAACCTGACTGGGAACCTGTAATTACGATACACACTCACACAAACACACACCTCAAAGGGACAGGTCACATACTCATATTCATGTATTATGTATTAATGTATGTATACCCATACCTCAACAAAAAGTGACCTTGAACACAAATGATGAGAAATAATTAACGCATAGTCAGAATGAAGGAGACAACAGAGAAAAAGAATAGCAGAAATACTAACCCTAACCCAAACAACACTGAAGTGGTGTCAGAAACTGCATGCGAAGCGGACTCTCTCTTTATGTGTGTTAGAGAAATTAGAATGAATAATCTCTCTATTCTCTATCCTTCTCGTCTTCTTAGTTATTATATATAAGGAGGTTCCCTCCAAAATGCATATTTTTTTGTTTTTATTTTTCATTTTTTCATGAAACTTGTTGAGGGTATAAAAGTCCACTTTATGACAGCTAAAGCATTTTTGGAATTTTGGCATTTTAACAAATTTTGTTTATTATTTAGCATCGTATAAAATATCAGTTGACTTCCATATTATATCAAGATTTCACAAAGCCCAAAAAGTAGTCTAAAATGACTTGGAATAAAAACTCTTTACATTAACTTACATTACATTAACTTCCATGAAAAGTTAGGCATGTTTGTCTTTCTCTGTAAAGGCATCAGGCATTCTACATTTTATTTCTGTGTCAATCATGGACCATTTCTACTGGTCCATTTGTCATGAATTTGAATACGGTTGTCAAAATGATGTAAAACTGGACTTTGAGATTTTGTGTGTGTGTGTGTGTGTATGTGTGTGTGTGTGTGTGTGTGCATGCATGTGTGTTTGTAGTGGGGGGACAAGAGAATCATTGACTTATTCCAAAGTAATTTTCTGTCACCAAACACAAAATCAAACTTGCCTGACAACATGGCTGTCGGCTCTTAGCCAGCACTGAGAAAACGAGCAGAGAGGAGAAAGAGGAGAAGACAAGAAGGGGGTGTCTGGAAAGACCCCAAATCCCTCACACACACACACACACACACACACACACACACACA
>JBBPCZ010000042.1:21522342-21524842 GCA_037974445.1 Brycinus macrolepidotus
AGAAGACAAGAAGGGGGTGTCTGGAAAGACCCCAAATCCCTCACACACACACACACACACACACACACACACACACAGATACCTTGGCCATGGTCCAGGCTGTCCAGCCCCCTGTGTGCCCAGAGCCTGTGTGTTCTAGCTGGGAACAATATTGAGTTTTCATCCCTGGGCCCACTGAAGCCCAGGCTCCGGCCCGGGTCTAAACACACCACACAGGTGCTCTTTTAATTAGAGAA
Organism: Brycinus macrolepidotus; assembly: GCA_037974445.1. Classification (NCBI taxonomy): domain Eukaryota; kingdom Metazoa; phylum Chordata; class Actinopteri; order Characiformes; family Alestidae; genus Brycinus; species Brycinus macrolepidotus. The sequence goes on from JBBPCZ010000042.1 coordinate 21,522,579, forward strand.
CAGGATGCTTCGATGCTGAGAGTGGGCACGAGGGGGAGGAGGGAGCCCGAAATGAGAATAACCTCCCAATGAATTGGCATCAGATTGGAGCGAGAGCTTGATCTAATTTACACTTGGACATCCAGAGAGACGACCAGCAGAGAATGCAGCTTTGAAATCTGGAGGAAAGCAGCACCTTTCAAACTGAGCGGCCCGGTGTGTTTGGACCAGCAGCAAACACTCCTGATTCACGCACAGCTAGTAGGCTCAGGCAGGGCCTGGATGACGAAATGAAACTGCACTCCTCGCAGTGATCTGAGAGAAAAACTCAAATAACCTTGTTCCAGCACCATTTGCATGATTTCAGGGATCTGCACTGATTTCCATTGTTAAAGTAACATGCCTGATAATCACACGGAATGACGCCAAAACCAATATGGAAAATGTTTTAATCTGAGTGTGTGTGGATGACATGCCGGGTTTGTTATTGGGAGAAAAAAATGCAATGCTATTAGTACACTTAATATACCTAAAGTCCCAGAAAACACGTTTAACGGCAATGAATAACAAGAGAGCAATTTCTCACTGTTGCAGGATAGATATGACAGAACTTTGTGAGCGATTTTATAACGATTTAATCTTGATGAAAATGTACTGTTTTGGTCATCTCTTGACAGATATTAAAGGAAAAAAGTCAAAAATGAACACTTAAAGCTGTCAGTCCAGAATCTAAGTAAAATATAAATGCAATCCTTTGTGTAACCCAGCATAAGTGATGCAACAAACATGATTTTTTTAGCTGATCCCCATTACGATTACAGCAAAACTGGCAAATTTGTTTTGGCTGATTTTTATTAGTCCGCCCAAGCTCACACTGTCTGAGACACATGAAATGTGTTATATAATTGATGTATTGTGTATTGATTGACTGACTATGCATTGAAAAATGAAATTAAATTCAATTAGTGTCATGAGGAATAATTGTAAATGTCAAAAAAAGTTAAAAAAAAAAAAAGATACTTAGGCACATATAAGCAAGTGGACTCTGGGCTGCAATATGTTCAGGTCAAGATGTAACAGAAGGCATGAACCTGTGTTTCTGCGAGTGTTTCTGTGGTTTCTTCACTTTAGTGTTGTGAGAGCAGAGGAGGTGTAGGTATCTGCGGGCCTCTCCGATACTTCAATACTTTCGGAGTGTGTGAATGAGAAGGAGAGGAGGAGAGAGTGAGCTACTTGGTAATTAAATCTGCTATATATAGCCCCCAAAGCCCACATTTATAATGGGAGGTATCTCTCTTCTAATGTGGCACTATCTGCAATGTGATATCATTAGGGGGAAAATGGTTTGTAGCCTTAAGCAGACAGGCTGTCTGTGTGGGGCTGGAGAATGTGAGATAGCACAAATCTCTTTCTCTTCTTTCCTCTCCTCTCTCTCTCTCTCTCTCTCGTTTCTCCCGCTCTCTCCTCCTCTTCGTTTCTCTCCTTCCTCACTTTCCCTCCTCCTTCTCCTCTTCCTCCTCTTCTCTGGCTATCATGACCTGTGTTAATGAAGTTAATTGAATCTGAGATCAATAATGCTTAATTATTGCGATTTGACATGCACAGACAAATTGGTGGGGAGGCCAGACGAGTACGCATATATGTGTGCGTGTGTGTGTGTGTGTGTGTTTGAGAGAATGTGTGTGTCCAGCGCTGGGGTGGGCGAAGGGGCATGGCTAGATAGAGGGAAAGAGGGAAAGAGGGAGCGGACAGGCACGCCATCGATCCCAGAGAGACGCCCATCGACCTGGCCCTCTGACAGATGGAGGCACCTTTCCAAGGCTAGAGAGAGAGAGAGAGAGAGAGAGAGACAGAGAGACAGAGAGACAGTATAGACCTAACTACTTTTCCTTGTCCAGTACGTCACTGAAAAAAATGATGCAAAGCTGTCATGACGACTTGATAAAAGTCAAACTCAATGAAAATCATTGATTAAAACTGACCCCTTCAACGAACTGGCAATAACTGGTCGAAAGTGTGCATAATGGTAACACATGTTTTAACGAGGGATGCACCAATATGGGATGCTGATGTCCAGTACAGATACATGTGCATATCTAAAAATATAAGTGCTGATGTCCATATCGGCGCCGATACATTAACAGTGGGACTACATCCATCTAGGTGATCAGTACAGAGAACTAAAACACATACACACAAGGTAAAATGTGTGATAAATATGTCATTAAGTGTCGGTTTGAATGACTGGCATCTCTATGTTATATGCATACTTTTAGACACATATC
>JBBPCZ010000042.1:21540474-21550474 GCA_037974445.1 Brycinus macrolepidotus
CACACACACACACACACACACACATACACACACACACACACACACACACACACACACACACACACACACACACATACGCATTCTGAATCATGTTTGGATTTTTACATATGTTCTGCATCTTTACGACTGTAAAGTAAACTCTCATTTCCAACAACATAATTGGATTTTTGACACAGGTTCTGTATCTGTAAAGTAAACACACACACACACACACACACACACACACACATGCTCAGCCAGTCACATTATAAAGTAATGTTTGGAGTTTGGAGGACCAAAAAAATACTCCCGAATTCAGGTATATGAAAACCTTGGCAAACATGACCCTATGCATGAATGTGATCTTGATTAACAAACTGCTAACAGGCTAAAAGGCTAATCCGCTAACAGAGTGATATTCAGAGTTCAGAGTTGTGTGTAAAGGTTCAAACACTCCCTCTCAAAAGACAGGCTTTCTTGAATTACTGAATAAAAATGAATTAACACATATTCTACAGGGAACACGCTTAAATGTAGTATTTTGGCTCATTTTAGTGCACAAGTTTTACTCATTTTTATTAGAAAATGACATTTCTAATACAATATTTTAGATTTATTAAATTTAGTAAAAAATATTAGCAGTGTATTAAAATGTACAGACTTTTCTTTTCACTCAGAAAATCAACAAAACATTTTTATTTTAGAATTTAGAAAAACAAAACTTTTTTTATTTTAGAATTAAGCAGACTTAAAAAGTGCACAGAGTATTAACTTCGTTCAAACACTGTATTTGTCAATGACAAATACAGGCAAAAAAATAAAGTCATATTTGGCCCCCCTGAATTGCAACTGAATTAAATCACGAAGTGCCAAGACTTAAAGTTATTTGTGGGTCTAACTGGAAGTACAAGTTAAAAAAGGTTACCTATACAACGGATTACAAAATCACAGTTTTTATCATACATAAGCAAAAATGCATCAGTAGCATGCATGGTTATGAAAAAGTATGACCACAATGAAGTTCTTTTTTTTAGTTAAATCAAAAAATGTAAATATTTAAGAAGAAACCTTAAACAAAGAAAATATTAATTTGGTAAAAATAAACAATGTAATGTCATAATGGACTGACATTCAGTAAGCTGCTTGTTATTCTACAGTTTGTTGTCATTTATAGCTTCGCTATACTTGATCTTTTAATGAAACAGTTGTTGAGTGTCATAGTGCTGACATGCCATAAATATTATGACAGCAGTATTGTGATATCGCTATAATGCTATTGTCATACCGCCCACCCTCAGTAGATAACCCAAGTATTATCCCAACCTCTTACAAATGTGTGGCCAGATTGAGATGTCAGGTTTGTTGTTGAGGTGGAATGTGAAGAAATCTGCAGCCATGGCGCAGAACGAGCCTAAAACTATGCAACTCATTAGGACTAAAAACACCAGACTGGTTCTCTGACTTGCTTCTTTTGGGGATAATCACATTAGCGCACTAATCTGAATGGATAACCATGTTGAGGCCATTTGAAGCACCTCATTTCAAAAGGCCCAGCATTGTTTCACCATTAGCTGACCTTTGTCGAGCACCGCGGCCTTGTTGTAGGGAAACATTTTATACCAACGACTCGGAAGAAGCCACAAACCTGAGCAAGCCACTGTATAAAGAAGTTACAATTTTATGCAGATTGCTCCAAGTACAGGTCGATAGATTTAAGCAAATGAAAAACCAATGGATCAATTGAATCCATGTTCAACGACATCAGCCGCATGGGAGATTAAGCCGGTAAGCCATTTAAACGTATTACGCGAGACGGAGACAAGAGCTTTACGGTGATTAATTAGAAGAAAAATGCAGATATGCTTAACAGATTTTTGCACCTGCGTGACAGAATCTTACACAAACTACTTAACAGGAATATGCTTTTATATGGTGCCGGATAATGAGAAATGGAAGCCGGAGAGGACCAGTTTATAACTAGTTTGCAAAACAAATGTGAACACACAGTACCACCACCAACAGCTATCGTACAAGCATGCATTCAGCAACATGTGCACATGAGCAAAAGAGGACCAAAACTGCACATGATCAATTTTAAGTCTTATGTACTGCCACTGTCATCACCAGCAATAACAAAAATTGTGTAATTCAATGTTAGTTTTAAGAGCAATGAGTGAGAAATAATTAATTTTGGAGAACCTACACTTTAATAAACACCTCAGTTTTGCTCGAAAGCATCACTATGTCCAGTTTTGCCTAAAGATATTTCCATCCTTTATGTAATGTCATTTTTTAAATACTGAAACAAGTAAAAACCTGTCAAATCTTAAAGTAAATCCTCACTTAAAGTGTAATTACATGATAATTACATGGTAGTTACACAGTAGTCACAGGCTTAATTACACTCTTAAGTGTGTACAGCAATAATAACTCCAAACTCCCAAGGGTTAAGATGGATTAGTAAGAAATTCCGAATGTAACCCCATGCTGCTGATGTGTATAAACATAAAAAGAAAAGAAAAAAAAGGTCTGATTTGGTCATCTCAGCGTGATGTCTCACACGGCCGCCTTAGTCACCGACTTGACACAGACATTGCTAATGCTCACTTAGACACTGAGTTAAAGTCCTTGACATTTTCTCTCTCTATCATTTTTGCTGGGGAAGGTGCCTGGCTGAAGTTCCCGAGTGCAGTTATCGTTTTAATTTAAGAGATATCTGCAGTGCGGGGGGGTGTGGGGGGGGGGGGGGGGGATTTGGGGGGCGTTAAAGGCTAAAGCGATTTCTCCTGCAGGAGGAAAGGCCAGACTGCACGGTGTGGTATTGTTGCATGCGCAACTGTCCTGCACTGTTTTGACTGGCGGCTAACTCAGCACCTGCATGCACGGATCAGAGTGACTCCTTTATCAGATAGAGACTTAACAAACATTTCTCACTCCTTAAACTGCCACAGGAAGGGGGGGAGGGGGGTCTGCCAAACACTCCGATCCCACCTGCAGCCAAAACAAGACACAAACTGTCCCGGAATCGAAATGACCCTTCGCACCAAAAAAGTCTCTCAAACAGTAACAGTACTTTCACAAGAGAAGGGGACGTTCCCAAATCAATGCACATTAATACACTAAGTTTTCAGCCTGTGCTACTCCGGACCAGTTCTGTCAGCCCGTTTGTCATGAAATGTTCGCGCAATGTAAAGGGCGGCTGGCATTTTCGAAATGATGTTCAAACAGAAATGTTAAAAAATAAAAAAATAAAAAAGGCCATGCACTTTTTAACAGACTGTGAGACATCTGAAATGTCAGTGAGATCATTTAATTGCTGTCAGAAGAAAACCTCATCTTCCAGTGCGGAACAACAACAACAACCAAAAAATACTTGACTTTAATGTACTTTTAATGCAACGAGTTTCTATTCCGGGATTTAATTAGCGCACTGGTCAGAAAAATGTTCGCGCAATGTAAACAGGAGTTAGCATTTAAAAAAAAAAAAAAGAAGTGTAAATAAATAAATAAATCGATAGACAGACAGATAGACAGATAGATAGAGTTGCAAGGTTTCAATATGGAAGCGATGATTTGTGTTTGAGGTCTTTTTTATACTGAGATCAGGAGGTGTGTGTTTGTCTGTGTGTGTGTGTGTGTGTGTGAGAGTGTGAGTGAGAAAGGGAGAGAGAGAGAGAGAGAGAGACAGGAAGAGAGGGACAGTGGAGGCAGAAGAATAAGAAAAAAAGACCCATGGGAGACCTGCTGCTGCTAGAGGCAACATGACCTCATATTACCTGGGAGACTCCAAGAGGAAGTAGTAAAAGCACTGTTGTCTGTCTGGGTGGACCGGAGCGTATACACACACACACACACACACACACACACACACCCACACACACACACACACACACACACACACACACACACGGATACAAACACTTGGGCTGTCAAAACAAATGTCAACATTCTATGCTCGAATTTGAATATCAAAAAAAGAGCAAAAAAAAAAAAAAGGGGAAATTTGAATGCAAACACTGGCATTTGAATTTGGGTCAACACTGATCTGTAATATAGACCAACTCAACAAAGGCTACAAACGAGAGATTTGCTCACCCAGCTTTGTCACAGGTATGGTGGAGTCTACTTCAGCGTTGGACCCTGAACAAAGACCCACTGCTGTCTTTCACAAGTTTCACTTTAACTGGCTGATGAAGCTACATGAAGGAGTCGGTTTCATTCACGTCCAACAGAAACTTGCATTTAGAAGCCAAATACACTGGTCTGTTCTGGTACAGCGGACACATTCTGCACTTGATATAATACTTCATCTCCTTAAATACTGGTCTCCACTTGATATCACACTTTCTTTGCTATTTGCTTTATATATTTTATACCTATAGTTACATCTACAGAGCTGCAGATCCTATCTGGTTGCACTTTACATTCTTGTGTTTTGCAACGGCAATAAAGATATTGTATTCTGTTCTATTCTGAATTGCAGTAAAACACCATGGCTTTAAGGACATTTACCTTCTTAGGCTTGTGCTGACCACAGTCTCAGTCCCAGAACAACCTCTACAGAGCGTAATGTACTGTTTTAACACACAATTCAACAGTTCTGAAGATTATCAAGCCCTTCATGAACCGAGTCAGGTGCGTTCGCCCAATTAAATAAATAAAAAATAAATAAAAATTGGCAATGCAGATGTTCTCTGAGACGCGGTCCTGGAATACTAAAAAAATGTTATAATAAATAAACATTTTCATTAAGTAAGTTGACATTTGACAAAAAAAAATGGTAATTTAAAAGGGCACAGCTTTGGGAACAGTCCAACCCAGACCCCAATCCCCTCCCCCCCCCAACCCCCCCACCACCCCCCCCCCCCCAACTTTATTGTTGCATAACGCCACGACATAAGGTCAAGTATATATGTACATATTATATGCACCTAACTATCCATGCTGTTTAAATGAAAAAGTGCAGTCCCCCCAAGTTCTGGACCCAACATTGTCCTTCAGGTCCAAAAGTGTACCTTGAATAAGTTTTAAAGGTGGAGAACATTCACGCTGCCTCTGGAAAGGTATATATTTGTGCCTTTTCGTATTTTAACGTAATAAATAAATAAATAAATAAATAAATAAATCCAGGGTCCTGGAATTAAGATAAGACTTAAAAGTAAATAATAATAATAATAATAGTAAAGAGCCTGGAATCAAGTTAAGACCTAAAAGTGAAAAATAATAATAATAATAATAATTTATAGCTACCTTAAGCAAAGAATTGCAACAGAACATGGAACAACTTAACAAAATACTTCTGAGGGTCCACCAAGGGAGTTCCATTTTTCTGAGATATAAACCTAATGTAAACCTAACCCTAAACTTAATCCTGACCTTAACCTTGATCTCAGAAGGCAAAGAGAAATAGTTCAAATAAATACAATAAGACAAACAGCTTTTCAAGTCATAACCTTTTAGTACGTCCTGTTTCGTCTGTGTTTGTCCCACAAAGTGAGGACATTTTGTCTTATAAATAGACTTTGTCTTGAAATATATAAAAGCAAACGCACACACACAGACACACACACACACACACACACACACACACACACACACACACACACAGAGTCATTCAAGCACCCATACATACACACACACACACACACACACACACACACATCCTCATATTTCATTGATACTGAACATCCTTATGCTGCCGCTATGATTTGTGGTGACCTCAGTGTTCTTAAAATGTCTGTTTTAAGCACAATATGTTTACTTTTCCTTAATCCAGGTGCGTGTTCCAAAAAAACTGCAAACTAGAGCCTGGGGATGGGGCGGTAAATCTCTGCCTTCTTCTCCGTCGTGACTTCAGCTGCACAGGTGCGGGATACACACTCCACACACAGTAAAGAATGGCAGCTCTCGAGTCGCCTGAGACAGAAGCACTACTCTGTCTGCGACGGCCTCAGAGCTTTTACCCAACGATAGTCGATCTCTCAATCTCCGGATAACATTAGCACTCTCTAAATAACAAGCCTGTGTGTGTGTGTGTGTGTGTGTGTGTGTGTGTGTGTGTGTGCAGTTTTCAAAAGAGACATCTTGAGCTACAGTTAAAGAAGGCACACCGGCATGTAGGCCTGAGGCTCTCTGTGGAGTGTACACACACACACACCACACACACACACACACACACACACACACATACACTCACAGATGCAAGAGAGCTAGCGACACGGGTTTGAAGAGGAACACTTTAAAGTACGCGTTTGTAGCATTTGCTCGTATCAGAGCGAGGCACTCTATCCTTTCATGTGGTGCCTCTCTCTCTCTCTTTTCTCTTTCTGTCTCCCTCTCTCTCCCTCCCTTTCTCTCTCGTTCCTCTCTCTCTCTCTCTCTCTTTTGCTCACCTTCTCTCCCTCTCATTTGCTCGGCCAGCCCTTTTATTATTTCTCTCTCTCTCTCTCTCTCTCTCTCTCTTTCTCTCTCTCTCTCTCTCGATCTCGTTTTAATTAATTACAACCTGGGCCAGTGACGGAGTGAGTGAGCTTTATCTTCCTTGCCTCCACTCCCTCACTATGTCGCGAGGAAAACGAAGGAGCGAGGAGGGGGAGAAAGAGAGCGAGAGAGAAAGAGAGAGAGAGAGAGAGAGAGAGAGAGAGGACATGCCACACGCCAGTGCCTTCCTCTTCTTCCACTTCCTTCCTTTCCCTCCATACCATCTTTTTTTCATTTCTTTTTCTTTCTTTTTTTTTTTTTATTTCGTGTTCCTCCCTCCCTTTTCGCCGACAACCCGGAGCAAGTGCTAGCAAGGGTCATATCTTTTTAATTATCTTTCCTGCCTTTGATTAATTATTCCGTCTGACAATAGCGTGTTTCTAATGCTTTTCACCTGCCTGCCTTGATTGACAGTGCCTCTGTCTGAGTCAAAGCAAACAGCTGCTGCCATGATTGCCTAGCAACCAGGAGGTGATGGATGAGACCCAAAGATGGATGGCCACAATAAATCATGTCTCCTGCTATAAAACTGGAAAAAGAGAGAGAGAGCGAGAGAGAGAGAGAGCGAGAGGAGAGAGAGAGAGAGAGGGGCAGAGAGAGGCAGAGCAAGGGAGGGAGAGAGGGGGATAAGGAAAGGGGGGAAAAAAAGAACACGCAAAAACAAAACAACCTTTCTCTCCCTCCCTAGTGCTCCTGCTCACTCTTACTCGAGTTCTCTCTCTCTCTCTCTCTGTCTCCTCTCTCTCTCTCTCCCCTTGCTCTCCTTTCTCCAGTACATCAAATCTGATCAAGCTTGCATTGAAGCTCTTTTCTCAGAGCTTTTCTGCTTATTTAAATGGGACCACATGAGTGGAAACCCGCAAGCCCCGAACAGGCTACCGGTTCTTTTAATGATTTTTCCACGGCGGTCTCTTAACCTTAAGCGCATTATGAGTCTGTCATAGCGTTTGTCATACGCCGGGAATGTTCTAGGCACTAGGAAAGAACTCCAACGATACATCCCAGGACACCCACGAGAGCCCACGACGAGTCTACGGCTCATGACTCCAGCAATTCATCAGACACCAGTTCAATACAATTGAAATCTGTAGCGCGCCCCAATACACCTCCACTGGTAACATCCCCAGCCTTGAATGGTCAAATAGATCAAGCTTTGTTCGGGTGGGCGGCCGCGACCAAGAGAGCTGAAACGAAGCACCTCAGATGCCTCAAACGCATCACAGCAACCCTAATACAGAGACCCAGTACACACCTATCCTGTCCACTAGTGTGAGCCGTGTGTGAGTGTAGACGTTTCAGAAGAGCAGGGTGCTGCAGGAGCAACTCCCAGGTTCATGTGTCATTAGAGCACCGAGAGTGGTGTGTGTGTGAGGTTTTTTTTTTTTTTTTTTTTTTAAAGGTCGACTTCATTTCCTCTTAATGAAGCCCAGCTGTTCCTGCTCCTTTCGCAGCCATGACGACGATGGTCACCTCGTCCTGAGGGGCTGTCAGAAAAAGAAAAAAAAAAGAGGAAAAAAAAGAAAACAACATAACGACCTCGACGAAAAACGTGTCAACGAAGCAACTTATGGGGAGGTTACCAGGGTTACGGAGCCACGGCGATGACAAACAAAACTCACTCCCGTGGCATGTTTCCAGCCCCCCCCACCCACCCTTTTCCAACTTTTATTTTAGACTCTTTCAGGCAAAAGCAGACTTCGGGGGCGAGGGAGCGAGCGAATGAGTGTGGCTCCTCTGGTATCTGGTAACAAACAAGGCTAGAGCACTCCTCATCCATCAGAGGAAGCCCATGTCCTGGCCTAGCACCCCACCACCACCCCCACACCTCCAGCCCTTCACACACACACTCACACACACACGCACAGCTCAGGTTACAGCTTTACACGGCCAGTCTAAATAATATTCAAAATGATGAATGACATGGCCAGCCCTGTATCCATCATCAATCTCTTTTTTTAAGGAGCATCCATCTTCGGTAATGCTCCTTTGAATCATGGGAAAGCGAGAGAGCGCCAATTCACTCGTGCAGACCCCTTGAGAGACAGCAGGAGACAAGCAGAGAGCGAGGGAGGACGAGAGACGAGAGGAGGAGGGCGCCGAGGCGTCAGGTTTTGACCGATACTTGCCGTCCTGTTGAGGAATACGTGCCGGACAAACACGTTCGAGTGGACACAAGAGCACGCAGAGCGGTCACGGGCCAAGCCAAGCCCGCACCAAAACTTTTCACAGTTATCATGCAGATTGGTTGTATTTATCTGCTCTGAGACTGAATTTATCTACTAGCCTGTACTCTGAGAACCCAATCCAGTAACAAATGTCAAGACAATGACATTTCTGTACATTTTGGAGGTGGATTAAAAGTACTGAGACCGAATTGCTTTATTCTTAGGGTACACTCTTATTGGCTTATATTCCATAATTAACATGAAGACTTATTATTCTGTAACTACACTGACACATGAGTTAGAAATTAAAGTGTGGGCCCAGATGCAGACCCTTTAAAAAGTTCATCCGACTCCAGACAGTATAAAAATAAGCACAGACCATGTCTGAATGATTTCAGTCTTGTTGGTTAGGGTACGCTCTATCAGGTTGCCCTGTACACAGTAAGTCAATCCTTTAAACCCCAGGTTTATAATTCAGTTAATTATCTTAAGACATATCATTCAGTAACTACTATGAACTTTACTGTAACTACTGTGAAAGTAATTTGAAAGTCACAGGCCTTAAGGGGTTCATCTGTATACAAACAAGTACAGCAAATAACGTATACAAATAAGTACCGACCATGTTTTAATGATTCCGGTCCGATTGGTAAGGGTACACTGTATAGTGTGACTCTAGGCCCATTATTTATGTATTAATCTCAGAACATATTATTCAGTAACTGCTATGAATTATTCGGTAACTACTATGAAGATCATTTGTAAGCGGGGGCCCTTAGGGTTAAAGGAGCTAATCTGACTCCAAACTGTATAGTTATAAAAATGAGTACCGATGTTTCAGTTGTTTCAGCCTTGTCGGTTAGGAGACGCTTAAAGGGCCTATTTCCTACATTTTCTTTTTTAATAAAGTTTTGTCCTCTGAGTTCCACTTACAGCATTTAAGAGAATGTATGTACCAAAAATACAACCTCTTAAATGGACTGTTCTTATTATTGCTCTATTTCAGTCGACATGGAAATGACCCCTGTCCTGACTGGGTGCTCTGTAATGCCCCTTATTTAAAGAACAGACCTTATAGGTTCAGTGTGAACGGGTGTAGACTGAATAGTCAAATGTGTTGGTTTTTGTCAGATCTCAAAAACAGGGAACTCAAAACAGCTGTGTTTGCAGCTTAGCATGGACTTGGGAGTGAACAGTCCGCTCTGAAACTTTCACACTGTTTACACACTATATCAAACTCTTTTATTAAAGAAATGTGAGGTTTTACATGAAAAGGGCCTTTTAAAGTGAAGATAGAGATGTTGTGTAGTCAGTTTTTTGATGTGTAAAGTGGTAAAAACAAAGAAAGCACCTCAAGGCAAACAATAGCCTTCTGC
>JBBPCZ010000042.1:21552974-21561677 GCA_037974445.1 Brycinus macrolepidotus
TGTCCTCCTCTCTTCCTCTCTCTCTCTCTCTCCCTCTCTCTCTCTCTCCATCTCTCCGCACGCCCCCGTCCCCTCCTCAACACGACAACAACACAGACAGGGATTACTTCCACACGGCCATATTTCACTAGAGCACGCTGGGACTCTTACGGAGATTTAATCCCCCTACGTAGCTGCCAGAGTCTGCACAATCCTGCATGACCTGACACACACACACACACACACACACACACACACACACACACACACACACAACATTCACAAAAGGGCCACAGTATCGCCCTGGGCTTAGTGAGAAGAGCAGAGAGAGAGAGAGAATAGAGAGGCAAAAAAAGGACAAATGCAGACAGTGGAGGCCGAGTTCAGGGCGATCGAATAGCAGCGCGACACCCTACGCACACACAACTAGCCTAATGCTGTCTACTGTACGGTCCGGGGTAAAAATAACTCCTGTAGCAAAGCAAGATCCCAGAAAGCCTCCTCATTTCCTGTTTCCTCCCAAACTTTCCTGCAGTGGAGGGACGCCCCACCCACCGTGGCCACAGGGTGGCCAATCACAAGGCTCCGGAGGCAGTCCTGCACCATCATGCAATAGTGATGAAGACTGTTGGTCCTCTAATCAAACGTTTTTAGGGCTGACTTCGAATTCACTAATGAGTACAGCAAGGTAGAGGCTGATAACTGCAGCTCATCACAAATATCAAAAGAAAATTTATATTTTGAAACCTCAAAATTTGAAATTATGGAAAAAAAGAGACAAATATAATGACAAATGGGTGAATAGAAATGGTCAAAAATAGAAAAACATCCTGTTAGTTTAACTTCCACTAAAAGTTGGGGGTGCACAAACACACACACAGACAAACACACACACATACACATACATATATAGTAGTACTACTATGGATTAGCCAGTGAATAACCGAGGCAGGAGACTGTGTAAACTGCATACACATCACTACACACGTCCCTTTATCGATGAATGATACATTCATAATATCTCACCCAGCGTTTCTCCAAAAGGTACAAATGAATTTGTTGAATTAAAAAAAATCAAGGTATTTTTGTGATAACAGTTTAACTGACAACACGTTTTTTTATTGCTTGACAAATTATTTTTAGTGATTCCCTTTGAAATGCGATTCATGGAACATATCTTTAGCAAGATTATTTTTTTCCCTCTCTTCTGACTCTGACTCTCTCTCTCTTTCTCTCTCCCTCTCTCTCTCTCTCTATTGTTGCTACAAGACAAAGAACATCAAACAAGCCAAAACCAAAGCAAAATAGCAAAGATGGCCATGCGGTGATTTCTTTTTCTTTTTTTTTTCCCCTCCTATTTTCGTTCTTAACAAGATAAATGGATTCAGACTAAAGCAGACACAAAATCAAAGAGGACACATCATCAGCCCTAAACCAGCATGCAAAACACCCTACAGTCAATATGCTAAGCTTATGAAAAATGCGCTTTCTATTTCAACCGGCGTGAAATTTCCAAACGGGCCTTTTTTGTGCGATTTGCAATATCCTTGAATATTACAGATTATATTGTATTCAGATAGGCCTATATTAACAAAGCTTGAATGCAGGAGCATTTATTTCCACGTGTGTGTGTGTGTGTGTTTGTGTGTGTGAGCCACACTCCCACGTCACATGGCGTTGCCCTCCCTGCACTCTCACTAACCCTGCTGCAGTCGCAATTCATCGTCATCTCCTCACAAAACAATCTTTAGAGAAGAGGATGGGGGGGGGGGGGTGCAGAGAGAGAGAAAGAGAGATAGAGGTAGAGGGAGAGAGGGAACGAGGGAGGGAGAAAGGGGGAAAAATGAGGGAAGGATGCAGCCTTGTGAGCCAATTTAAGAAATAACTGCTGATGCATCAGCTATTGACTGTTTCAGTGCTCGTGATAACGCTCAAGGCGAAACTGTGAGGGAAATGACAGCATCAACCGCCTGCAATAAACTGCAGCCCGCGAGACCAAGGCGGTCCTAATTGACAGCTGTCAAGCTAATGGGAGCCATGACGGAAGATTCTGGAAAAAAAAATTCTGTTTATCAACCATCAACCCTGGTGTGGATCCACGGGGAGGAGAACTTAGCCTGCACTCTCTCTCTCTGTCTCTCTCTCTCTCTGTCTCTATCTCTCTCGCCCCTCTGGCTGACTGTTATTCAGCCGCCCCCACCCCACCTTCCCAATCCCTTTCCTTATTTCTTTCTCTCTTCGTTCCTTTTTTTCTTCCTTTCTTTCGTCCTTCTCTTGCTCTCTTTCTCTCTCTGCTCTTAACCCCTCTCATTGTTGCTCGCTTCTTGCGGTGTAAAAGGCACAGGACGGCCATAACTAATCATAGTGTCAGTTGGCTGCCTGGGAGCGCAGCGTTTGGGCCAGAGCAATGTGAGAGAGCAGGGTGAGGACTCGAGCCCTATAATCCACACACACACACGCACACACACACACACACACACACACACATATATATACACAAGTGCTGGGACACCCAGATGCAGCCCTCTGTCCACCAAGGAAAACAAGAAGGAAGGCCGACAGCACAGATCCTGAATGGAACCACACATCCACTTCAGTTATCAAAGAACACGAATAATATGAATAGCATCTGGCAAATGACATATTTTGCATCCTGTTACTCGATCCGCCAACCAAATAAGCCTTATGAATAAGCACAGGTATCATTTGGCTCCACTCATCACACACCGACCTTGGACATGATAATGGAAATAATCTGCCATATATTTCCCTTCTATTGATCATAACTTTGACTCTCCTCTTTTTACACCAGACCTTGACTAAAAGAGATCAAATGCATGAGTCCCACAATATCATTTTCATTTAAATATGTGAATAAACAAGTTGGAGTTGGATGTAAAAAAAAAACAAAAAAAGAAGAAAAAATCCAAAGAAAACTGATGCAAAAGATAAAAGAGTCCTTCTTCATTCGACGGAATAACTCAAGGTAATTCTAGAGACTAGTGTTTATGATACAATTTTCCTTTCCTTAATAATGCATATGATTATCATGACTGGGTTTTAATAAGGATAATTAGCATAATTAAGACAGCATGTTTCATTATACTTCGAGTAATTAAATTGTGGTAGGGGGAAGAAAAAAAAATGTGCAAAACGTCTTTGTGACGACTTTGCGATGCTGCTTTGGAAACAGGACCAGGGGCGTTTGTATTTTAGTAATTAAATAAATGAAAATAATTAATAGAAGCGATCAAATATTTGGGCAAAGGTAATGTATGCCTTACTAATGTATATGCTGGTAATAAATAGTATCGCTAATACTATTGTCACAACAGACAAACAAACAAACAAAACAGTAGCATCAGTAGTACTACTGCCTATACGTAAAGGTATACAGGCTCTGTACTGCTGGATGTATTGTGAAGCATTCCCATGCACGTATTCATAATTAGAAAAGTATGTATACTATGCATGCAATATATACGTGAGCGCACGTGCATGTGTCTGTGTGTTTACAGTCCAACTCGTGTTCCTCCATATGATCGTGTGTATCCAAGGTGAGCGATTCCCTCCCTCCTCAGAACCCACATTGAGCTTGATTAATCATTCTCCCTCATCCGCAATCAATCAAGCAGCCTCTAAAATCACAGAAATCAGCTCCTTTCCCTCTCGCCAATCCATCTTGCATCGGATGCCACCGCATCCGTCACAAAAGCCCGAAGATTTTTATGAGTCATATTTAGCCGCCTTAAGCACAACGCTGAGGCTACGTGCTTCTTCCAACACGTTCCACATAAACCAACTTTGAATACGTTATAAGGAGCGTCATAATGACCAGCGTCGACACAATCCATCTTCATTCATCACCCCGGCTCCGCTCTGATGCGTGTAAGGTACAGATCGACTGATAGCTCCACCTGGTAGATTCTTGAGCCTTAAAAGCCCTGAGCTCAGGCTCCGAGGGCCCCCCGTTTGGTGCAGTTCCCACCACCTCTGGGCTGCGTCGGGTAACTTAAGTAACGAAAACAGAGATAGACAAGAGAAGGAGAGCGAAAAAAGTGTGATGTCTGATGTTCTCTCGGGCTCCCCAAAACAATTGATATGTTTGGTCTTTGAAGCCTGCGAAAAAAAAAAACAAAAAAAAAAAACACGGTGTACATGCTATTGTCTGCTCCTGAATGGAGGAAGGCATTGTGGGAGAAAAAAAAAGGAGGAGGGGAAAAAAAAATATTACCCTGGCTAGACAGAGAAAGCAGTGTGTGAGTCAGAAAAAAAAGAGGCCGAAATAGATAGAGAGAGAGAGAGAGAGAGAGAGAGAGTACGAATGTCACAGAGCATGAAAACGGTTGCACCAATAGGCATGTGCAGCACAGAGAAGTGCATTCCTGATGTAAACAACACTCGAAGTTTCGACTCGTGTAGATGTTCTCTTTCAATCTGGTCACTGTTGTTGCTGTTGTTGCCGCTCTCCTCCTGACCATTCAATGCGGTCTATTCCAGCCAACATGATTACGCAGGTACCCAGGCCCATTTGTCACCTGCAGCAGCAAATTGAGTTAGTGCGCGGACTAAAGGCATGGAGGACTGTGTAATATCAACTTGATTACATCAAACTAGCTGCAAACCTAATTGGGCTGGATGACAGTGTGCGGAGCTTGTCATCTCCAATCATTAGGCCTGTCAGGAATCCATCAGCTTTACAGCTAATTAGGTGAACACTAATGAAGCTGGCAAAACAACTTTTCTTTTTCTACGGCTGAACGGGCCTTACAGACTTAAAGGGGGGAAAAGGAGAGAGAGGGAGAGGGAGAGAGAGAGGGTGAGAGAGAGAGAGAGAGAGAGAGAGAGAGAGAGGGGGAGAGAGAGAAATAGGGAGAGAAAAGAGTGAGGGAGGGCGAAATGTTCTCATGCAAAGCTCAAGGTTGCAGGGGACTGGATTTTCCCAAAGTTCCTAATCAAGGCCCATCATCTGCCATCTTTCCTTTGCTCTTTCCATCACGACGGCGCAATCAATTTGTCATCACTCTTTGTATGCCACGGCGCAGTCGTCAACCTTATAACTTGCAGCTGTGAGGGCTGCTGGGAGGGAGGGATGGAGGGAGAGAGGGAGAGGGAGAGAGAGAGAGAGAGAGAGAGAGAGAAAGAGAGAGTTAGAGGGGCATGGGGTTGGGGGTAGTGGAAAAAAAATCACAGGAAGTTGCCTCGTCTGGAGAAAAGAAAAAAAAAGCCTCTCAGACTGCGCTCGTATTTGTCTTCATCCGCTCATCAAAGGCATAAATGCCTGAATCCTTTTTTCTATCACCCCTCTGAAATGAGAAGCCTTTCAGTCATCCCTCGCTCCCCTCCTTCCTCCCTCCCTCAGGCCCCCCCCCCCCCCAACCTCTTCCGTGTGTCCATTAAGCAAAAGCATTTTGATAAAGTAAAACTCAGGCCTAACGTATGAGGGTGGGGGTTTGGGGTGGGGGGGGGGTGTGAGAGAGGGGGGCAAAATGAGAGCACTCACTCTGCCAACTTCTGATTGACCATTAGAGCCATTGATGAATGTGGCTGTCATGGGGGAGACAATTAAATCAAATATGAAACAAAGTCGCTTTGACGGGTCCGACTGATGGAGCAAACCATTCTTCCGTCTCCAGATTAGGCTATTAGTAACATTTTTCATTCCTGCTGCATGTGTGCACGTTTGTGTGTGTGTGTGTGTGTGTGTGTGAGAGAGAGAGAGAGAGTGAGTGTGTGTGAATATGTGTGTGTGTCTAAGGCAGCATTAATGTGTTTTTATATGTGCTTCCAGAACGCGCCCATTTACAGTGTGGCGGTCTGTTGACGCCAAGCATGCATTTGGACATTTAGTTTCTAGTGAAGCTACTGTATTACTAAAGATGTGGCTGGCGAAGAGCGCGGCCCAGAGACGAGTGTGTGTTCCTGAAACTCACATGATAACACTTCGCCATTAGATCTCTTACTAAGCTCGTCCTATTAGTCCACTCATACACGGCACGGCATTGTCCTCCTGCGGGGACTCGTTTAACCTGCATGGCCTATGATACGTTACATCATGAATAAAAAGATGACATTTGTTTTATTACACCTTCCAAAAATAACCTTTTTATAATATCGATCCATGCATACAAACCCAGGGAATATTTCTATACACTGCCATAGACTTGCAACTTCATAGAAGTTTTCAGGACTTCGGAAAGCGATAAGGACAAAAAACAGAGACATTTTTTCCTTGCATAAAATTCTGTCCCAGAAAAAAAACAAAAAAAAAAAAACACAAAGTGTCCCGATCTAGTTGTAAATGTTGTACAGATAGAGTGTTCTCAGTGGAAAACACCCCTGCTTGGCCCGCGGAGCTGGATCTGTTGGCGCTGAGTGTGGGCTGGCAGGGTGAGGGAAAGTATAGAAGAGCTACACTTAAAAAAGACTTTTTTTTTTCCTTTTTTTTTTTTAATGGGCAGCTGTCAGAGACAGACGTGACGTCACGGGGATTGGCGTTGCCATGGGGATGGGGTTATTGATGTTTATCGGGAATGAATAGATCAAAGGCAAAGGGCGGATGACAGGCGATCAATCAGCCGTCAAATCAAAGATGGCAATTGTCCATTAAACCCTCTTTTCCAGTCCACGTACTTCCCCTGACTGCGAGATCATCTTTAAGGCTTTTTTCCCACAAATGGCTGGAGTACAAAAAAAGAGGGGGAGAAGGAAGAAGAAGGAGAAGAAGGAGAGGATAAAAAAAAACTAGGCGAAAGACGTTTTGTGATCAAAATGTTTGCGCACACAAAGCCCCCAAAAAACAGTGAATAGGAGCATCAAAGGGAGTCATGACAGTCAGCTGACACCAAAGCCCTTTTTTCCTGCTCTTCTTTATAGATCTCTAATTCATGGAGTCAATATCTGCGCCCTACGAGGGAAAGGGGAGTTTGAAGGAGGAGCAGAAAACAGAGAAAGACACAGAGAGAGAGAGAGAGAGAGAGAGAGAGAGAGAGAGAGAGAGAGAGAGAACAATCAAAGCTGAAGTTGCCTCCACTAAATCGGATGAGCTTGCTGGGACTCAGCAGAGGAGATCCTCTTCCACACCAAAGTATTTCGCTCCCTTATTCTCATATAAAGCTGTTAAAACCACATGCATCACACATCTTCACTTTTGTTTCCATGTCTACTACGTTTTTCAAAGAAAAAAAGTGAGAAAAAAAATACTATCCCATAAAAGAAGCTCCATCACTATTTAAAAAAAACCCATAATACTATCTTTAAATGTACCTGGTTCGATTAGATCATCCCAGACTAATTACCGAACTCCAATGAATAAATTAGTGATCAAAAAATCCAAATTCAAATCAAAGCCAGATACTAATAGGCAAAAAAAAGCTCCATCACTATTAAAAAAAACTTTAATACTATCTATTAATGTACCTGAATACAGATAATACCACAATGATAAATAACATTATTAAACTATAATTAATTAGTGATATAAAAATCAAATTCAAATCAAAGCCAATTTTTTTTTTTAAATAATAAAAACTTCCAAATTTCCAGATTATGATCAGATCAGACACACACACACACACACACACACGTTTCACTAAAAAGCAACCAGCTATAGTAGTATACACACACACACACACACTTACACAGACACTGCTGCAGCAGTAGAAGCTCCCAAACGCCAGGAGAGAGGAAAACACACACGCACATGACACAGAGAGAGAGAGAGCAAGAGAGAGGAAGGGAAGAGAAGGAAAGGGTGTGATTGGAAGGAGGAGAAAAGGAGAGAAAAAAGAAAAAAGAAAAGAGAAGCGGCACGGTACCTGCGGAGCGCCGGGGCGCCTGCTGCTTCCTCCGCGGCATGCTGCTGCCTCTCTCCCCGCGTGTGAGTGTCTGTGCTCGGCCACAGCACGGCCAGCCGCTCCGCCTCGCTCCGACAGCCGGGGGGGCTTTTTTTCCCTCTCTCTCACAACGCTGGCATAGATGGGCAGTGATGTCAAAAAAAATTATGCACAAAAAAAAAATCCCCCCAAAAAAGAGAGAAAGAGACCACCCCGGACCACCCCGGTTGGGGTTAGATGATGTGATCTTCTTTTTTTTTTCCTTCTCTCCTTCCTCTCGCCAGTAGAGTAGAACAGTAGAACAGTGGAGAGA
The DNA here is from genome assembly GCA_037974445.1 of Brycinus macrolepidotus. NCBI lineage: Eukaryota > Metazoa > Chordata > Actinopteri > Characiformes > Alestidae > Brycinus > Brycinus macrolepidotus. The sequence goes on from JBBPCZ010000042.1 coordinate 21,561,102, forward strand.
GAGAAGAGGGGATCAAGAAGAGAGAGAGGGAGAGAGATAGAAGGAGGGAGAGGGGAAAAAAGAGAGGACGCTTCTGCCTTCAATGCGAGTCTCACTCGGCGCTGGAAGCTGCAACAGGCAAGCTTAAAGGAAAACGAAACGATCGCGTCACTCAAAGTCTGCAAACAGGGGGCAAAACATCAAGCACTGTCACATTAACTCCTTACGCTCCTGACGCTCCGGCTCTCGCTCCTCTCTCTCCCATTCTCTCTGTAGGTCTCTCTACCCTCTCTCTCTCGCTCTCTCTCTCTCTCCCACTCTCAATATAGGTCTCTCTGCTCTCTCTCTCTCTCTGTCTGTAGGTCTCTCTGCCCTCTCTCTCTCTGTAGGTCTCTCTCCCACTCTCTCTCTCTCCCACTCTCTCAGTAGGTCTCTCTACCTAGAGGAAATCAACTGTTTGGCATGGAGCGCCTCTTTCTCTCTCTATAGGTCTCTCTACCCCTCTCTCTCTGTCTGTAGGTCTCTCTCTCTCTCTCTCTCTCTCTCTCTCTCTCTCTCTCTCTCTCTCTCTCTCTCTCTCTCTCTCTCCCACACACA
>JBBPCZ010000042.1:21586435-21604456 GCA_037974445.1 Brycinus macrolepidotus
TATATATATAATTTTGTACCCTTACATAACTATGTATGGTCAAATATGTAAGAAATCTTGCAGCATAAAACATGTTTCCTTCTATGCATTTATTAGAGATGCAAAGTTTTATTCTAGCAAAAATAGCAGCAATTTTAAATCTGATTTATATTCAAGGGGCCCAAATCCTACATTTCTGTGTTTCTGTACCAAAAACTGTCATGATTCATTTTTCTGACCTCTCTCTATACTTTTAAACCTTTAAGACCAATATATGTAAATGACCTGTGTTCTCATTGGCTGCACTTCAGTCCAGTCTGAAACACTCCTTTTACCATCCTGAACGGCCTTAAGGGATGGGATAAATAGGCTGAATCGGCTGATAAATGTAAATGTGTTGTTTTTCATGATTTAAAAGGGTTGTTTTGCAGCTGGTTTTCCATGTATGGACCATATGGATGTGGGGCCGACTGGAGTGTTTAGAATTTAACAGTGTTTACATACTACATGAAATTCTTTGATCTCCAAAACAAGCAAGGGAAATTCGCGTTCCCATGATATGGTCCGAATTTAACATATTTAAGTGATGCAGGTCGGTATAAGAATTGAATACATAGACGATCTTTTGATTTGTATCATTTCCAGCATTACACACACTCCATAAATGATTCTGTTAGAGGATGTAGCATAAAGTCTTAGTGCTGAATGACCTAGGGCAGTCTCCGCAATGACGCTGCTGCTTTCCTTTGATTTGAATTAATTGTGTAGATTTTTTACGACAGAGTTGGAGTGACACCAGCCTCCCTGGAGTCTGTCTCATCACCCCTCTCTCTCTCTCTCTCTCTCTCTCTCTCTCTGTCTCTCTCTCTCTCTGTCTGCCACTGATGCCATCTTCATCATAACCTCTCTCTTTATTGCTTTTAATGACTCCCTCTTTCCTTTCATTAATTCTTTATCGATTTCTCGGCACCGCTGTTGAATTAATTTCCAATTACTGCGGATTAGGAGAAAGAAAATAAAAAAATATGACAAATGCGAGTCTGCATCTGCTCCGTACATGTGCGAGGGGGCGCGTTGGCACAAGCGGATGGCGTGAGCTGGAAACATGTTGACAAACATTTTGGTGATCAAATGCTTTCTTTTTTCTTCCTCTTCTTCTTCCACATTTTGCTTGTTTACGAGGTCGGGGGTTTATTTCGTGCAGAGATGGAGGAATAGATTAAAACGGCACACGAAACCAACCACACATACACACACACACACACACACACACACACACACACACACATTCACACATATAGTAACACGGGGGAGTGGCGTGAGCCTGACAGAAGGAAACTGCAGGAAAGGTCAGCGTGAGCTAATGGCAGGGTGTATCTTACAAGATATAAGTCCAGACACTTTCGACAGGTCTTTCAGTGTCACCGTGCAGCCTTTAACTCGCACTGCTGACGTGACTGGAAAACAAGGTTGGTGTGTGTGCGTGTGTTTCGTGCGCTTAAAGTGCTACATTGCATTTCACTTAGCCGCGTTTCGGCATTCAGCATGCGCACATGAGTGCCATCCACTGTCAAAATAAGCAACACTTCAGTACAGTAGAAATCAACCGAATACGCGCTATCAATATGAAATTACCAATGAGTGCTAATTAGAGCAATTACTCACTTTGATACCAAGGACAGATATTGACTGTCATTTTCAAAAAGAGCTCCGCTCTGAGAAACGTACCGCTTTGCCAAAAGAATATAGATACATCTATAATGATCTCCAAGTGGATTAAACTATTATAGAGGTCAGATTTCCCTTCCTAGGACTCAGGAAAGAGATTTTGATAAACGATTCCAAACCTCAGTAGAAAATATGATCCTTACAATAAATGAATGAATGAATAAATAAATAAATAAATAAGAAAGTTGCAGCTTATTGTGAATAGGCATCAGCTGTGTCAAAACACTATAGAAGTACAATTTAGATTACAAGAAATAAAAGGGAACAGAAACAAACTAACAAAAACAAATAAAGGAACAAATAAACAGACCCTATGTAGGCCCATGTAAACTACACGTTGATGTAAATATAAGTGAATGTGATTCTGAGTATTTGGGTGTAAATAGTGTGAACAAGTGTGTGTGTGTGTGTGTGTGTGTGTGTGTGTGTGATCACTAAGGCCTCTCCTGGCTCATCCTTGTGTGTGTGTGTGTGTGTGTGTGTGTGTGTGTATCTGGTGACCCAGGCCTCTCCTTGCTCATCCATAAGAGTGTGTTTGAGTGTGTGTACATATGGTGATGGAGGTCTCTCTTGGCTCATCCTTGTGTGTGTGTGTGTGTGTGTGTATGAAATATTTCCCACTAATAGACAGGTCCAGCCCCTTACATTCTTTACCTCTGTGAGTGCTGCAGCATACTGTCACTTTAACAACCTGAAATTATTACCAGCATCCAGATTTGGGGTTAAGAGTGTCTCTAAGAGTATATAGATACATTTTCCATCAATAAATTTACCTTGCATCTGGCCTCCCCCGGCCAAACCAGCCCTCTAGCCTGATTGACATTTTTAACGCAAAATTATACCATGTCTGTCGGAGCGGGTGGGGGGGTTGGGGGGGGTACAGTGTCCATTCCAAAATTAGCTGGCCATCAACATAAAATAGGATAAGTCCAGCATGGTGTCATCTCATGGGAGTATTGATTTGCTGAGAGATTCGGGATAGGGAGCAGATTTCCCATAAACGCAGTGGCCACTGTGTCTTCTTGGGGAGACAGGAGAAGAAGAACACATAAAGAATACAGTAATATAAACATCCAAAAGGTTTCAATTCCCCCAGGCAGTCTCTACATGTTTACTTAACCTCTGACTAACTGGATAGAATTGTTAACTTTCTGTATGCAAAGGTTCACAGAGCTTTTTGAACCAAAAGAGTTCTTTTGGGTTAACAAAACATATTGTACACATTTATTTTGTGAACCTTTCATGATAAATGAATTGATAGATACTCTCCAAAATTGCTTGAAAAAAACATGTTAATATTTTGTGACTTTTCTTTTCTTTTTTTTGGACAGTGATAATATATTAACTGTGCGTGATTAAGTAAATGTTAATTGATTATAATATATTGCTTTATTGTTTTAGGTTTATTTACAGTTAGTAAACCAAATTCTTGGTTGAAGAGCTAAAAGCTAAGGAAGATTTTAAGAATTTTTTAAAATACTAATGGCAAGATGTACATAAGAGAGCAAGATGTGCCTTGGTGTAATTGCAAAATGAACTCACAGTGCACCTGAATTCAACAGCTGACCGTGCAAACCATGCACAGTCCCATCCTCTAACTGCTCAATCATGAGGTCCAGGGTTTAAAAGGAACAGTGAAATAATGGACAGCTTGGAACAAAGCAGAAAGTTCAGTGATAACTTAATACATTAACACCACTATCTCTTTATTTCCTTACAAAATAATCTGGGGTATAATTCAGCATGTGTTTGATGCTTGTGCCTCTGTATGTGTCTACTGTAACTGTTAAAGAAAGACTCTAAAAAGCTTTTCTTAGAGTAAATTTATGTTTGGTTTTAATTTACCAGCCAGTGTAAGTTGCTCTAACTTTATTAAACTGAGAATCTGTTATTGGCAACATGCGTAGTACCTAAACCCTTTATTTTTGTTAACTTTGAGCTAAATGTAACTTGGAACTTATTATCGCTTTGTTGCTTATAAGCCGTATTTGCCAGCAATTCACGTTTGCATGACTTTAACGGGTTCGCTAAAAGTAAAAAAAAAAAAAAAAAGACAGTTATTTGCTTTATTCATTAATATATTTTTGGCTTGAAATGCAAAAAAGACCATGTAGGAAATTCTTTTCCAAAATTGCTAACAGATTTAGGCGAACCTGAAAATATGTTAAAGTAGAAGCATGAAATTGCATTTACTTGTGTTTTATTTGAAATCACTGCATCCCAATGGCCTCTAATGGATTTGCTGCAAGTAGGAGCTCTGTGGAGCTTGAATGCTAAAGTAAAGTTTGGGAAAACCAATAAGGCGAAGGAGACACTCGTTTTGTACTTTTTAACCAATCCCTTAACAAGGTCACGGTTCATTATAACTGATAGCTCAACCGGCCAGTTCGTTTCATGGCCAATCTGGCTAGTGAGCCAATCAGATTCCACACAAGTGTTTTAGCATGGCGAAGGCACATAAAAAAGATTGCTCAGGCAGCCAATTGGGTGCCACATAAGTGCTCCAGCATGCTTCTCTACTGAAGCCATGCTTAATCAGAGCCAGTTACAGTGCAGGAATGAAAGCCAGACTGCAAGAGGGCTTGGATTGATTTCCAACATCTTGATTTAATATCCTGAATTAATTATTTTAACTTGAATAATATATAAAGGAAAATAAATGTAGAACACTCAGGGGAACAAGAGAGGGCTTTGCTGCCGCTATCTCATGGTCAATCTCACCCATGGTCTACTTTCTGTTGCGTGCGTGTCTGTGTTTATGCATGTGAATGACCATGCCAAGGTGTGTATGTGTGTGTGTGAGTGTGTGTGTGTGTGTGTGTGTGGGGGGGGGGGGGGGGTTTGTTCCAAATGATTGCAAACTGTCTGCATATACATCTGTAATCTGTGTATTTATCTGTATTCATGTTTGTGTTGATAAACACAATTAGTTTAATTAATTTCAGTTTGCTTTAGTTACACTCACTTCAGTTCAGTTCAGTTCGGTTCAGTTCAATTCATTTCCAAATAATGCAATTAAATTCAATCTAGTTCAGTTCAGTTGAGTCCAGTTTAGTTCAGATCAATGAAATTCCATTCAGTTCAGTTCAGTTTAATTCAGGTTAGTTTCATTATTTTCATTTCAGTTCTGTTCAGTTCTATTCTGTTCCATTCTTTTCAATTAAATCCAGCTCAGTTTAATTAAGTTCAGCTCAATTTAGTTCATATCATTACAATTCTGTAATGTTCAGTTCAGTGTGGTTTACATCGATTTGATTCAATTAGATCAGTTAATTTAGTTCAGTTCAGTTTTCTTTATGTTTTGTTGTGTATTTTTAGAAATGTCACAAAGCTACTTCATCAAAAGTTGGATCAAATTATGGGCTGTTGAACGGGTGAGGAGCTGCACAAATCTGAAATGTGAAATGTGACATTCACAAGGTGTCCAGTGGTTAAATGCAACATTTAAAGAAACACTTACATTGTGCTGCATTTAGTCTTGGAGGAATACAGCTGGAGAGATCCGGACATGGAACCGCTATGGTTAGCCAAGTGACTGGTGTGATGTGAGATATTCAGCAATCCTGCAGGACTTCTAGTGCCAAAAGAAGCATCGTTCCTCTCCAAAATTCATATTACAATAGTGTCAAATCATAGAGTGACTTAAAACAATAGAGAATGGTAGATTATTGATTCAGGTGAAGTAAGAATGCATTACTTATAGCGCTAATAAAAGTTACCCATTTCAAATTGCCTATGGGTCTATATCTGCATGGAAGTAAGATTACTGATTGGGTCGAGGCGATACAGAGACAAGAGGAGCATATAAGCCTCGTTGTGTATGCACTGACAAATCAGAAGATGAGAAGGGCGGCAGAGAAACATCTAAAATTGAACGCCTGCATAGATGTTGAGGCAGGCAGCCGCTATTGACATATCACCATCCCATTCGATTCCCTTTATTGATAAGTTATCTGGCTTTTTCCACTTTGAATATCAGAAACAATCACTGGCCCGTGACACATCTCTCCCTCCCCAAAGGCTTCTTTGCCCCGTTCTCATTCGGCAGTGAAATGAAGGGAATCTGAGCTCAATTGCTAGGTAGCTAGGTGTTTCTTCCTCCTCCCTGTCTGCACAACCTGCTCACTCCTGACATGTGGATTATCATAAAAGAAGACTACTGTCAGAGTTCTGCTGATTTACTGACAGCCTGAGCCAATCAATCTCAAAGTTCAGATTAAAAGTACAAGGATCCAGCACGCTGCCTCTGTGTTTCTCTCTCTCTCTCTCTCTATCCATCTCTCTCTCTCTCTCTCTCTCCCTCTCTCTCTATCTCTCTCCCCTTCCTCATCTCTCTCGTTCGTCCTCCCTTTTTTCATTTTAATCTAAGCGAAAAATAAAAGGAGGCCTTTAAATTTCATCGTTTCCAGAAAACTCTGGCAAGTATTCATTGTGCTCTACTTTTCCCTTTCAACCTCTCCGCAGGAGGCAGCGCTCATGACATCTTTATATACGATGTTCTCGTCTCAAAATGCCATCAACGCTTCAGATGAGCTCGGCACTGTGATCTCCCCATGCAAAAACACTGGCGTCAGATTTTTCTTATTGACACACGCTTGCCGGAGCAGGCCAGGCGAGGCCATCCAAAGGGCGTAGCTGCTCACATTTAAAACACTGCTTTACATTTCCCTCTGCAGACAACAGCTAATTATAATGAGGTTTTTTTTTCTTGTCTTTCTTTTTTTTTTTTTGGTTTTGTTTTGGATGATAAAATGATGCGGAATCGGTTGTACCTTTTCTGTTCCTCTCCTTTCCCTCCCCGTCCTGTTTTATCGTGAGGTTCAACGGTGTCACAGCGATAGAGATAGCACTTAATCACCTAGACAAACACACCATTACCCTCTGTATTCGCCGAGCGCATTAAAGCTGCATTAAATATGGTAAACTATTCTCATTACCCAAACACATGCATAAAATCTCTGTCTCCTGCAGAACAGGGGTCAGAGAAACGAATACCTCTGTTTGAGCCATTTTAATAAGTGTAAGCCTTAAAAAAAAAGGATACCACTCGGAGTGCATTTAAAGTTAAAAGCGACCACTCACTAATGCGGCCAGTCACCTGCCACTGACTGGATTGAGGCGGTAACTATCAGTCAGCGTGGATCCCCTGTCCGTGGTTGTGTGTTGGATGTATCGGCGCGCTCGTTTTGAATGCTTCCAGCAGGAGATCACAAAGTCATTAACTATTTTCTGTCTTTCTCAGCAGTTAGTGCTGATGTCGCCTGCTTGCGATAATGTATTGTGCTGCAAACAAGAAGGATGGCCGGATCCCTGCCTCCCGGTGCCGTGGGGCCCCACAGTGACGCGAAGGCTCAGGTATATGGATGGCCTGAGGAGGTCTCCATCATTCATAAAACATGCCCGCCGCCGTACGCCGCCGAATTGATCTTGCAAAAGAAGCAGGGTGGCACGCCGACCACTTCATTAGTCTTGCTCCGCCACAAATCAAGCCACTGCAGCCTCCCAGGGTACCGCCGCCACGGCAACAGCCTGATCCCAGCCCAGGGATCTATGCCTGGCTGGGCAATGCTTCCCACAAATCCTCCTTTTCATGCAACCTTCATTGTGCATGGACGACCAACGCTGGCCAGAATAAAAATCTATGGAGAAGAAGCCATGTCCGGCAATGACTACAGCCACGGCGACGGCCTCCCCCTGAAAGCCAGGAATGCACACAAATCTCGGCCATGGTAATTGATCACTTGTGGTCATTTTGGGCGTCGTGGGGATGAAATCAAGTACCTTCTCCATAAAACAATGTCAAATATTGATGATATTTCTTTTCGTCGGCCCGCGGAATGAATTGTTCCACTCACGGAGGCTTCGTGATGAATGTTTTTTATTGTCTTTTCTGTTGTTGTTGAAGTGGCTGGACTGGAGCAGGCCCTGCTCTTTGTAGCACTGCAGAGGCAGCTAACCCAGACCCCATTCAGGAGTGGGAAACACCTGCTGCAGAAGACCAAACCTGAACCTTTGTGTTACATCAAAATTAATGACAAAATTCAAGTCATTCTTTAAAGTGCATACAACTTGCTGTAACATATTTACTTTTGCCAAAAAACACATATTTATTCTTTTTCTCACAGTGTCAGAAACTGCATAAGCAGGCTTCTTTCCTAAAACCTCTATATCACGCAAAATGTAATTTTCTTTGCTTTTTTTTTTTCGACAAAAGCGAAAATGAAGTACATAAAAGCTGGTAAACTTTCAAAATATACCATTTACTCTTAAATCTATGCGGTCCAAATGGAGAAATTAAACTGCAAAACAATTCATTTTGAATTTCTTGGCCTCACCAACATAGGTGGATTGACATATATCCACCTATTTAGTCTACAGCAGTTCATTCTGATGTTATAAGGAGCGTTTCAGCTCAGACTGCTTTTAAATGAGGCACAATACAGGGCAGCCAATCAGAACAAGAGCTCATTTATACAGTCGCAAAAAAAGCACAGTTGCAAAATCACCCTGTTCAATTCTAAGTGATAAAGAGAGGTTGGAAATTGGTAATGTAAACATAAATGATGAGTGTTTTTGGTACATAAAACCAAATAAATGTTATAAGTGAACTTTGGGGAGTTGGGGTTGTAATAAAATACAAGAAAATGTATGAAATGGGCTTATTGACAACATTTGGGGTGAGGGAAAAAATTTTTGGGTTTTATTACTCAAGCCATTGTTTTAAAAAGTGTGATCTTTAAGACCTTTCATTTAAGGAAACTCATTTCATGGACTGAAGCAAGTAGTTTATTGATATTCACTGACCTGGTATTTTCCACCTAGCATGAAGTGCTAGCCTTTTGTAATGTGTTAGGAATGACACCAAAGGGCTTAAACGTCTCATCGAAAGACAGAGATCACAGATGTAGCAAAATGCCAAAAGGAGAACTCATAGCTTTGCTTGGAAATTTGAAAAGAAAATGGAATGTCTTTCTCTCCGTCTCCCTCTCACATTCCTCCTTTGTCTGTCTGTCTCCCCACGTCTCTCAGAAAACAAACTGTTCTTGCATTGTGTTGTCTCTTTAAAGTTGCATGGCTGCCCCTCAACACCGCCTCATTCCTGCACAGCCTATTCCCTCAACTGTCATTCCAGCAGGCCTAAAAGCCTGTCTTGTGAGCTGTTCAACATCAGAAATGGTTTGTGTGTTTGTCAGTTTGGCCCCCCAAAAATCCCAGCAGTTAAGACAAGGGTGCCTTGAGGACCTTCTCTTCGGAGACATGGAATGTTTTATCGAGGCCAACGGTGAGCCCACGAAGTCTTTTAATGAGTTACTTCTGTGCATCGCTGCATTCACATTTCCCTTATTGCAGAGAATTTTAAAGAACGACAGCCAGACAAGACAAGTTGCTGTACGTCATCCAGAAACATCTTCTTTGAGGGCATGTTCATGATCTTGTTTGTTCAGTCAGTGCACGATACAACAGCTTGTCCATTCTCGAGGCAAAGACTTCAAGAGATTCTGTAGGGAGGCATGGCTTGATTAGATTATCAAGATTTTACATGTTAACTCAGCATACACTTCTTGTTCTTCTTCTTCTCCTTCTCGTTCTTCTTTTTCTTCTTTTATTTTCTTCTTCTTCTTCTTCTTCTTCTCCTCTGTTTGCTTTCAGAAGTCCTCATCTAACTTGTGCAGCTTCAAAAACGTGTCTGAAGACCAGCATCAATAATTCAGTCCACTTTGACCAGGGCGAGAAAGTGTGCATGTGGTGGGAGGGGTCACGCGAGTCCCCCCCGGTTAGGCTTATTTGAAGACCAGGCCTGGCTAAGGGTGAGACAATGCCGGTACAAGAGCCGAAGGTCAGAGGGGAATTCTGGGCGACTCCATTACCGGAGCAGAGCATTTTGTGCAGAATTATGTCAAGCCACGGCGATCTGGACCTTCGGGGACAGCAAAACATCTGATCCTGTGGCAGAGCGAGCTTGGACAAGATCCTTTTACTCGACACCTCCTCCTTTCCTTAAGGGCCGTCTGAAGACTGAAAACTGCAGCTACAAGAAAACGAGGCGCCGAAAGAAACTGTTTCATCTGCATAAATATTTACTCTCATGTTTACCATATGGCTATACATGTAAATAAATAATAAAAAATAAATAAATAAATAAATAAATACGCATATAAATAAGTAAATAAACTCCAAGGTTGAGGTTAACCCTTACTCAATATTTAATGCACTCTAGTCTATAGTGTGTTGATATTATTTGGCGACATGTAAAGCTGCAATATGGCACAGGCCCCAGAGCCTGGTGAATAAGATGAATGCAGAAGCTGAAGTATTCAGAAATCCTATTACCCTCTGATGTAATTGGCTGGCAAATACCATTCATCCCAGATTCACGTGTTGTGTGTGTCTGTGTGTGTGTGTGTGTGTGTGTGTGTGTGTGTGCGTGTGCGTGTGTGTGTATGTGTGTGTGTTTGGGGAGCAGGCCAAGATGTGTACAAGGATGCACCGAGAGACATGTTGCTAGGACACAAGCATGAAGAGCCAGTGCTAGCAGTCTATTTACTCGCTCTCTCTTTCTCTCTCTCTCTCTCTCTCCCCCCCCCCTCTCTTTTTCTCTCACTTTCTCGTTCCTTCCTCTGCGTGTGTATGATAAAGTGCTGTGACAGCAGAAATGTTTGTGTGACAAGCACTCGGGGGCCTAGTCCATTAGCAGCCTCTTTTGAGTCTCCTTGGCGGGTTATTGGGCCAGCGAAGAGCAGTCAAAACCTTGCAGTCATGTCCCCTCTTCGCTCTCGCCTTCAGATCCAGCCATTTGTACAGCGTGGCGAGGGGAGGGGAGGGAGGAGAAGGACTGCGAGGACACAAAAGAAGAGAGAATGGGGAGAGAAACTGTTATGTTTTCACTGTTGTTTTAGCAAATCTGATGTGACAAAGTGAAAAAGGGGGATGCTTGGAAGTGTGTGCTTGTGTGTGTGCGTGTGTGCCTGACGGGATGCACCAACCAGCTTGGCGTCGTCAGAGAAACAGACGTGCGTCCATAATTAATGTCCAGCGCGAAGCCTGCCGACGACCTGACGTTTCTCTCACAAGACAGCGCACGGCAGAGCTGTCCATCAAAGCGGGCCACAGCACTCCATTAGAGTGGAGCAATCATCTGCCCAAATACGCATCACACACATGCATGGAAGAAACACAGTAGACACAGTTATTCACAATTACGAGACCCACCAGTTCGTAGATGCCTCATTTTCCAAAATGTTTTTAACAAATGGACAAATGTTCTTTGTCACTTTGTGATAACTGAATACGTTTAATATCAAGCAGATTTCCATGTTTCTTTGCAAAAGCAACAAAACTGATATACGTCCTTGGGAATAATGCCACACTGCAAACCCTTGTTATGATTTCAGCACTCATCAGCACTCAGAGCTTTCGTGTGTTTAAATATGTACTAACAAAGCTGACAGTTCATATGTTTTTATTATTGCTAAAATGGTTTTGAACAAGAAAATGGGTAATTAGAAATATGCTTCAGAAATATCAGAAACAAGAATTCCAAATTATCTTCCAAATGGAAAAAAAATTAAAAATCAGTGCATCCAACAATAAGGGCAGCATGAAGCTTCTTTTACATAGTGACAGAGAAGTGTTTGCAGTGACCTAAAATTTAGATGTACACAAATTTTCTCCAAATGTAATCAATCAGCCAAGATAGTATAAGATATCAGTGGTGTAGACAGAGTGTCAAATTTGAGGGTCGGAGTTGGGTAATGAGAGGTTGAGGGGAGTATAGCTAGGAAGCATTATATTCCAAAGTCAGTCCCTTATGTCAGTGCTTAGACATTATAATAACAGAGCTTACCACTGCAAATACTGTCTAATTAACCACAGTCCTTTTACAGCAACACCCATCAATGTCTGGGGCAAGTGGTTGAAGACTGCAGAATTGAATTTTGTTTTCTTTAATATTGTCAGCTTGAAAAATTAATTAGCTCACTAGCTAGGGAAATAGTAGCCTACCCTAGAAACACACAATTAGATAAACAAAGTTACAAAATGTGTGCTGTTTCTGATGGCTTTGCAAAAAAAGCTCTGTCACGTTCCTTAGTGTAAAACTGGTGTAAAATACCAATTGTGCCAACAATAATTTACCAATGGTAGCATGCAACTGAGTAAACAATTATAATGGCCACCAAAAATTGGTCAGAGAAGAGTCTGATGATCGCTTTTAATTATTTAAGGTGAAAAAAGGTACAAAGAAACAAGAATCCAGTACCTTTGAGTTCATCCTGCATTATAAGAGAGTAAAATTAATTACACTTTGTAATATTTTCCACTGACATAGAATGACAGTAAGATGGGGCTTGGCTTCAAAGTGAGTAGGCATAGGACCCCCAGGCCACCCTGTAGCTACTTACCTATTTCATACAGTGACAAAAATTGCAGAAGCAAGTCTAATTTAGTTTATTTAACAACTTGACACAGAGGCAACTGTGTGCAGATTTAGGCATGCAGTTTATAATGCAAATATGTTGTCTTAACTTTTTTGTTGGTATCATTAACCCTGTAGCACAAGCACAAAACTAAAGAACTAAACCTTCTGATTAAACACTTTTGATGTTGTTGTTGCATTTACTTATAAAGAATAAAGAAGATGAAGTAACTTCTGACAATTCATACATTTTTATTATTATTAAAAATGTCCTTTTTTGAAGAAAGAAAATGGGTGAATAGAAATACGCTTCTGAAATATGTCACCAAATCAGTAATGCGGCACATCCAACAATAAGGGCAGCATGTGGCTTTTTTACGTACTGTCAGAGTACACAGTAGCACACAGAAAGCTCCGGTTCCACCTAATTCTACATTTTTCTATGGACACACACTTACTATAACTCAGATAAGGGCCCTAGTTAAAGTGCCCATTGCCAAAGACACTGAACATATTGAGATGTTTGGTCTGTAAGGGTTATCCAAACCACTGCAGGTCTTTTTTGTTACTCTTATTAGAAAATGTAAAACATAAAATGAAATAATACTTGAGGAACCTGCCCTCAGACCTTTGACAGGGAATGTAGACATGCAGTTATGTTCACATTCGTCCACATTCTACACATTCTCTGTTTAAAAACTCCACGTTCTATGTTCAAATTTCACATTCATGTCCACATTCTAATGCTAAAGACATAAAAACACTCTCATCCCTTTCATAACCCACATACTGTACATATAAAATGGTATAAAGATCCACTCTCACATATATACACAAATCAAGGCCCACTTAATATAGCAAACTAAATCAGCACATCCACCTGTTTATGTATCACCTGCTGACCTTGACCATAGAGAAGTGTGGAGAGGAGCACAGTGTTAAACAAATGGTAATTACACCTGGGATCCATTTAACCATGAACACATGATTTCAGCTCTCATCAACACTCAGACCTTTCAGGTGTTGGAAGTGAAATTGGGGTTTGCACAATTTTTCTCCAAATGTTGTCAATCAGCTGATACATGTTTGGTGTCTGCAGTTTTCATCCATTTTCACAGAAAATACTATGTCATATCAGTGGTGCAGACAGAATTTGGGGATTGGGAGTTGGGTAGTGAAAGGTTTGGTAGAAAGCACCGTGTCCCATAGTCACTTAAGTCACTTAAGCCAATGCTTAGTCATCACAACAACTAAGAGCATTCATTAATTCATTCATTCATTTTCTGTAACCGCTTAATCCATACTAGGGTCACGGGTACCCGGAGTCTATCCTGGGGTCTATGGGCGCGAGGCAGGGACTCACCCTGGGTGGGGCGCCAGCCCACCACAGGGCCGCACACACACACACACACACACACACACACACACACACACACCATTCACTCACACACCCACACCTACAGTCAATTTAAAATCCCCAATTCACCTGACACGCATGTCTTTGGACTGAGAGAGAAATAACTAAGAGCATGCAAATAAATTGATCACAGAGAAGCATGGAGAGGAATACAGTGTTAAATAAGTGGTATTTACACCTGAGCTCAGTTTAACCACAAACACATCCAGAAGTGTGAAGATCAGCACCAGAACATCCATGTGGGTGGGGGGTGATTTGAGTGGCTGCAGTTCTGAGGTTCATGTGCATGTAACTCAAGATCTTAAACTTTGCGCATTGACCTGCACACTAATTATTATTTGACAAATGCATTATTTCAGTATGTGCTGTGTACTTTGCTAATTATTGTGAAGGCTTAGGCTAAATTTTGTTTTGACAAATTTTATTTCAGGCTAATTTAACTGTTTTTATTTATTTATCATGTATGGCATTTTAGTATGAAATGTTTACTTATGTAAAATAAGGTTTTATTAGCTTTTATTAAATTTAATTCAATTTAAGTTTTTTAAGTGACCGTGTATATGGTTCTGGAGAACGTTTTCTTTTTCTTGTAGAGATATTTTTGGCAATAGCATCACAGTGAGAGACACGGGACACAACTCCTGTGCTGGAGTGAAAGTAGAAGTAATCTTGGCAAAATAAGCTCCCCGGACAAAAGAACAGTCACATACATGATTTCCTCTGTAATACTTGCTTATGCACTTCCTTGTCTTAATGACAGTGCTAATCCTGCCAGCTAAGGATTACACCACTCTCTAGAGTGTTCCTGTCCATTTTAGCCTGTTCTTCTACTCACTTTGTGCTTTATGTCCAAGCAGAACACAACACAGATACTCCCACATTCCAAGAAGACAACTATAGAGTGCATAGTTTCAAATCTGTGTGATTGTTTCAACAGACACTAACCAGCACTTATATCTATTAACCATTTAAACATCTGTAATCTAGGTGGTAAATTATGGAGGGGTTAATCTGTAGGTAATCTATGGAGGGCTATCCAAATAAAATGCGATATTTTCTGTCTGGTGGACTTAAGTACTTTCAAGAACAGGTACCTTTGTATTTTAACTAGTAAAAGAAACATAGAGCACAATTTCTTTTACTTAAGGGTCAAAAGTAAAGGGACTGTGCATGGCTGGCCTCTTCCTTACCGTTTAACCTACATCCTACAACTTGTATATTTAGTTTAGGAAATTAGTCAAATTTCAAAATGTAAAATTTATCTCTCACTAGAGTCTGACTTATACTACATTTGAATTCCCAGGTCTAGTTACAGCTTCTAACCAACAACTGGAGAGTCTCATTTTTGAAGGACTAGTTCAGTGAAAGATAGTTTGCTTCAATTTAAAAGTGGACTATTTTAATACAGTGACAGTTAAAGTTTGGGAAACTAAAACAGAAAGAGTTAATTAAAATGCAGTTACATAATAATGCAGTTATAATACAGTTAAAGTTCTTAAGTAACATTTGTCCACTACTGGTCAACAGGCCAACAGCTGGATTAGATATTTGGTTGTTTGTGTGTGTCTATGTACTTGTATACTGATATGACGGTATGATATGATCCATGTCTGTAATCATTTGCTATTACGTGTAATTATTAAAGCAAGCACCTTAAGTATCACCTTTAGTGTATCTTATTTCTCTCTCCATTTTGAGCAACCTGCAATTACTCATTGACTCATTGTAGAACAAATGAATATAATACACATGAGGCCTCGGTGGTTTGAGCATTCCTGCATGGGAATTGGTATTAGAGTGCTAAAGCATTATGAAACACAGATGGGCCATGCGAGGCCTGAACCTGGAATCTTCTTTCTCTCTCTCTCTCTCCCTCTTTTTTTTTTTTTTTGTTCCGTGCAGCCAAGCATCTTTTCCCAATAAGGCGAGCAGGCGGATGTTGATTGAAAGAGCCGTACCATTTTCATTATAGTCAACATGCTAATCTGATTTTCTCCCTCTCTTCTGGGCAATCACATGGCACCGGCGAGGATGCTGGAGGAGTGGTAAAAATTACCGCGCCGCTGTCCTCTGTGTGAGCTGAAAGATGGGCTGATGTTAAGGAGGGGAAGGTCACAAGTTAAGGATTGTCAGGTTCAGAGTCAATATGAGCAGTGTATTATCATTACCCCGGTGTATTATGAATACAGGAGCCTATATCCATATGTCTTACTGTAAGTTAATGAAATGTGTTATGACCGTCCCAGTATTATGGATGGTAACGTCTCAGTGCACATTGAGAAAGAGTCTCCTGATGGTGTATGATAATAATAATAACACAGCTTTGAAGTGTCCCTCTACTGTAAGCACTTTTTTACTCAGAGTGTGCATAATGCTATTGTCAAGAGGCCTACAGCTGGATTGGATATGTGTATTTTACCTTAAGCATCGCGTTTCCGTGCTTGTGTGTGTATTTAGCCAGTTGTGGGAAATGACACAATGTTGGAAAACACATTAATGATATGGGGGGTTTAGCTGGTCCCCAAGATTAGTGGGTCCCCCAGTCTTTAATTGTTTTTTTTGGTAGTGTTGAGTCAATGTTGCTCAATGGGAACACTCCATAAAGTCAGTTTTACAAGTGTATTTGTGTGTGTGTGTGTGTGTGCACTTGTAGATTTCAAGCAAGGGT
This sequence comes from Brycinus macrolepidotus, assembly GCA_037974445.1. Taxonomy (NCBI): domain Eukaryota; kingdom Metazoa; phylum Chordata; class Actinopteri; order Characiformes; family Alestidae; genus Brycinus; species Brycinus macrolepidotus. The sequence continues at coordinate 21,602,642 of JBBPCZ010000042.1, forward strand.
CTAAAAAACACTGAACTCTTCACCTTGTATTTCCTCTCCTGATTTCCTCTCCAAAGCCGAGCGGATGAGCAACGCATCGATTCAGAGAGACGTGCTTAGGGGTAGAGATAGAGAGACGAAGGAGAGAACAAAGCAAGGAGAAAAAAAAACTAACAAACAAAATAATAAACAGTTCCATATTCATTTGCTGCCTTTGTCCTTATCAGTCTGCTCACTCCCCCCCCGCCATCTCTCTCTCAAGCGCTTGCTCCCTCGCTCCCTCTCTCTCTGCATGGCTGGACTAATTGAGTATCTAAACAAACTAATTAATCACTGGCATTGGTGAAAGATGGACAGGTCCGGCGAGGTGATGTTCATCAAACTCGCCCAATTTGTTTTTTAATCCCTGCAGCAATTTATTTGCTGAATTTGCACATTTTCCCCTCCTCTCTTTGCCACGGCCAAGGTTAACCGTACACATGCTCATTTACTATTTATGATTTTGCATAGCGGATAAGTTCTGTCTCTCTCTCTCTCACTCTCTCTCTCTCTCTCTCTCTCTCAGTGTGCGATTCATTAATCAAAAATAATGAATAAAATGATCCTTCTGACAATGCTCATAGCCTCGCAGGTTTCAAGAGAATAGCCAACCAACTTTATTAATCAACAACTTGCTGATTAATTGTAACAAAGTGTCTTCCATAAATTTCCGCCTTTGTTTTAATAGTACCTTGCCTAACACTAACAATGTCCCCGGTGACTTCAGATTTATTGAGCATTTCGACTATTGAGGAGAAGGAGAGGAGGTGGCATGATTTTGGAGGAGAGTTAAAGCACCAAGTCATCTGGCGAGGTGAGGTCCAGAACGCCCTTCCCTTGGTCTGTTTTGAAAAACTTAAAGATCCTTTTGAACTGAAGTCTTCCAAACACTCCAGGGCCGCTGTAATGGCCGCTGCTTGCCCTTCCATGACTCCGCTCCCCCTCCTCCCCCCTCGGTTTTGGCCTTGCTTGGCTCTCCGTAGGATAAGGTGAGGCGCAGGAGTAAACCATTAAGGATGACAGTTTCACTTTTCTCCCTCTAATTACTTGTTCCTGCCTATGTGGCATTTCTTAGAAAAATTTGTTGAATAATGACCGGCATTAAAATGGAGACTCTTAAGAATTTATATGCGCTGCTTAATTTATCATGTACTTTCTTTATCTCTTGCCTGGATTTATATCCAAAGTGTCGCAGGCCCCCTCTGCCTGCTGACAGCGCCGTCATTTTCTTAAGGGCACGGCATGTATATCAGTGACAAATTTCCCTGACGCCACGCGCTACCGTCCCAACAGCCCTCGCGCGCTCACTCCTGCACAGACATTGTTTATTTGCACTTTAGAGATACTTAAGAAGCGCTTACACAGTCACTTATAATGGCAAATGATTACAGATATGAATCCAACAAAGTTATTTTTGCCCGTCATATCGGCGGCGAGCAATTTTCACACTTTAATATTTGCTGTGGGAGAAAAATAAAAGAAAAAAAAAAGTTACCCAGAATGAAACTCAACAAGTCAGCATTTAGATAAATGTATTGCTGGGGAAATCATCGTTTTCCGTTTTCAATTTTAATAAAAGCAGTGCAGCTGGATGTCCTCACTCTTTACTCTTTTCGTCTTGTGATTAATATCAGTAAGAACACATTTAGATCCACCCGGCAAAATCATCCCAGTGTGGGGAGTTTGAAAAGAGTTTGTAGAATAATTCTAAATCTATTCATCTATCTGTCTATCTATCTATCTATGATATCTATATATCCAGATCTCTCTCACTCTCTCTCTCTCTCTCTCTCTCTC
>JBBPCZ010000042.1:21612122-21640460 GCA_037974445.1 Brycinus macrolepidotus
AAACTACACAACACTCTTCCATTATTTTACAATTGCAACAGTTGAAATCGTGATGTTAAGAGCAGTGTGTGTGTGTGTGTGTGTGTGTGTGTGTGTGTGTGTGTGTGTGTGTGGCCACGTGAATGTGGCATCTGTCTGTGATAATGCGAGTGAGTGTGTGTGTGTGTGTGTGTGTTGGTTTGGATTATTATTTTTGTCTAAAGCAGCCCATTAAGCGAACACTCATAACAGCATCTAATGGTACGTGTCAGTCTCTGGCCTCAGCACACAGGCCACGTTTAAATAATTCAGCACAGCAACACAACGAGTCTATTCTGCTTCTTTACTTTCAACATGGTTACCGTCCTTCACCGCCACCCCTACTTATATCTGAAAGCCTCTTTGGAAGGGTGGGGACCTTGTTTCTCTTTAAATATCTCACTAGTACACCACAAATTCATGTCTTTAATGTGAGCGCTTATTTACATTAACCAACAGTGTATTATTCATCTAATGCTGGTTTTAAACCCAGCGGTACAGTCCGGTTCGGTAAAGATATCATGGATCATCGTTTCCGTTGCCAAGCAAACCAAACCGCAATCATCACAAAATCATCATGCGTCCTCACTTGACTCGGATGATCACATTAGGTGAAAAACGCTAGCAAGCCAGAATCTTTGCCTGAGATTCATCAAAATTTAGAGTGATGGCTTATTTACACCATATATGACATTTCTGATGAAAAAATATGCACTTGTAATGCAGTAGAATCTTCACACCAAATCCAATGGTTTAGCTTTGTTAACACTGTGAAGAAGAAGGAAAAATGTATTGCTGGAGTAGAAGCGATTATGAATCGATTGTTTTCCGTACTGCACATAAATGGCACGCACATTGAATACACCCCATTCTACAAAATGGCCGGTAATAAACATACAATCATGCATCAAGATAAGCAAAAAATGGCTATAAACACTCGCTGTGTTAAACTATGATACTCACTGTCATTCCTAGACATTCAGCCATGACCCTCCATCCATATATTTTTTAACCTCTGGATATTTTATATTCAGTGTGTTGCTTGTCATAAACATTTTACATGTTGTACATGTAAGGATGTAAAGATGAGAAGTTCTGCTGCCATCTGTTTGGACTGCAGCAATGATATCCTGATTTATAATAGCTCTGATTCAGAATTGTCCAAAGTGTTGCAGTTAGTTTTGGACTAATATGTGTGTGTTTATTTAAAAAAAAGACTTGTGTCAGTAGACCATAAAAGCTGAAACAAACTAAGATTGACCATCGTTACTAATGTTTGTGCTGTTTGTGTTTACTGTCAACACTAGTGTTGAGAAATCAGGTGACCATCACACAATCCTTCTATTTTTGTGATTTTGTGATAAAGGTACAAAACTGAGGTTTTTGGATGATGTAGAAGAACCATTTTTGGTTCTTCAAACACCTTTCATTGTTTGGTTCTTCAACCATTTTTATAGATGTGTGAGTGTCAGAGTTCATGTTATGTCATTTCTATACCACTTCTGTACTGATTAAAGTGCTGAAATTGTATATACAAGTAAACGTACAAGAATTGACCAAGAATTTTAGAAAAAAAAACCTTAATTTGGGACATTTTATTTCGGCCGGGTGAAAAAGATACAGCTGTTATTCAGCCCAACGTTCCACCAATATTATGAATTCTGTTTGACTCGCCATCTGGCTGTGTGAGTGTTTATCAGAACATATGTTCTCTGGTAACACTGATCCTCCCCAGGAATAAAACAAAGCCCCTCGAACACTGCAATTACGATATGTGCTGGCTTCCACGAGAATGCGGCCCGATTCGATTGCATTCGTCAAAATGGATTTCCTTCTTTACCCCCCACCCATCCACCCACCCTTCATTTTTTTTTTTTTTTTTGTGTCATTTCTCCTCTTTCTCTCCTCTCCATCCGTCTCTCCCTTCCCTTCTCTCCTGCAGTGGTACTTTTTAAGTTCAGAGACTGAGAGCATGTCTTCATTAGCTGCATTAACATTCAGCGGCTGTAGTAAATTCTGACAGTGAAAAGGTCCCCGTAACCTTTAGTTGTGCAGAAATTTACTTCCCAAGAAAATTACAGCTGGCACTGTCTTAATTAATGCTCGCTTTCTTTGCTGAAAACCCAGGGCTTGTCAGGAGGAGAAGAGGAGAGAAGAAGAGGGTGGGGGGGGGGGGAGCAGGGGGGAGGGGGTGAAAAAAGAGAAGGAGAGGCGAAAAGTAGGAGAAATAAGGAGAGGAAGCGGATTGTGGAGAAGGCTGGATGTTCCGAGGGGCCTTGAGGAGCGAGCCGGTGATGATAAGTAAGTAACTCACCACCCCTGACAGTGTTCTTCTGTTTTGGTGCTCGGGCTGGAGGGCGGTGGTGGTAGTGGTTGGGTGGGGGGTGGCTGAGAGGGGTGCCTCCTCACACATATGCATTCTCTCCTTGCTCTTTTTCCCTTCCTCGTTTTGGGCTTTTTGTCTTCTGACGTGGTATAAAAATGAAATCTTTGGCAAAAAAACTAATACATATTTTATCCCCCGCTATCTCCTGGCCGCACGTTGCGTAGCGCGGCTTTCTGGAGGAGCACTGAATCTTCCCTAATACCCAGGCCACCAATACGGCGGAGAGGAGGCCACAAACAGATTAGAATACAACAAACAATCACTTCTTAGCCCAGGAGAAGAGGGGTGAGAGTAGCTCCTGTCGAAATGGAAGCAGACTGGGCCGAGATTGGCAGCCATGTTCAGGATTATGTGATGAATCCTAAGTGTGGAGCATCGGGCGCATGTACAGTGCTTGTTATGTAAAATAATGCAGTGAAACGACTAAGCTCCGAGCCACAGGCTTTTGTCACATACATGGACGTACAACATGCAGAACTGTGTAATCAGTCATACCTGATTATGGCCCAGCACTAAACACTACATTATGTTCCCTGTGCATTAATTGCATTGCTATGACAGAGGAGTTGTCATTAAGTTCCTGTTGGGCACAGGTCTAGAGGGCTAATGTGTGAATATTTCCTATAAAGTGATGTTATTTTCCGCACCTGTCACTAAGTCCAAGCCCTCTGGGTTTGATCATTAACCAACACCAGAGGGGGAAACGTCTCTCTGTCTTTCTCTCTCTCTCTTCTCCCGTCTCTCTCTCTCTCTCTCTCTCTCTGCAGACACTAATTAGCGGTTCTGACTCACAGAGTGCTTGATAGACAAATGTCAGAAGACTCTTGTGTGGCGTATTAATTGCTGAAATGAAAGCTGGGGGCGACAGCAGATGAACGTGCCGATCTCGCTGTACAGATGTTTTTTTTTTCTTTTTTTCAAAATTTACAAGTCAAATTAGTAATGAAGCAACAGTGTCAGAGTTAATCCGTCCTCGGCATTAAATATTAGTGATTTTGGATTTAAATACAATTTGTTCAGTGTTCTCTTTGATGCAGTACTATAATGATGAGTCATTTAATAGATATAGAGCAAACTTAAAGTTATAACTTAAGTATAGTAGAAAAAAATGCTTGCTATATTAAAAGAAGATACAGTAACAACAACAACAACAACACAATGACAACAACAATAATAATAATAATAATAATAATAATAATAATAATAATAATAACAGTAATAGTAATAGTAATAGTAGCAGTAGTATTGCTGGGGCCTTTCCCACCCTTAAAGTCAGTTTATAATTGGAAAAACATATACATTATGTTCATTATAAGGAAAAAGAGTGAAAATATTCAAAATAAAAAGGTACATGTTAAGTTTAAAGAATACAGTATAATCTCAATACATCATCTCCAAGTGTAGTCTCAATATTAGTCATGGACATAAAACTGTATGGCAAATGGCAGAATATGAAGTGAGAATGCACATTTAAATACAATTTATAATGGCAGCTTAGAAATGTTAACGATGAATGTTACAAATACTTGTTTCATTATACAATGGTCACCATTAAACAATGTTTCTTCGTTTTAAATGTGTTTCAAGGCTCACCGCATGATGCCAGAGCGGTGGAAAACTCAAAAATGAAAAAGCGTCAAAAGCTCTTTTTCACTGGTCGAAAGCCCTCAGTAACTACACACAGATCCTGCCACGTTCATTTGACTAATTGAGCAAGCCTATCTTCTTACGAGGGGGAAAAAGAGCAAGAGAGTCATTTTTGTGACTGAAAGTGGCATATTACTATCACTCCAGCAGCTCAATAAGGTATACCAGTTATATCGACTAATTAAAACAATTAAAACATGGAGGGCCTGGTATCTAAATTTTCCATGTCAAGCCTGAAGTCAGCTTATTAAAATAGTCCTCTAATGAGCTGCAGACAGTGTCTCACTGTCTCTCCTCTCCTCCGGCCCTGTCTCCTCTGGATAGAGGGAGAGAGAGGGAGAGAGAGAGAGAGAGAGAGAGTCTGCGCAGAGACAAACCTCACACATTACATCACATTTTCACAGTATTACTATGCCGTCGCTTTCTCTGTGTGTGTTCCGTAGTCAGTCACAGTTCTTTCCTGGTCCTTCATGGTGCAAAAATATATATATATTTTTTTACCGTTTTATGTGCAACGCCAGCTACGTTCTCAGCCCTAGACAGACCACCACCAGCCAAGTTCAAAGCACCTTTTAATCAAAATGGCTTGGTGAAGAGGGGTCTCATTAGCACAGAAGAGGATCCTAGTAACATCACGATTCAAATTATCGGAGAACTTCCCACTACCGTCGAGGAGGCACCTCCAGTATGCATTTTTAACCTTGTCTTGTGTTCACCATTCAATGGCCGTAATGTCCTCCTAAACATTACACTGACCTTTGCAATGCCTCCCTTTCTAATTCCACCCTGTCGCCTCCCTCACACCTTTTTCTCACCGCGGAACGTAAGCACTCGAGCCTTGTCCCGTTCCGATGATAAACTGCTACTGATTCCATGATTCCAAACTGTAATTTTCCGAGTGCAGAGGTAGGACTCAGACGATTGATCAAATTGAGGAGCAACTTGAGCAACCCTTTCCTCTTCTCTCTCTCTCTCTTTCTCTCTCTCTCTCCCCTTGCTCTCTTGCCCAAAGACCCTCTTTAAATATTCAGCTAGATTTATGAATGGTCACTGTCTCCCTCAGCTATTTATATCTCCTATATTGACAGAAACACATTCTGGAAGAGGAATGAAATTTTGGTTTCTGTGAGTGCGACTAGGGGGAAGTTTGATAGAGTGTAATCTGACACAGGAACGGGGGGGGTTGTGGGTGGGGGGGGGTCTGAAACATTCAGATTAATGTATTTTGGGGAACAAAAGTAGACAAGGATTTATTCATATTTTCCCTCCCTTTTTATGAAAAATTCAAATGAAGGTCAATTTGCAGGATTACCTGCCTCTCTGTAAAATGTCTCAAGACATTTGTCAGGGAGTATATAAAAAATTAAAAACGTGGCAGACTATATTACTAGAATGGCAAAATAAAGGATGGGAATCTGACAAATTCGTTTACCTTTGTGTGAACACATGCCTGGTTTTAATGAATATGCATGCTAATGTTAGGCACGCTAATCAGCTAGCATTTTGTTTAGGCACATGGCTCCCTGTCCGAGATCGCATACGGAGATTTTTCTCTCATTACCTGTAGGGGGTCGGAGCCAACTCTCTGTCTTTGTCCCTGCCTGCTGAACGCTGCCCCTAGTTGGCCTCTGCTTACACTAACATCAGAGACATGCTGATCTCCAGGGACGCTGGGGATCACCGTTCGATCTGATTATTTGGGGAAGGACAAAGTGTTCGTGTTGATGAAGAGCCTGCTCGAAAATCTGGGAGTTGCACAAATCAATGTGGATCCACTGGGCCCTGGAGCATTGATCACGCCCTTCCTCCGCATTGACAATCCATGCCTTGTTTAGCTATGTGCGAGAATGGGGCAAAATGAGCCTCCGGTGAAGGTTTTTTTTTTTTATTATTCCTTCAATCCGGTCCTTTTCTTCCCTCAGCCTCCCTGCCTCCTTCATCCCCCAGCTCTGTATTGACAGGCCGCCATGATTTATAATCACGCATTCAGAAGTTTTGAGTGAAGAAGCAGGCAAAGTTTTCAGCTCGGTTTGACAGTCTGGTACACATGCTTGAGGCTGGGGGTTGTGGAGGGGGGGGGGAAATGTGGAGATTCAAGCCTTTTAATTCCCTGCTTCACCCATGGCTTTTTAAAAAGAGAGAAACATTGTCTCGCCGTATCGTTTGCGGTGGAATCAATCCGCGAGAGCTGGCGAGAGACGCTCAAATGAGGGCCGCTCATTATGGCGGGACGTTGTTTGTCCAGGAATCCTTTTCCTCCCACCTTGTTAGAGATGTCCAGCCTGCGTAATTGGATCCGTCTCCAAGCTGCAGAGCTTTCACACCGACAGACGTTCACGTAGCGAGAGCTCACGTAAATGACAAATGTTCCGCCTCTCCAGGAAAGATGACCGTTTAAAGGAATGACGTCTCGTTATTAGGCCCGGCAGACGAATTTTGAAGGCTCTGGCAATCTCTCCAGTGATGAGTAAAGGAATCACTTCACTTAAGGCTGTCTGCGTTGATTTGAATGCAGGCAGCTACTTTTGATTTCATTCAGCAAATGTGTTTGTAACGAACAAACATTTACTCTGAGGCTAATTGCCTCTGAGGCATGCGAAAAGTGTATTATTATGAAACCATCAGGACTTGAAGTCTGAGTTACTTCACGAATCCGGTGCTGCTCTTTTTTTTCAGGTGAGATGAGCACATCTGAGATCATTTGACTGGATGGTTTATCGTTCAGAGTAATCAAACACAGTGTAGTCTTCTCGCAGGTAAGAGCGAACCATCTGTTTCCAGACACCACAGTTCAGCACGGACATTCCAAACACAGGTGACTGCTCTTTCTGCTGTTGTTGTTTATTGAAATGCAAGACGTTTCTGATTAAATGAAGGATTTGTTTAGGTCCTGGATAACTGCGTAATGACATTCATGATATGTGAGTCATACTTTCACCTGGCAATGTGTTCTGAGCTCAGTCGATATGATGAAATTTTTTTTCATACACACGGAACCACCTGTTGATCATGGACCCAAAATTCAACAAAACTGGTTCTCATGACAGCATTAGACCTCTACTTTATTAGAAACCATATCCTGCATTGACCTTCAGCCTTCGAGGTATATCATGTGAACATAAGATGACAGTGTCTAGAACCACCAGCATTGTCTATTATGGTTAGATCCTGTCCATACCCAAGAACTAGGATTCATTACCAAAACAAAACTTGCTACAACTGTAATAAAGTGATTGCAATATAAATTAAAAAACAATTCAAAAAAAGACTGATTTATGGCCCTTTTTGAAGGTATCTTCCTTCATCCATTCATTTTCAGGGCAGATTATCCTAACCAGGATTGCAGGGGGTACTGGAACCTTTCCCAGTGCTCATAGGTGGAGAAACGCCCTGGACAGGTTGCCAGACACACAGCAAAACACCTTCACACACAGTCACACCTGGTGCAATTTAGCATCTCCAGTTCACCTGACATGCATGTCTTAGAACTGTGAGAGGAAGCAAGAAAGAATAGGATATATATATACACACACACACAGCATACATGCTAAAGATATTTCTGTACGAGTGTTTGTAGCAGACATAAGCAGTCTCTGTCCAAATATTTTATCTAATCTTTCAGTTTTAAAGATCTTGCTAGTTGTACTAGTCTGTAATTTGTGAACTGTTCTTGGTACTTGTGCATGTGCAATATAGGAAAATATTTCCCAGTTGCTAAAATGATCTAAAAGATGAACATCTGCCCACTTGACTTGATTTAGATCAAGTCAAGTCAAGCGTAGGGGTATTTAGTGTCCTTCCTCATTGTATCTTGTATACATTGGGAGTTTGTCCTAAAGGCCCAAAGTGCAACACTCAACAGCAAGACCACATGAAGATCTAACAATATGTGTAGGGAAAAACATATACTTGGGTAATTTGTATATACTAATGTTATCGTATTGTACCTACATTTTAGTCACTTTTGCACAGTTTGAAAACACCAGCCTCCCTTTATATTGTGTGGAAATGTCCTAATGAATGGACTGATCAAAATGGTCTAAAATGGACCAATCAAAACTGACTTGGAATACAAATATTTTTCCTTAACTTCTTATATTTTTATGAGCATTTTTCTTGCTTCTTTGGTAATGCTACCATTTTGGTGATATAAGGTTTTGTATTGAGAGTGATATGTTTTGTTTTTGTCTATTGACAGCTATTTATGAAGAATAATACAATTAAGATCTATATCTTTACCCTATATAGCTAGTGTAGCAAGGATCTAAAACAAACAAGCAAGTAAACAAGCAAGCAAACAAACAAACAAACAAAAACAATAACATTTCCTCGACAGTGATGCTGTGAATTGTACAGCAGAGTTATCACACACTAAACAAAGGAAGTGGATTTATTTCACACATACGCTGACAAAAAAGCGAAAGGGTGATTTAAACACTTTCAATTTGGGGTGGAACATTACTTTAATTCACCGATGCATGAAACATTAAAATGTAGACGGCACTAAAATGAAGGCAGACGAAGGGAGAGAGAGCGAGAGCTTTCCAGTGAGGTGGATTTATTAGGAGTGGCCCATGCTCGTTTGCTGCCATTATTAGCTGATTAGGTGTTGGAGGGAAGAAGGGACCTGGCAACCTCACAAGCCGAGAGGTGTGAGCCATTTTACATTTGCACGCAAAATGGAGCCAGGATAATTAGGATGACATCGGCAGAATATTCTGACTATGATGAAGGAGGGTGCTGGGGGTTGGTAGAAAAGCAGAAAAGAAGATCCGTAAAACAAACTTGGCATGAAAAAGTTGGGTGTAAAAGTTGTCAAGATGAGTAACGAAAGAAAAGAAATATGTAGAAAACATAAACAAAGATTAAAATACATTCAAATGTTTGACCTGCAACAGTGTTCTCTAGAAAACATACAATGCATATGCAATACACAAAGCTCAGCAAACTGTACCACAAATGGGAAGTGTAGAAAATATCAGAACCACCGCTCAAAAGGCTAATTGACCATTTATTGTTGCTGAACAACACAGCCTCCCTCTAGCCCATCTATAAATCAACCTAGACCACCACATAGCACCATTGCTATATTACTTGAGTGGTGGACCATTCTCATCACAACAGTGATACCTACATGTTGCATGTTAATGTGTGTTATGCTGGTAAGAGTGTATCACACATTTACTTTTTTGGCCCATTTTGAAGGTGTACATCCCCTAATTTGATAGAAAGTTTTAATGGTTTTCTAAGAGAACACACATCTACACATTTTACTGCCCATTTACTGTTTATTTGAATTAAAAAATAACAAAACATGAAATGGATTCTAAATTGACCGTAGGTGTGAGTGTAGAAAAGTGAATATTAAATGTTAATTATTTGTAGTAAAACATATGCTAAATATCGGAGCTAGTTATGGCATGTTTAAGCAGGAAACAAAAAAAAAACAAAAAAAACTTTGTTATATGGGGTAAAATGGCAGTGGAAGGTATAAATGCACTACTTATACTTTTCTATGTATACCTCACACACACTTCATAAATGCCTAGAACTTAAGTGTTTCCAAATATTGTCGAAGAAACAACTATCCAGTTTTAATGTTCCAAAAAAAGAAAAAAGAACCTAAAGAGAACATTTTTCCCACCCAGGTAACATGAAGTGGAGTATAGTTTTACTGAAGAGTTGCTAGGTAGTGTAAAAGCTGCAGACTCGTGCTTTAAAGTGGTAAAAATTTCTTCTGCAGACCACGCAGCTCCGCTGCTTCCCTCCTGGAGGCTCACGTCCTGTTTGCACACTGATTTAAACCTAGCGGGTCAAACCTCTCTGCTTCCTTCCTGTCTGACAGGAAGTCATGAGGGCATGCAGGTGTTTGTATGTCTTTCTCTGAATCTATTTGTCCACTGGGTATTTTCAGCTCTGATTATTGTAGTGGCAAAGTTGATGCATGCTCTTAGGTGGTGCATAAACAGAACACAAGCCTTTATTCACATTTATAGCTCTCCATTCCAAGCAGAAGTTCATTTGTTGAGACATTAAACAAATAAAGTGTATTCTAAAAATGTATTCATTAGAGAAATATATCAAATAAATATCACTAAATTCTTAAGACGTCTACATCACATAGACTTTGTCACCACTCTTTAAAAAATAAGAAGTCTCAAAATGGTTTTTGGCTTAGATGTGCAGTTCTAGAAAAAATAATTAGCACAGACCTTTTACAAAAGGTTCTTTTAGGTTCTTCAAACTTTCAAAAGGTTCTTCACAGTCACATATTTCATTTATCTCATAATGGCTGACCGACCTAAGTAAGGCGACGCACTTCCAGGAGATACTTGTGATGCTTTATTTTCAGGATTTGGTGGGAAACACAAAAAGGACATGCTGAGACTCAGTGTGGCTTTGGATATACATTCAAACAGAAACAGTCCCTGAGCGAGACACTGAACTCCAGATAAACAGTCAAACAAAAACAGTTCCAGAAGCCTCTTTGAAGCCCACCGTGCTGTAAGAGGGGGAAGCCCAGAAAGTGCCAGGTCTGGCCACAGGGGTCTAACTGGTCAGTGTCATCCAACATGGGAGAGGGACCGCCAGGTGTACTTGTTTCAATCTCTTTACTACAGAAGACACACACAAACAATTAAAAAGAACCACACTAGCAAGTTGGCATGATGGTGAACAAACCTCAGGTTCTAGACAGGCCTGGCTTAAATAAGGAAACACAAACGAGTGACAGATGATACTAATTGGAGTTGCAGACCAAACCAAAATGGGGAAAAAAGAAGGGGAGGCTTCAGCAGAGCCTCTGTCAAACCAAAGTCCTATAAATTCAAAGCAAAATCAAGGCAGAGTGTTACAATTGATCAAAATTTGATCTTTAAACCAGTTTTGGGTTTTACTTTTGGGCTCCTTAAGTCCCATAAATTCAAAACAAAACAAAGGCAGAGTGTTATAATATATTTTGAAAAAGTTATCTTTGAACCCTCCACTGACCTGGTCTTTAGGAACCCAAAAGTGGTTCTTCTTTCTCATACAAATACCTCTTTTTACCACCTTCAGTTTTAAAATGAGTACTTGTAACCAAATCCAACTCAAAGCACTGGAGATATCAGTCCAAAAATACAATAAATCAAAGCTCCTACACCCCTCTGCATGTGGCACGGCAAAATGGAGGCCAACCCTGCTCTTCTGTTCTAAATCTGCCCAAGAGAGTGGAGGTAATTCTGCAGAGCAGTCCCTGTTGTTGCTATTATCTGCTTTATTGAACATAGCACCCCGTTTCCAGGGCCATTTACATAAACGGAGGAGTCTATATATTAAAGAAGCACCAAATGACTCATGACTTGGGGGGGAACGGAGGCCCCATCCCTCTTTACCACCCCCCTCCTCCTCCTCCCTTCAGATTCCCCACACTCCACTCTGACTCTCTCTCCACCTCTGCATTGCAAAGCCCCTTACATTAAATTGTGATAGATGAAGAACGGAGGCCATTCATACAAATCAATGACTTTAGTGTATGTGTCATTAGCTTGAGAGATGCAGGCAACGGTCAGTGCCATAAATCAAGCGATGATCGGCCTGTCTGCGAGGCAGCGCAGCTCCCCGCACGGCCGCATGCATTAGCACACAGGAGAGAAGAGCAGAAAAGGAACAAGAAAGTGGCTCGTCTGCTTATTAGCGCCATTCTGGGCTAGCACGTCAGCTAGCGCGTCCTGAGGAATGCATCGGTTTCTTTGTTTATTTACAGTGGAGATGAGGACGGCCATCCCCAAAGATCAGGCTGGCTGCTGGATTAATGGCACACTGCTCTGGCTACCTTGGTGGCGATACTGATGGCAAACACCCTGCGACCTAAAACTCCAGAGAGACTGTGGTCAATAGCAGACCCCTTCACCCAGTGTGGCACAACGGGGAAAAAATCATTCCCTCCATCCCTGAGAGAAAGAAAGACAAAAGAAAACAAGAGAGAAAGCCAGATTAATAAAATGTGTGAGACCACTCACATGAAACAGTAGAAAAGTAGAGTCAAATCTAGGAAAGCACCAAAGAAGCATCTCTGTTGTGTCAGAAATAGTGACCTATATGGCATGAAGCTAAATTTATCTATAATTCTATGGTCATTTCCTAGCCAGTTAAATATATAGCATAAACTAAGAAATGCACAGTGAATGAGAAAACATGAACCCTTTTTAACACAATTTACATATCCTATTATGACTATTGGAAACTGTCAAATGTGCTCATGGCAGCCTTGGACTTTGTGCTTATTCTGAAAGCTGAAAGTGTTCCCTTGAAATCTCATTGTGTGGCTTTATGTACCAGAATTAACATTTACATGATCAATTCCTAACTGCTGTTCATCTGAACTAAAGTCGCTGCTTTCTTTGAAACTTTGCCTTTAAGACTGACATATGCAAATGGCCTCTTTCCTTATTGGCTTACTACAGGGCAGCCAATAAGGAGAGAGGCTATTTGCATATGTCAGTCTTAAATTCAAAGTCTAATTCAAAAGGTAGTCCAGGCTGGAACACCTCCTTTAATTTCAACTCGAATGGGCGGGGCTAAACTGTGCAATGATTATGCAGATATATGTCAATTTCGTGACACCACAAAAACAATGAATTCAAAAGAAGTTATTTTTGCTGTTTACTATTTTTATATAGATTGTATGAACTGGGGAACAAGTGTTAGGACTAAATGGGAGAAAGAACAATGTATATTTACTGTAAAGTTAAACTATATCTGTCCTATCAGTTTATCAGGTAGAGGATGATGCAATTTAAAAAAAATGCATTGCATCTCTATCAGGACAAGATGCCCTGGTTGTAATAAAGTCACTGTCAGGTTTAACATCAATTTGGAGTTTTCCCAAATGTTAAACATATGTATCAGATCATTTCTAGTCTTTACATTTTTCTCTTGTTCTCAAACAGAAGTTGAGGCTGCTCGGTTCAGATTCATTGATGTCTGACTGATTCTATTTCATGAACTTACGAGAAAAAGACTTTTTGAGAAAAGACGTCTAACTTTACAGTTAAATCTCAAATCCAAAGGTACTACTTACTCCGTAACCCCCCACAATGATATATTTTTAAAATTTCTTTTGTGCAACTTCAAGTAAATGCATAGATCACTATTATCCAATGACAAAAAGCATTTCTGAGGCAGTGATCCAGATAGAATTTCAGAATTTATGAGTCCACAGCCATTCGGTAAGTGTGTTTAGATTAGATTGGATCACATTACTTGAAGAGGAGAGGAACTAAGAGAGTTGGACAGCTTAACCTGTGGAGGGGCTTCTTCCCCCAAGTGACACTACGTTTTGAAACTTTAAGAATATTTAGATGCCACATCATAAAAATCTGTGATATAGGCCCTTTAAAATTCAAGACGAAAAAAATGAATCCAGATTCTGCTTGCACTTTAAAATAATCCACCGCAGTTATTCTTTCCCAGTGAATGTTCAGCAACCAACAAAAATGCATCTTGTGTGTTGTAACTTCAAACAAATAATTTGCATGAACATCCAAAGTATAATAATCTGCTTTTTTTTTTGTTTGTCTCTCTCAGGCTTTATGGGCCAAATAAATATCGCTACAGCCGCACAAAACGAGTAGCCAGAGACCTCTCCCGAGACGGCAGCTGCATTTGATCTAAAGAAATTAAAAATAATTATCTCCTCATAAACAAAAGTTACATTCGTTTTCATCTTTGATGTCGGTGCTCACTCTTTTCCCCACAATAGTGTGGTGAATACGAATGAACTGTAATTCTCTCCTGTGATACGAGTAAATCAGCTGGTTTGATACAAGTTGTGAGGGATGTTCATTTGATCTGTGTCCAAGTACAAACACTGTGTGTGTGTGTGTGTGTGTGTGTGTGTGTGTGTGTGCACTATTTTCACGTCATTATTTAGTGTGTGCAAGTGTATGGTGTGTCTGTGTGTCTGTGTGAATATGTGTCTTTTGAGCTGAAACACACATACTGACACACACACACACACACACACACATACATGGACTGGCATTTATTCAGTTTAAATTTACTGGAACAATGCACATGAATAAAATATGTAAATGTGTCAGTTTAGCCGAAGCGACTGTTCAACTGTGTACCTTGGCAGACCACTGAAAAGACAGTAGTGATGACATCTTATAACTTCTTATAACAGAACTTACAAGATAAGATAAGACAGTATAAAAAAAAAGCACAGCTGAAGTTTTAGAAATGATTTAAAGATGAGGGCCACTCACTTACTTTTGTACATTTTAAAGAGCCCATGTCCTACATTTTCTTGTTTTTGCATTTGGGATTATACATGCCAAAACAAATGGCTATTTTCCATTTTTACATTCTATTATCTGTCCTTGTCCCTTAGAATTAAACAAGCTGTTTTTGTTATTCTGCCTTTAAGACTGATATATGTAAATGACTTTGGTTCTGATTGGCTGCACTGTGTTGTACCTCATTCAAAAAGCAGTCAAGACTGAAAAACTTCTTATCATGTCAGTGTGAAAGAGCTGGATAAACTTTAGTAGGATGGATAGGTGGTCATGTGTAAATGTGTTGCTTTAAAAAACTAAATAAATTAATAAATAAACAAAACATTGGTTTTATAGCTTAGTTCTCCATATACCATCACTGTCAGGACAAAAACTTGCATCTCTAATTTTTATTTTTTTTTTTAGTTTTTGACTTAATTTGAAAATTCCAGTTGCTGTTAATATTATGGTCCAAAATTACTTGCAAACACATTTCTTTACATCGATTTCTATTAAAAGTTAGGAAGGATTTTTGTTTTTCCTTCTCTGTAAGTTATTATTTCAAAGACACAGCAATGATAAATGGAATGTTTGGACTGGACAGTGGACGATGCATTCCGTATAACTTTCTATTTAAAAAAGTGAGGATGGTGAAGATAAAGATTTACCACATGAAAAAAGATATGTCTAAGAATCTCTTTTAAGTCTAGGAAGTTCATTCCAAGCATCCAAGGGTTGTCTTTCTCATCACACACTGCTGTTTCAGAGAGAGTACATAAGCAACATCATGCTGTATATACACACATCCACTGCCCAAATTCCAGCTGCTCAGACTTTACATAACACCCTGAAAACATTCACAAAACGCTTCAAAGTGGCCTACTTTCCCTTCATTGCAAGTGTATGATAGTGTGCCATCTAACGTCCATGATATATGGCCACTGACACCATTAGACAAAGGTATTATTAGCAGATTAGGTGAAGGAGTCTGGCAGCGAGGTCCTAAAGAGCTGCAGAGCTGGGGGATGAAGGAGAGACAAAAAGCCAGAGGCTCCGTGAACTCTCCCAATTACTCCACTATGGAGCTCATACGGAGAGGGGTCAAGCGTGAACGTGGATAATGTTGCTGAAATGATCTCTCTGCTAGACTTAAACACACCAATATTCACCCCAGGGTTCCAACTCCAAAGCACATGGCTCTGTATAGGATGGTGTTACAGAGAGAAAAGCAAGAGAGTTTAAGAGTTTAATGGATAAACAAGTGAATGTGCTTAAGAAATCGAATGTTTTTGTAAGTTTACTGACCATCTGATTTGCATCACACATTATTATGACATTTCATAATCGATGACATGGCTAGTTTTGTCATAAATGACAGTCGTATTTGATTTGCACTCTGTATCAACAGGTTCAACTCATCACTTGTGACATTTTTCTGGGGATGCTCCAAAATGGAAATAGTAGTCTAAGTGGCTGATATCTAGTATCTGTCATGTACACGTCTGCCTAGGTTGTAGTCTTGTATGGCCAAATGCGATCTTGTAATGAGAACGTTTGGGGGACAATCGTTAGAAATTTTGGGCTGAATGAGGGTGTGAATGAACTATGCATTAAATTTCTAAGCAAATCTAGTATTTCATGAAAGCAGACCCCAAAAGAAAGGCCAATCGTGCACTTGTCCAATAGACAGCAAGCCTATCATAAGCCAAGTTATGGTGTGTCTGGAAAGACTTACCTAATAATGAGCATGTAGGTATGTGTTACATGTGCAGAGAACATTTAAGATGTGATAAAATAAGAATTAACTATTGTGGGGAGAAACGGTTCTATACAGTCTGTTAAACTTTAACTTCAGAAGATACCAGACCCCCGATTGCAGTACATCTATCCTTGCAAATCCAGTAAGAACAAATGAATTTCATTTTCACTCCTTAACTTAGCGGTGCCTAAACATTGTGATTACAATAAAAACATCATCAAATATTGGTTTGAAATACCAGTCAAATCTAAACATCTGTTTACTATATTATCAAGAAATGTGGCACAAACGTACAGCATGGATTTAGTTTGCATAAAAACAGTTCTGTACACTCTAAAACTTTCCATTAGGATCATATACTAAAAAATATGAATTCTGACTGACATTTCCGTCGTCACTTTTGACAAAGTTTCTCTTCAGTTCTCTTAAATAAGTTTCACTTATTTAAACAAGCTATGAACAGGAGTGAGACGATGTCAGATGTGTGTTGTGTGGGTGTGGGTATATATATATTTAAAATACATTCACATAAACACAGACAGACACACACACACACATTCACACACAAACACATACATATACAGAAGTGACAAGGAGGAGCGAGATCGAGTGAAGGAAAAAGACACCACAAGCACAGGGCAGGTGGTCTTGGAGGGCTTGGTGTGTCTACATTGCTGAAGCTCCAGTCACTACCTGCCTGCTTCTCTCTTTCCTCTCCTTGTTTTGCTTCCATCCCTTTAGTCTTGAAGGAGCCTAATTAGCTGCAGCCGAGGGCTGCTCTCCCCCTGCCCTTAAATCAGTAATTGGTTTCAGTGCTGAGACTGTCAGGAAATTAACATATCACACCCTGACAGCTGTTAATTTTTTTCCCTCTTATTTGTCATGTGAATCGCCACTGATTTGCCAGCGAGCATAACAAATGAGTGGTTGGTAATCAGGGGCCACTCGCGGGTGTGCGGAAGTGTGCGCGTGCGTGCCAGAGAAAGAAAGATGTGACACAGAGAGAGACGGCGAGGGGAGAAGTAGTTGGGCGAGACATTTTCAGTAAAGTGTGAGTGGGTGGATGTGTATTCAAAGCCTGGTGTTTTACATGTATATTTCTGGTGGTGTGAGAACAAATTTGTGTGCTGGTACATCCATACTGCATTTGCACTTCTAGGGCATCGAAAGGCCACATGGCTGGAGCCTGCCTGCGACCTAACCAGGCTGTCGTTTCTTATAGCTTGGCCGTTTCGCTGCTTATGGATGCATTTATGCATTTATCAGCTAGTTCATTTAGCAGTGAGGAGATCACGACCACTGACAGATTAGGCCACTCATGATTGCAGGATTAGGGAGCGATGGCCAAGTGGCTGATAAGATGGCCATTTAACACTGGAGATAAGATCGGCTGATGACTGGGGTCAGGTGAAGGACGTGGCTGCAATATTTCCTTTGCGCAAAGTGACTTTGCACAACACGCCTTTCTTACTCTGGGGACGGAAGTTTGTTTAGTTAAGAAAGAGCAAAGGATGACTCCTGATTGTTTTGCAGTTCTTAGTGATAATATGCTTTATATATATTTATAATTTTCTGCCATACAAGTCCAAAAATGAGTTCACCTACAGCCCATTCAGTCATATTCTAAAGAAACTAACAGAAACCAACCAGAAATCAGAAACTAACAGAATGCAATTTAGCAAACAACTCTATGACTTTACAGAATGGCTGAAACAAAAGAACACCCAGGTTATTCAGGCAAATAGTGAAAAAGCTGAACATGTTAGGACCCTTTATTGGTTCTGTTCGTTACACAAACGGAACAAACACAAACCAACAGAACACTTGAGTTTGTGTAGTAAATGACGGTAAATAATATCAAAGCTTTAATGATCTATTGCACTTGTATTTAACACACTCTAGCTCATTCTGTTGCTTAAGTGATATTTTCCTCCACTAGCATACTTTGTGAAGAAACAAAACAATACAAAAAAAACATTGCAAACATAATCATGCACCCTGTGGATGAGGCCAAAACTGAAACGCACTGAAATTCAGTCCAAGACTAAGCTTAATCCTTTTCTGGGAAACCAACCCTTAGAATGCTGTATAGTCTCAGACTTGGTTAAATCCTTGGTTAAAACGCTGACAGAAAATGATGCAAAAATAATGATTTACAGCTTTTCTAAGGCCAACACTTTGAAGTCTTCTTGAAACGTGATCCAAAAAAACAAACATTTGAGGCCAAAACCTTGAAGTCTTTAGATAAACAAGAGGCGTCTGCACTAATCTGAGGACGCGAGGCCTTGCAGATGGAGGTAGTATTTTTCCCTCCGTCAGACAGAGGAGCTGAGATATTTCCAGGCCTTCCATAAATCCCTCAAACTCTACAGGCAGATAATGGCCCAATTAACCTTTTCAGATTCCACCCGTCAGCACAATTTACAGGGGCTTTTTATGAAATGAACTTCTCCTCACTGCAAAGCAGCTAAGATTCAGATCACTCCGAGCGGCCTGATCAGCCTCTGCCAAGCAGCGGGGAGATGAAAAACAACAAAAAAAAGTCAAGCTCTGATTAGATTTTCTGTTCTCTGAGTTCTGTCATTTTGTCCATTTGATGATTGTAGCTAGCATTAGCGTTCTCGTAATCAGCGGGGGATGAGGGACCGGAGGCATTTTTCAGAGTGTGAAGGCTTGTAGGTCATCCTGGAGTCCAGGTGAAGGTTTTGCAGGTGGAGGTGAGAAGGCCACAGCTTGGAAGATGGTGGACTGAGGCCACACTGTAAATTGGCCCATTTGCAGCTGTGCTGGGAGAACGAACATCACCTATTCCGTGAAAGAGAGAGAAGTGGAGAGGCTCCTCGTTATGTTCTTACCTTCTCCGAACGCGCCTTCACCTCCAAGTTCAACAGTGCTGTCCTCCATACCACCCACTCGGCTTACCTTAAAGGTGCAAAGCCAAAGGAGTCCTCATTAGGCCTCATGAAAGGTAATTATTCGCTAATAAATAGTGATAATACACATGGGGAGTGTGGTTGTAGTCTTATTTGTCTCATTTTTTTTACCTAGCAGCAGTAAATATGTTAACCAATGAATAAATAAGTAAATAAATAATTAAATAAAGCACAAATTATGACTATTAGGCTCAGGTTTGAACTGGCCCACACTCCTAACCGTTTGGAATGCATCTTGAACCCTGCAGGGTTCTCCAAGTTAACTCAATTACAGTGTGATTATTTTATTGGAAGGGACTTTAAAATATCAGCAGCAAAAATCCAGGTAGCCCTAAAAAAATGTAATAAAGATGCATGGCCTGACAAAAGTCACTTGAAAAAAAAAAAAAAAAAAGGACAGAAGGAGACAGAAGGCAGACAAAGCGATCCGGAGGAGACATTGTCATCGGTCATTAATCAAGCGGTCCGGCTTTTTAAATGATGGTGGGATGCAAGGACAAACAAATAAACCAAAAGCAGAAAATAAAACCCAGTGAAACTTCTGTCATTCAGGAAATATATCTAAGTCCATAAAGAGTTCCCCTAGGTCCTCGCCATGTCTCTGTATGCGTGCGGATATGTATACTCACTCCATCTCGCCTCTGTCAGGGAGTAGGAGCAGTCAATTTGGCCCCTTGCATGTGAGTGTGTGTCTATATGTGTGTATATGTGCGTGTGACTGACACCCCGAGGGTACAAATACAGTTATACAAAACAAGAGAGGGAAAAGGCCCCTTGTGTGATATTTCTTGATTTTGACAAGCGCCCTGCCAAGGTGAAATTGTGTCTGATGCGCATCTGAGGCGGCCCCCCACTCTTCGCTGAGCCGCGTACATGAAGTTAGTGTTGTTTTCTACCTCATCTCTTTTCAAATGTGGCGCAGGGCTTGGCGAGAGAGGTGGCTTCTTGCGCCTCCGTGTTTCGCGAAATTGGACTGCCTCTCCCCATTATTGTAAACATCATCCCCGCCGACATGGCTGGCGGTTGCCGTGGCGTCGGACGGGGCTGCCTTGGATACATCTGCTAAAACACATCCATTAAGGCCAAACTATTTTTGATTTACATGTTGAGACTTCTTAAAAGTGTCACACGCAGTGGACGCAGCCCCCCACAACCCATCCCACCCCCCACACCCAACAGCTCTCCCGCATCCCTTTCTTCCCCTTTCCTCTTTCTTCTGTCTTTTTTTATCCCCCTGACGTCCCCAAAGGAAGATTTCTCTTTCATTCAGTGTGGTCATGTCGCACCACGCGACCTCGCATGGCTCAGTAAACAACACTCCTCCACTCATGATCCCTCTCTCTCCCTCTCTCTCTCTCTCTCTCTCCCTCTCTCTCTCCACCATCTCCCTCATTACGGAGTAACTATGACTTAATGACCTTACAGTCAATGCAGCCCTGTGTCACCCGTCATGCCAGCAATTACTCTGATCCGCGCCACAAATTGTGGCAGATCGTTTTGAAGTCCTCCCTTTGTGATGTCATAATGCAATTTATAATGATTTAAAAATATACATCTATGACACGAGTGTGATATCACATAAAGGGGCAACAGAAAGCTCATTAAGGATGTGGAAAGTTGTTGAGACCTTTATTGGCTTGAGTCGCTTCATAATTAAGCTCATATCATGCAGTTCTTAAATAACAGACAATTAAAACAGAAATACTGAGCACTTTTTTCCTTTTCTTTTTCTTTTTTTTTTTTACATGGATGGCAACTTTTAACACTGTACATTAAAAAAAAATAAAATAGATAATTGCCCAAAAGTTGCTGAAAGAGACAGTATGGATTTATTCTGTATGTATTTTTCTGTCGTGGTTAATGTGTATTTTTACCAGTTGAATTATTCCTTATATCTCATTAAGCAAGAATCAGGCTGATGGGGAATAATGAGACGCTGTAATAACATACTACTCATTACTTTTGTTGATACATGTCCCTAGATGTTAAAGGTAGTGAAATGTTCTACAGCAATACACTCTTTTCTTGAAATAGTGCTCCAGATAGTCTTAATTTAACTAATCACTGAATCCCCCACATCCGTTTTGGTGCCCCATGTTCCAAAATATCTATTAGCCCACGTCCCCGATAAAATTACATCTAACTTAGTAGACATTATACGTATTACACGGCTGCCTTTGGATACGCTGGGAGGCACCGCTTCATCTTCACTTGCAAAGATTTCATGAATCCAAGCGTTTTCATAAAAGTCCCATTATATCTGAATTTACTGATGTTATGGCTTATGCTGCAAATATCTCAGCAAGGTGTGAATGTCGCCAGTGGCCATGCTTGTAAAGAATGAAGCAGTAATATGTATTATGTGTGAGGTGGGGGAAGTGTATGTTCTGAATGACAATATGCCTTCCTTTATATCCTCCTAGTGCAGTAGACTATATAAAAGATGCCCATGAATGTATTATAGGTAATGGATTAGCTGGGTGTTTTTTTTTTCCTTTTCTTTTTTTTTTTTTTTTTTTTCTGGACGTTTGCTTCCCACCTATTTTCACAGGTGAATTCCTTCGTTTTCACCCACCTGCTCGGGGCTGATGGTCATAACGTTGTTATGATTCATTTATTAAAAGGATAGAGAGGCATTCAACAAGCTTAAAGCAGAAATGGACTGAGAGAAAAATGTTCCAGATAAACGTAGTCCGACTCGAGTGCACCGCTCTCGGATATGAGGCGAGGATGACTGGTAATGATACTAAAAAGGTTACAATAGGTTATCGGGGATTTACTAGCATACAAAACTCTTATTTATATTTGGCCATTATGCTATCGCTCCGTCTTCCTTTCGTCACAGTGCACACTTAGGGCGGACCCCCGGTGGCTTGTCCTTTATTGGGTCATAAAGGTTTGCATGATACGAGCGGTTAAAAGGTGTCGACTGAGATTTGAACCCCCACAAATCAAGGCGAGCCCAGACAATGCACTAATACAGAAGCTGAGCACCTTGACCTTAGCATTAACAGAACTCTTTAACGCAGAGAGATAAAACTCATTTGAATGCATGACAAACGAATCAAAGCTGCCTTCATGTGGCTCCTTCAATCAAGAGAATCTTAAATATTTTCCACTATAAAACAAGAGCCATGCGTGCCCAGCTGATTGAATTATACAGGTAATTGCACTTCTCATCATGTTCTTCAAGCCTGTTCGCTTGGTCTATTAAAACCGGTTGATTGTGCCTCTACGGTGTATAGCTAGCAAGTGTAAGGATAGGCTCCTTCAACAGGAGGTCAAGGACATCATTGCCCTTGTTCTAACTTTACAGTATTGAAAAATGACCCTTCTATAACAACACCTACGTTGATTGCTGGAATTAAAATGGATGTATTGGAGATGTTTCTTAACAACATCGTGTCACCGGTGTACAGTTGTATGCATAGGTTTGGGTCAAATTACATATGTTTTATTGATTTTATTGATTTGTCAAGTGAAAATAAGGACACTTCCTCTAAGGAGGACATGTAATTGCTTGTTTTAATGAACAGTGATCAGTTCTTTGCTAAGTTGAACATACTGGAGGAAAAATAAAACGTAAAATGAGACCTGTGCAAATGCTATGGCACACATGAACACACACACACACATAGGCCTTGTACATAATGTCTTGTATATACGTCTGTGTGTGTGTGTGTGTGTATGTGTGGTGTGTGTGTGTGTGTGTGTGTGTGTTCCAGGATGTTAAACTACAACTTGTAGAAAATGTCAAATTTAACATAGACTGACTCTGAAATGTCCACTCTTTACCTTTGCAACCACATTTGACCACAACTAGATGTCTTTGTGTATCAAAGCATGGAATACTTCACTGTAGGAGCACAGGTTTCAAGGACAATTGAACTCTCTTGATCTGAAATTAGGTTTGGTCTTTGGCAGATGACAAAGTGTGGCGCCGCAGCACCTAATGACCCTTGTGATGTTGCAGCGAGTGGGTCAATGAGTAATAAGCAAATATCACGCGTAGCTTGCCGTCGCTATCGTCCGTCACAATTAAGCTTTTTTGTGTCCATTTTCTCTTGGTTCTACCATAGAGAGAAGAATAGAATCTGCTGATTTAGCAGCACATAGCTGTTTATACGCAAACAAGGCCTTTCCCTGATTTTGAATATTTTGAATGTTAGCTATAAGCGAGTCTCATAGGTTCAAATAACAATTAAGAATTATAATGAAGGAAATTATACTAGAAAAAGTTGGACTGCAAATGAAGGTACAGTAAATTCATCTGAAAAAAACTCACATATAGATTTCTGTGTGCGCTCATATGAACAATTACAGCATTTCAAATGATCTATTATTCTGCTTCTTTGGCTAAATAAGTGTATATGATACCATTCATCAGCTGCGGATGAGGGGCTGACAGGTCTTCCCTCTTCCATTCATCATGATTATGGAGTGATCAGTCTCATTTTGTGTCTGGGGCCATGTGGTCGGGATTTCGTCCACTTTCTCAACCCCTCACTGTGACTGACGTAAACCTACATGTGTTTCTGTGTGTTTTCGAGAATGATCATAGAAGTTTAAAGATTTTTTAATGTGATTGCATTGATTTGCGTCAATATTGAGTGCCTAACGTTTAGAGTGCGCATGTTTGGAAAGCTATATCCTGTTACAGTAAATCAAAAGTAAGTGTTTTGATCATCTGAAAACACTTGTGTGCTTTGCACAAACACTCACTCACACACACACACACACACACACACACACACGTACAGTGTGTCACAGTCCCCTGGTTAGCTTGTCTTCTCTCTCTCTCTCTCTCTCTCTCTCTCTCTCTCTCTCTTTAAAATTGCATCATTTTTACATAAGACCTCTTCTGGCTGTAGGCAGCTTGCAAGTGTTATCACCCCAAAATGCTCACACACACACACGACAGACTGAGTATTGGCTAATTACACAAATATGACTGCTTTGTGTCTGATCAAGTGCAATATCAAGCACCATATCTCTTTGAACACAGTCAGTAATACCGCTCATTACTACATCCCTGCTATTAAGTTCTCCCTCTGTCTCTCTCTCTCTCCCTCTCTCTGGTAATTATGATGTCACCGAGTAAAGGTGTAACAATACATTGTAACATTGTGATTTTACAATGTGTGATAGTGTGCATGGTTGATATGTGATAATGCATGGGGAATAAGTATTCTAATAATCTCTCTCTCTCTCTCTCTCTCTCTCGCTCTTTCCGTGCATATATATATATATATATATATATATATATATGTATAGATGGATGTATATATTTAGTAGTATATGTCTTCTTTTTCAAGTAATGCCATTATAATTGAAACTATTTTATACATTGTTTTAAATTTAAATAATAACTTTTAGTAGACTTTTAGCAAAATGGCACAGGTGTGCAGAGGTCTGAATGTAGGCTGTGTGTTTGTAGCAGAAGAAGAAACACACACCGACATCCATCCTCTCCACACACACACACACACACACACACACACACACACTGCCTGCTCCAGAGCCAATCCATCGCCTGGCAATCGGAGACACACGCAGAGATAGAAGTCATCTCTCACTCTCTCCTCCGCAGCTTCCATCTGCAATGCAAAATTAACCTCACTTTAATCCGAGCATGCTGGGGCAGGGAGGAGGAGGAGGAGAAGGAGGGGAGGGGGGGCGAGAGCGCGATGAAGAGCCACTGACAACGCCAGGGTTCAAATCCTGTGTGTCGCTCAATTATATTTCCTTGTTTCGCCTGTCCTTGGACGGAAACCCCTCTGCTCGAGTGCATTATTCTCACCCCATAACAAATGACACCGCAATACCCTGCACACATCCAAAGAAACCGCGTGTGCGAGTGTGTGCGTGCGCCTGTGAGAGAGAGAGTGATCTTTTCCGTCTGTTTGGCAAAAATGATTCTCTTTTTGATGAAAAGGCTGTTTGTCTGAGGCACTGTGTGGAGAGCAGGATGTGGAACTGTCTAATGCTGATTGCCAAGCGCAGGCCAAGCCCATTATATCACTGAATCTTTGTTAAGCAGGCCTTGAGAATGCCTGACAGTATAATTAATCTTGCCATATGAACAAAGAGAGCCTACTCAATGGTATCGAGGACGCTTATTAAAACACTAAACACCCTCTGTGCCCTGTTTGAGGGAGAAAAAGTAAAAAAAAAAAAAAAAAGAAAAAGAAAAACCTTTAGAAATTGCACGAGACGAAAGTCATTATCTTTTTGTTTAGATTTTTTTTTTCAGAGATTCAGAGGTGAAATTGATATGAATGGTGCGCATGTGTGGGTGATTTTTGCCGAAAAGATGAAAAATGATACCTGTGAATGTGAGATATAATTTTGAAAATGATTCTGTTCTCTCGTGGAGCCGAGGAAATATTGCTTTAATTAGAGCCCCAGAATGATCAGATAGTGTATTATAAGGCCTTTAAGGGTGTATTTGCAGTCTCTTATTTATCGGATATTATCGTATTAAGCTCACATTAATTACGTTGCGAGCAATAATTTATGATATGCACATTAGCATATATGTTTCTGGAAAATGTTATCAGGAACAGAAATATGAACATCACTGATAATGTCCTATGCTACTTAGGCCTCTACCTCTGTGTGCGTGTAGAGCTCAGGAAATAAAGTCAATAGTGTGGGAATATAAAGGTCGTGCCATGGTTAACTGCAGTGGATCAAATTCAGAAGAAAAGGGCTGTATGTCCAGCAACGTAGAACTACAACAAATAAAATTAAACCCCTAAACTCCAAAGGTAACGTATGTGGACCTTCAGTTTGCAACTACCATATTCTCTACTGAAACTAATATGAAAATAATGTTCATTGTAGCCATTGAACAATAAGTAGTTGATCAGTCAAGATGCTTGGTGTGAGGGACATATTTCCTGCTTCAAGATAGCTGCTAGTAGGCCTGCTGAGTTTTGTCTAACTGCGAGTCATCCAGCATCAGAAACCGCACAAGCAAGTGCATTTGAGTGCATCGGTTTGCACAAATGCTAACAGGTGGGTAGTATTACATTAACCTTAACCTTAAAAAGCCAGTGTAAAGAAGCACACAAACACGTATAAAAAGAAGACTGTTTAAATTTGCTGTTTGGTCAGACCATAGCTTTCAGTTACTAATCCTTAGTATCAGTAACTACTATGAAGCTAATATGCATGTTATGAAAGGAAGGAACTGAACTAGAGACACAAAAATAGGATCTCATACTTTATGGGATCAAGTCTGAAAGAAAATATTGTAAATTTGATTTTATGGCTTGAATAATTAGCCCCTGTTCAAGGGGTTAAATTCAGGGGGAGCACATTTTCAGTACGTGGGTGCAAGAGAGGAAGCCTGGGTTAGATTAAATCTGCAGAATTTGGATGAAGTGTGATATTCTAATAAGAACAGACGTGTATAGATATCTTGATAGACATGCCTTAGCTTGCTGCTTCCAGACTTCACTCACCTGACTTTTCCCCGAGCTTTAATTGTTAGCTAGATCAGTGGTTCGCCGACCGATTCTCAGTTGAAGGCCTAATTTAAGACCATACGGCCCTGGGGCTATGGCAATCCCAAGGCCCACCTCCATAAATTACTCTCCGTAATACTATGCCTCTTTTTACCATTATCAGGAAGGTTGAATATGTTAAGCTCTCAGTTTTCCCAATAAACGGGTGAGATTTTGTGTGATCCTAGTGGCATTATGCTTGGGAGAAGTGGCAAAGACTGGGATGCTACTCCACAAAAGTGACTCAGCATCACTGAAAAGGTGGAATGTATATGTGACCATTTTGTTTTATTTGTTTAGAGTTTCCAGTTTTTTGCGAGAGAAAAACTTGCGGGGTGTATTTTGTACATTTCTCTCAGAATAGAAGGAGCTGTTGGCCATTTATGCCACTTATGCTGTTTGATGGGACTTGCATGGCACTAGTGCATCCCAGTGAAATAGTGTTTAAAGGCTGCAAGCAAATAACTTCTCAGTTGTCAATCAGTACCACTGAGTAACTTCGGGTTTCCGGGGTTTGATTGCTAATTTAAAATGTTGAGGACTGAGGAGAAGAACAGACTGTCCCTACATCCAAAATCAATAAAAAAAGCTCATAAACTGCCAAGATATTATTTAGTAAAATCACAGGTTACTATATTTTAAAGGGTTGTCTGTATAGTTGAAGATGGGTGTGCAGCAGTCACAGCACCCAATGAAGCCCCATTATAGGTTAAAGTTCTCTTCTCCAAATGAAATGGTCCAAAGGTCTCTATAATGTAGATTATGGAAGCTCCTCTTAGCGAGGAACATGTTTAGTCTCCTGAGCTGAGCTCCACTCTCTCTGGTGCAGGTTCAGTGGTCTGCCTAACTCCTCTCCTCTGTGCCGTGCTCCTCACACCTCCCCTCTTCACGGTTCATGAGATGGAGCGTCTCCAGCCAGCGGCCCCCCGGCAGGCCCTTCTTGGCCCCGGCGCAGGCCCACCATGGGCTGAGCGAGGGGTGGGGGCTGCGGGGGCGGGGATGGCTAATTTAGCAGAAGTAGCGGCTGGCGAGCAACACACTAGATCAACCTTGCAACTGCAAAATCACTTTAATATATTCCCAGTGCTACTTGTGAATATTAATAAAAATATTAATTATTAATTTTGCCCTTGGCATAGCAAGATATACTAGTTTTAATTAGTGTACTGTACTCGCCTACAATTAAAAAAATATATAATAATTGATGTCTATACGTATTGGCGGCTCCTATGATCGCCTTTCTTGTTGGTGTCAACAGCGGGTTTGTCTCGCCCTTCATATTGCACCTTCTTCTTCCCAGCTATGTACCACCATTAAACAGTCCTGCTGATGTTATGAAAGCAACTCTAGCTGATTAACAGTGGGAGAAGATAAATGAGGAAAATATCACTGATATCAGAGGGCCGAGAAGTGAAGATTGCAAGACTATTGCAAAACACACAATATAATGCGTAGGCTGTGACTGTAACTCTTTTAAATCAATCAGTCAATCAATCTGTCTATCTATCTATCTATCTATCTATCTATCTATCTATCTATCTATCTATCTATCAATCAATCAATCAATCAATCAGTCTACCTGTCCATCTATCTATCTGTCTATCTGTCTATCTATTAGACCACTTTTCTGCCCCCTTCTTCTTACTATATCTTCTCTATCATATGCCTCTTTTTCTCTTTCTATCACCCTTTTCTCTCTTCCTATTCTTTACTCTCTCTGTCTCTCTCTCTCCCTGTCTCTCTCTCTGTCTCTCTCTCTCTCTCTCTCTTTCTCTCTCTCTCTCTCTCTCTCTCTCTCTCTCTCTCTCTCTCTCTCTCTCTCTCT
>JBBPCZ010000042.1:21641422-21666830 GCA_037974445.1 Brycinus macrolepidotus
GTTAACACAAACACACACACACCGCCCCCCCCCCCCCCCACACACACACACACACACACACACACACACACAAAAACCTTATGAGGACCATCTAAAAAAAACATTACAGAGACCACCTGAAAAACCCTTTATGGGAACCAAAATAAAAACTTATGGGGACCCGCTATCACCCCCCATCACCTTGGGGAACTTTAATCCTCAAAAAGAGCTAAATGCATGGCCAAACACACATACTCACACACGTACACACACACACACACACACATCCTTTTCAGCACTAATAACCGAAGAGCGCTATCCCTGATGCCAGGAACGGTATTCTAGGTCAAGGCCTTTTTACACCAGCATGCTGTTCTTCAGCTGCCCTGAAAACAAAACGATTCCATTTCCTCATTTATAGAAGCAGGGAGAGCCGGTCAGAGCCATTTGCTTGTTTTTGGCCCTTCGTGGATCTGTGTGGGAAGAGAAAATGGAGGACAGCTGTCAATGCTGAGACATTTGTCTCTGTCATCCCATGCCACCCCCCACACACCCTACCCCCCCTCGCTCTCTCCTCTCATCTTACAGAGGAACAGTGGCGTTGACTGGCTCACATACCATCTAAAACTGATAATACCACTGTCGAGGCCACTTAGAAGCAGATTCAATCAAAAATAAAGCAAAGCATAAAATGACCTATTTTAATTCCCCCGGCTTCCCGGCGACATTCAATTACATCTTCCCATGGCACGTTTTTCATGTGCTCCAATTAAAGTCTTATTTAATGTTTAAAGCATATTACTTTTCTTTATTACGCCAGCGTATAACGAAGTCAGCAAAGGTACAAAAAAAACCTCTGCCTTTTGTTTTGGGTTTTATTGCCAGAGCTCACTAAATGAGTTATAGAGATGGAGAGGGAGAGAAGCAGAAAGACAGAAAAAGAGAAAGAGAGAGAGGAAGAGAGAGAGAGAGAGAGGGCGATAGAGAGAGAGAGAGGGGGAATAGGGGGAAAAAAACAGGAACAGAAAGAATACAGTAAGAAAGGATGATTGAATGAAAGACCTTGTCTGTCTAAGCCTTCTGTCAGTAAATCTGATGAGGAGAGGAAAAAAAAGGCCCGTAATTGTCATCTATTCAATACTCCGTACACGCCTGCATAGGAAACATATGCTCTCTCCGCGGTTGGTACGAGCCTGACATATTGCAGATTTTGCCTTTCATTAAAAACACCTTTAGTCTTTTGTCCCATTGTTCTGAACTCTATTTGCTGTAATCAGGAAAAGCAACTTATGGTGCTCATATTTCTTCAAGTTTGAATCTGCTTTCAAGCAATACTGCTTTTCTCAAGGATATTAATGATATCTTGGCGCATGCTGTAACAATGCAGATAACAGTCTGAAGGGGAAAAATGGGCTCACTTCATCCGTTATCCCTTAATTCTACCAAGGTTTATCTATTTTGGAGAAGAGCAATGGAGCAATTTTGCTGTCTGGTGAACCTACACATAAAAATATAAATATAAATAAATGTGAAGTTTGTATAGATCTACGCCGGAGCTTGAAATATTTATCAGAATGTGACAGGACCTGCCTTTTTTAGGTTTGGACATCATTCCTCAAATATTCTTCATGCTCAGATCAGGTTCAAATTTCATGTTTGGGTTACTACTAACTAAAAAAATAATAATTAAAATAATCGTAATTCAACTGTTGAGACATACAAAGTCAGTCAGAGTGGTTTGATGTGAAATATTAGACAGCAGTGGTGATAGGAACCAGACTGTGATGTCTACAACTCGAATAAATAAGTTTTTTTTGTGTATTATTTTGACTTATGATGCCTTATTTGTGACAAAGGCCAAAACCAAAATCTCATTTGCCAGGAAACATATTTATAACCATTCCACTTTCTGTGAGGTGATGTCTGGTTCCTATAACCACCTCTGTTGACAATTCTGACTCTGTAAGACTCTTTAACATAAAGCATGTAACTTCAGACTGCTCTGAATGACTGTTTACATTTTAACTTCTTACATATGCAGATTTCAGTCTGATCCCAATATTGTATTATTTTTTCCTACTGTATTACTTCAAACCACTGTAATCTGGCTCGGTGAAGTCACTTACTTGCAGCAAGATCTACGAGATATGAGAACAACCTGTTATGTAAAGCTGAATGCTTTAAGTTTATATTTATGTTTATAGATATCAACTTAATTTTGAATACTTCATGTTTTTTTTTTTTGTTGTTGTTTCTCAATAATTGAATGCCTTCTGGTATAGTATGTACACTGTAGAGGTGTAGCAATAGACATATTTTCAAGTTTGATACTCTTGAGAAAAAGATTTAATGAATGTATTAAATGTACTCATGAATAGTTTTAAATTTAATGTAGTACATATATTGCCTTGGCGCAGAAAATAAATTATGGAATTTCTTAGTAACTTCAGAGCAAAAGTTGGGATTTGAGTGCATAGCATAAGCCCCGTCCCTGCCCACCTTACTCTGATAAGACACTTGGGTTCCTACTTTCATAAAATATGCCAAATGAGAGACCCTCAGAAGAGACAGCCAAAGATTTCTTTTTAAATTTTCATAAACTGTTTCCATAACAGAACTGTCATTTTTCAGTCTTTCAAACATATTGAAAACATCTGCTACACTATGAGCTAGTTTAAGAAGTGCTGTTATTCAGAATGGGTGGTCTTCAGTTTATGGTGGATGGTCAGGATCAGACTGCATTTTGTCAGGCTGTTTACTTTTTGTTTTCAGAAAGGGTCATTACCACTGAAAAACCATTTTTGGTTTCCCTAGTAGCCTTTCAATGGATGGTCCCTTAAAGAGCCATAAATGAGATGCGAGAGTAAGGAACCTCCAGATAATATAAAGTTTCTACACCAACTGAAGGTTTTACCAAGAACCATATGTCACAGTAAAAGGCCCATTTTGGAATCCTTATTTTTTAGAGTGTACGTAGGTTTGGAGGAATATTTAAGACCGATTGAAGTTGCAATCTACACATGCGTGAATAACACTGAAGTGGTATCGCTGGCTTTTGTTGTAGATGTATTTGCCTGTGGATGTATGGTGGACACAGTGCACTGAGTAGGCCTCAGCCACTCTATGAACACAGAGAGTCACTTCATCGGGCCTATGAAATGGGCTGTTCATTAGCCCATTGATCAAACCGTGCCATCCTGTCACCAGCCTGCAGCTGGCCAGCGGACCAACACACACATGTGCACACACACACTCAGAGGAACACCTTCCATCCCACACAGTGGCAGTGAGGACTCTGGTAAGTGGGGTCAAAGGTTGTGTGTAGTAATCCATCTAAGCAGCGTGACAGCGGCAGCTAATAAATCACTCATTCATCGTTTAATCCATCGCCTGTCTCCAGCCCGGCCTGGCAAACAATGCACCGCCAACAGACCCTCTCCATCCAGATCCGCACGCCACACACACCTTACCTAACCCCCCCCAGCCCAGTGCAGGACCCAGTGGACAGCTCCAGAACAATAGAAGACCTGAGATTGCCTTTAAATTTGAGACATCAGCAGAGTTGTGGACATTACTGCAAATTTCCTAGATCTGCTTCTTCCAAAGGCCGCAATGGGTTTGAGGACTAAATCTCAATATTACTGTTGACCCCTGGAGGTCGCAGTCATTCTCAGCAATGCAGGCTGTAATTTTATTTTATTTGTTTCTTATTTACAGTTGAAACAAACCTAGAAATCCCATCAAAAATATGCATTCTAAAGTGTCCATAGATATCACCTTTGGGTTGGTCAGTGAAAGAGGCGATGCCAAGGTAAACACTGCTAATTTTGCAGAAATGAAAATGAAAAACCTACTTTTTTCCACATTGCTGACTGTGTTTGACATCAACAAATGAAAAAAAGGTGAAGTACAGACCAGAACTGAATGAGATGGAGTTGAATGTAAATATAATGAATTTTGTAGTGATGTAATCACATATAAACAATCAAATACCATATAAGATGAATCTACAGAAATAATATGGTTCATGCTTCCCTCACTGAGTATAGTGAGACAGTTATACAACAATAATCACAATGCACATTATTGATATGCCTTTGTGGCAGTTAAACCAGAGGTGACTCAGAATCAGAATCATTCTGTGTTGGCTGAGAATGTTTATGCATACGAGGTATTTACAGTCAGACAGTTGCTCACAGTTACACAGCAACTGAAAATACATATTCACACTTGTACAGTAACAGAAATCCATGCCTGGGACTTTCACACATAAACACTTTTTTGAATGGAAGAAGAACTCAAAAACAAAGTACAGCAGTCAGACATGGGGTAGCAATATAGAATAGAATACAATAGAATAGAATAGAATAGAATAGAATAACAAAAACAGTGGCAATGCACTCCCAGAGCCTACTGGACCTTAAGAGAATTCCTAATGAATTCTGAGAACTAAACATACACGTTTAATTTTTATTGCATGTTAATTCACCAGAATCATGTTTTAAATTAAACTCGCAAGCACTGCATTCCTATTACTTTATGATTAAGGTTATAATGGAAACACTAGGATGAAATTCTTGAAATCCAGAATTCGATGTGGATACAGCTAAGTGAGCTCTCCCATTGGTTCAGGTGACCTAATGATTTATTTTAGCACTGCTAGAATCCCACAGAGGCAATAGGCAAAACTAGCTTTATCATAATGTCATAATCATGTGTTTATTACTCATTTTGATATATTTATGGCCAAAACTGAAAGCCTTCCTCTAGTAGTTATGGTTTAAGATAAGATAAGATAACATTAGCTAAGATAAACCTTTATTTGTCCCACGGCTGGAAAATGTACCACTAACAATTGTTGGAGTGTGATGAGTGTGATGAGAAAAGGCTCTTCAGAAGTCTAGTTTTAACCCTCGTTTGGTTGATAACCAGGTGATGACCAATGCACTCAAGTGAACTGATACACGCTGGCCTGTTTTCTAAAGAGGTGTATTTAAATGTCTGAAGATGTTCAATGAAGTTGCTTTCGTTTTAAACTTGCCTACGGCAGGCTACAACTTGTGAATGAGAGCATTACATGACAAGTTGTGCTAGGCTAGATTTAATACATTAATATTCAAAGGGGAAAGAGATGTTTCTCCTACTCCTCTGACTTAAAATGAACCCTGAGAGTAAAGTGTGCCTTATTTATGCAGCTCTAAGACTGAAAAGAACAGAGCATCGGTGCTGAAGGAGAGTTTTGAGGAACACACCCTTCCTACCACTCTTAATTTGTTCTCTTTTTTGTTCTGTCGAGTCCCCCCACCGCCAGCCCATTCGCTTCTCCTTCCTGAATTCTTCCTGCTTTCCGATGCGTGGCGCCTCACCTGACAAAGAAAAGAGCGAGCGGGGAAGGGCTGGAGAGAAAGAGAGAGAAGGAGAGAGGGTGAGAAAGAGAGGCAGAGAAGGGCCAGTGGTTGATCTTACAGTTTAATTACCTGCCTGCCTTGTAAGTGCTCCAGCAAGGAACTACATCGCCAGCTACAAGAGACAGCTACGCCATTCCAAATAATTAAATACTGACCCATTAAAGTGAGAACATGAGGACGGGCTTCCTCCTCCTCACTCTCCACCTCCTCCTCCTCTTCTTCTTGTCTTCACTCCATCGCCTCCATCTCTTCTTCAATCTCCCACTCTTCGTTCCCACTCCGTTCCTCCGCTAACTTTGTTTAGCAGGTGCGGAATGGACGCCGTAATTGTTTGTCTCCAATGCGCCCGCTCAGATTGAAGGTACCGAGGTTAAACCCCCCCAGCAAAGGGGGTTCAAAGTAATAAAACTAGCGATTAGGTATTCCCATGGACGTGTCCTTCCAAGGGGAAAGTGGTGGGGGGGTTGGAGGAGAGGTAGTGGCACCTCATTATGGCACCGCACTTGGCTGCTTTTATCGGTAATTGGACTATATAGGCCTTCATTATAATTTACTTTCTCCTTCTCCCCCCCTCCCAGCCCTCGCGAGCCCCCCAAACTGATAATGCAGACAAGCAGAACTGAGTGGGGCTGTTAGTGGCCGTAGAAACTGACACCAGTTAATGCCTAATTATAACAACTAAATTAAAGAAGAGACTGGGAGAGAGCTAGTGGGATAATACTAGCACTTCAAGAGCATCAGCACCTTCACCCCAGCAAACACTCTCCGATTAGATAAGGAGAACAAACCTGGAAAGTAAGACGCACTGTGGAAAGCCGCTGTTTATTCTTCTAATGTACCTGCGAGTCTGGCTGCGGTATCAGCAAGGCCCAATAATTAGATATAGAAGCTCCAGGAATCTCTGGAGCCTTGTTTAATCTCTCTTTTTTAAAGTCGTTCTTTCTTTTCTCATCATTATCTGCTGCAGCGCAACATTTCTTTTTGAACATGCACATATCAAATCGCAATACAATAGCTAAGGTCAATAATGCAGCTATAACTTCAGAGAACATGGCTAATTACAGCAGAAACCCTGAACTGAATGAACTGCTAGCAGTGACTCAATGTTGCAAAAAAGAAGAAAAAAAACATCTTCCCTCTGGTGTGAAAGTAACAGTACATGCTAAGTTGTCTCTGCATGTAAACTGCTAGAAATAATATAGTCTGGCACTGAATTTAGCAGACAATGGTATGCATTCTAACATCGTTGTGACTGAGATAGTCTAAGAGTAATAAATTAAGAGAACCAGTTTTAACACGATGAATGGACCAATAGAAATTTTGTTCTTATAAGTTATATGCAAAGATTTTTTCACTGCTGCGCCAAAATTTAACAGTCATGCCCAAACTGCTGTCCTGTGAATGTATATGAATGTTTAGTTTTATGTCAAATATGTTAACTCGTTCAAATGAATGCTAAATTGCTACTTTAAGTTTGGAAACTTTTTTCTTCTCCAATATTGGTTTTTAGAAGTTATTGGTGTGGAGATTTTTTTCACATTACAGCAACTTTCATATCCAGACTTGGTTACTGAAGTTTGCTAAACTTTGTGGAAGTTTTTGTTTTTAAGATTTAATGATTATCTACTTGTTTTTTAGGATGTCGGGCACACAAGGCTTTCTTACAACAAAGACCAAATATAACATTCACCCAAATCTTATCTGGTGGCTGATAAATATTGGATATGAATGTTAAATGTTATTGGTGAAATGCATTCTAAGTTATATTCTAAGAATATTTTTTAGTTATGTTATAAAGTTAGGATTTTGGAAATGCAAGGTTTTTGAAGAAATGTAAGATTTAATTTATTATCTTTTCGTTGGTAAAGTTAGGGCATGTATGTTAAATAGGTTGCTTTTTTTTTTCTGCTGGAGGACGTGCTGGAGTCAGATGAAAGAGCCTGGCTCACTCTCAGTCACCCAGTCTCAGAGCTGCTCTCCCCAGGCTGCGTCTGCCCCATCGATACGAGGCACCTTGCCTCCTGCCGTGGAGTGCCACTGGGCTGGCAGTTCAATGGGCTAATCCGGCTTGCTGAGGGACGGCCTGCCCACCCCCGCTGTCGCGCAGACCTGCCAGGGCTGACGGAGGGCCATAGAGCCGGCTGCTTAGAGTCATTCCCCTCGTTCTTGTTGTCACTCAGCCCAGCCTAAGAACTCACCTGACTGACGGACAAGCCGGCGCCTTTTACGATGGTGACGGTGATGATGACGATGACGACGATGTTGCTGATGATGCTGGCATCGGTGGTGTTGGTGGTTTAGTTGGTGAAGGGGGGATTTCAGAAGAGTGTTGACTTTCTGCAGACTGATTGTGATTACGCTCCAGTATGCAGTACTAGGACGACATGGCTGATCCGGCTTAGCCTCGTCAGGGACGGATGCAGCCGTCAATGTGCCGCTGCCGACCACGGCAGAGTGGCAGGGGAACAGGACCTGAGGAGGGAGTGACACAAAGCTGTGGATTTGCACAGAGGAGCTAAACATCACACACACACGCACACACACACACACACACACACACACACACACACGCACACACACATGGGCCTGTGTGGGACCCAGCTGCCCAGGAAGAGAGAGAGCAAGAGAGAGAGAAAGAGAGGAGAGAGAGAGCTTTGATGGTACCCTGTAATACTCAATGAGGGTTAAGCATTAGAGCAGCATGAAGGCTCTTCAAGTGTCACGGCCTCCTTCTGATCACCAGCACTCTTGTCAAAAAAAAAAAAAAAAAAAAAAAGCAACACGTAATCCCGGGCGTGCTCTCTTTCATCGTCTCAGAATTTATGCCCCTTAAATCTCAATAAACACGAGGCATGCTTGGACACGTTGGACAGAAGGAAAGAGGACCTGCGGAAGGGCGAAGGGATCTAGAGTATGAAGAGTGGGACCCTTCATGCTTAAGAGGATGAAGTACAGCATGTGTCCTGTGTACAGTACTATATGTAATCAAAATATGGGTTCTCTAAAGTTTAAAAAAGGTTCTTCACACGGGCATACATCAATTACAGAAAGGTTTCTTCAAAGAACCATCCATTAGAAGCTTGTTCTATGGCATTGCTGCAAAGAACCCTCCTTGCCCTCTTTATTTTTATGAGTCTATCTCCTCTTTGCTCATGACCAATCTCTGACCTCTCTTAAGCGCAGGTCCCTTTACTAGTTAGAAGCCCTATAAATGAGGGTTCGGTCAATCTCAGCAAAGCCCCCATCATCCCCCATTATGCATTTACCTCCACAGGGCTCATTTCCCTTCTGAATGAGAGGGAGCCTAATGAACAGGGACTGCTAAAGAACCCTACTTCGTTCTTCTCTCCTCCTCCATCCATCCATCCCTCTCTCTCTCTTTCTCTCTCTCTCTCTCTCTCTCTCTCCCTCCCTCCCTCAATAACCTCTCTAACCTGGTGGAATGCACACCTTGAGCTTATTCAGCAAAAGTCAAATGCCAGTGCCTCACTCCCTCCTCGGGACTCACTCTTCTGCATCTGTGAACATGCGCTCACATTTACGCCTGGAATAGGATTGTCCACATATCCCTCACTCCCATCCACAGAGGGATAATTGAAAAAGAAAAGAGAAGCAAGTCTTTCCACCCCCTATTCGCAAAAACGCTATCCACATAGATATTTTTGGTTGGGGCATGTGTGCGGTTTGTGAATGCTTGGTGATGCTTTTTTTTTGTGGAAATAAATGTAGAATGCCTGCAAGGTAGGTCCCTGCTTAACCATATTTGATTTACATCAATTAGGAACCTCGCATAAGGTGGCGTAGCATGGACCGAGGTAATAACCCAGAAATAACCTCATTAAAAAGACAGCATATCGGTCTGAGCAGAATGAACTCATAGTTGAAAAATTAGTGACCTGGAAAGTGGCAGGAGGAGTTAATGATGCTATGTTGGAGAGTGCCATATCATTTCCACAAGCACAAAGGAGGGCTAGAAACTCAAACGCTTCACGTATTGTTTCATTACCCCGCCCCCCTTCCCTCTCTTCTTTTATAATGGGGTCTGCGGCCATGTTATTGTTTGTGGGTCTAATTAGAGATGGGGGGTGGGGGGGTGTAGCATAAAACAGCGCTAATGATTCGACGACTCATATCTTAGCCGCCGCTGCTTTCCTTTGTTTGGGCATTAATATACATTCACCTGTACTGCACCTGTAGGCTCGCAGCATATGCTTCTTTAATGAAGCAGATGTTTCTGTTATTTATCTGTTTGTTTGTTTATATTTGGGGGGGGGGAGAGCTCCGCAAGAAACGCTACAAAGATGCATGTAACAGTCCTCTCATCGACAGAGATATATCAACATGATGGAACAAACATAAATAGATGAAAGTTGCGGAAAGAGCCTTTTTAAAAAAGAAGATAATGCGTAGATTAACAAGCATCTTGGAGACAGGTCTAGGGCTCGCGTTCGTGGATGTGGAGTAATGACCGTGTAGAGACTTTGGGCCGAAATCAGTAGACATATACTTACTTTTCCACCCCATCTTCCGCGTCCCATGAGCGAGAGCTCCCCTTTCCTCCTCCAGTCACTTTCTCGGCAAATCTCTCGGACACGCGCCACAATTAAGAGCTAAAAACCCACCAATGTTAACAAGTAATCACCGCTTTGATTTCTCACATCAATACAAGTTTGGGCACTTTGATATGCCCAGACGCCTTGATGAGTCTTATAAATATATTAAAATAAGTTTAATTAGCAATTCAAATGCAAGGGGGGGTGTAACTAAAAAAAGAATATACAATAAGAGCACAATATAGCTGGAAGTGAGGGACAAATTAGCAGAGGGTTTTGATGAACAAAAGGAAAATGACCCTGATTCGGCACGTCTTTTTAGCCTTGCGCTTCCACTTCACCTTTCATCTTATTTTAAGGCCGGGGAAATCAAATGTGCTCCTTGCCGTTTTGATTTCTTCATTTCTCAGAGAGAAAATATTCCGTCTAATTATTCGCTCCTCATGCATTTTTAATGGGCCCCTGATCCCGCTTTGAAAAATGCGGAGGGGGCCATGAAGTACATGTGTCAGTATCTGCACTTAAATATGGGACGTTGCCAAGATGAAATGGCTCTGGAGGGTGTCACTGATGTGCAGTTTAACCTATTTACTTCACTTTGCTTGGTTGATTTGACACTGAAGTCTGCAACGTCCCTTAAGGGACAGAAAGATCAGACAGAGTGGGGGGTATGTGTAAACCTTCAAAATAAACACCCATATTTTCATTTCGCTTTTTTCATTTTTCCTTATTTATTTACACCCCCATTTATTCATATATTTATTTATTTTAAATCCCGATACCTGACTGCATCTCCACTCCACGGCTTTATTAGAGCAAAAGGTCTGAAACGTCACCCTGTTTACGATGTGGAAGGGCGTAAACACATCTGAATATCTCTTTATAAAGAAGGTGTGTTTTAATTCATTTGCATCTCCAATCGCGCTGCATGCTGTCTTGTTACTGTATATGGGTGATGTGTTTTGGGGTCATTAATGAGTAGTCTTAAGACTAACGGATCAAGCCAGAAATACTAGGAAGAGGGACATATCCGACAAGTCTGTGGCAGTGTGACAAGCAGAGCAACCTTTTCAAAGCTAAGCGCTACCCATTGACTCATTAAAATCCCAGTAATTACATACATTCCAGCCATATCTTCACACCTTTAATTGGCTATTACAAACTGCTGCACCCATTTGTGGCTGTCCGTATTCTTCTGTTGTCAGCAGATTATGTTCAGTGTGTGTGTGTGTGTGCATGTGTGTGTGTGTCTTCTATAAATGACACGCATGGGATTTTCTACACATATACATGCTTAGCGATTGGCTAACAGTATATTATTTGATACAGTTCTGTAATGTGGGCCTCCTAATGCTCAAGCTGTTATGAGATGTGATACACTCACAGTGGAAAAAGAATTAAATGTCTTACTCGCTGCCAGTTTGGCAGAATCTGACTCTGGTAAGAGTAAGTGTGTCTTCCTTCATATCGACTAACAGCGTTTTTCAGCCAGAATCAACATCAGTAAGAGCGACTGCACGCTGCAATTCATCTGCGCTGGTACTGGGAGTTGAAGGAGCTTTTGTAAATGAATAGTGCTTCCCTGCCTGTCCTGCGCTTCTCTGGCAGCAGGGTCAGGGGTTAAATGGGCTAATGCTGCTAGCGTGGGAGGTATGGGCAGAACATTTGTCTAGAGGGATGGGCAGAGCGACTGAAAGCTGAAAATGGCTTGTTTGAGGAAACTTGCTTAAGTGCATGCATTTTGGCACATTACCAGAAACGGTGAAAGATCAGTTTCTTTACAAACCAAAAGTCAAATTTGTTGCATTGAAGAATTAATCATTTTCCACTGATTTTTCACCTCGTCTGCCTTTTAAATTTTGTAACCATTTTGTGACGAACGGGCAAGCAGGAACTTTGGAGATCATGACAGTGGCAATAGGCTATTGCTTGCATGGGAGTGTATTCAGCGTGCATGTGTGTATGCGTGTATTACCATTACACATTATTTTGTGGCATGGTGACAGATGAAACATGGCTGTTTTTGGCACTAATGGTGTGAGGGGTGGGGCCTACCCCAGTGCCCTTCACTGCTGCCTACAGCCTGGGGCACATGCGCGCTCATACTACAGCCTTGGTCAGTAGTGACACTGTGGCTATGCCAGCCATGAGTTATTATCTAATCTGAAGCTTTGCCCTGGGTTACATTTGTCAATCTGTTCTGGACAATCCTGGGAGACCACTGCTTTCTGGGGGGTTACAGAAAAAAAAAGAGATTATGACAAAAAAAGTAAAAAAAAAAAAAAATGCCCACAGGCCAGCAGGTATCTGTCCATGTGTCCTCAGCCGTCTGGTAGGATTGTATGACATAAATGATTTAAGGATGTGTGTGTGTGTGTGTGTGTGTGTGTGTGTGTGTGTGTGTGTGTGTGTGGATGTGTGTGTGTGTGTGTGTGTAGGGGGGTGTTAGACAGACTGCAGGAAGTGCTGTATTTCTTCACGGGAAAGAGGGCAGGCAAACCATGTCCTTCTGAGCTGAGTTGAGTTGGGTTGAAC
Source organism: Brycinus macrolepidotus (assembly GCA_037974445.1). Lineage (NCBI taxonomy): Eukaryota > Metazoa > Chordata > Actinopteri > Characiformes > Alestidae > Brycinus > Brycinus macrolepidotus. The sequence continues at coordinate 21,653,898 of JBBPCZ010000042.1, forward strand.
TGAGCTGAGGAAAGTTGAGTTGGTTGGGTTGGAATGGGTTGGGTTGGGTTAGGTTAGATTGGTGTGGGTTCGGTTGAGTCGAACCGGGCTGTGATAAGTAAAACTGAGCTGAGCTGGATTTGGGACAACACTTTCTGAGGGGTTCGCAGTTTCAACCTTATTCTTATTTTTGTCAGTCCTTATTAGGTATTGGTCATTACTCTGGATCAGAGGTTAGAATTGCTCCATACACACAGGTTTGATGTTTGTCACATTTGTATAATGGTAGGTGGTAGCACCCTAGTGGGTAAAACACTTGCCTGTGAACCCGATGACCACAAAGTCGCAGGTTCAAACCTTCACTTTCTGTCCTTGAGCAAGACACTTAACCCTCAGTTGCTCCAGGGGGACTGTCTCTGTAACTAATGATTGTAAGTTGCTTTAGATAAGGATGTCAGCCAAATACCCCCCTTTATAATGTGTAACCTGTTACTTTTTTCACATACATGAGATTACAAATATCAAAATTCAACACAAGCATGCACCCACACTGGTCACTTTACTCAAAATGTTAAAATGACTATAAGACTAACCTATAAAGCGGGCAGGAGCCTTATGTTACAATTTAAATATGCCCAGCAATAACTTAATAAAATAATCCAATAAACTTAATACAATAATCAAAATAAAATATTTCCTCTATTAATGAACGCAAATGCTGTATTGATCAAAAGTGCAGAAGTTACACATTTAATAGAATTTCTCCTTTTATTTCAATGAGTTATGCTTGAGAAATAATGAATACCAAAATACACCACGCTGCTGTTATAACTGTGATTAAAAATGGTTCATTTTTAGGCAACAGGGAGAAGACGTTTTGAGTCCAAAACAAAGATCCAGATGAACAGCTCAGAATGATTCTGGTGCAGGGCTGCTGACTGGAGAGTCCACTTTATCCAAAGTTACTTTAGCTTCACCTCTCACTCAAAATACATATTTTAGTAACAAAAAAACAGTGCAATGTTAAAAATGCAATTGAAAAAACTCAACTTTCTATCCCATGTATCTTCTCCATGTGTGCAGTGTTTTGTCTCTTTGGCCCTTGACCCCCAACACAAATATTGCACTTTGGCTCCTCAAGCCAAAAGTTCAGGCAGCCCTGTTCAACTGTGTCACCTAAAGGTGTGTGTGTGTGTGTGTGTGTGTGCGTGTGTAAGCAAATGTGTTTATTCTATGTTCTGAGTGTCTTTTTGCCTTTAAAAATAGATGCAAATAATGTACCTGTGGAATCCTCCTATTATAATAAAGAAAGAACGAAAGAACAATCTTTCTAAATACACCCTAATCCCCCCACCACACACTTACACACACACACACATACACACACACACACACACACACACTCACATACTCACGCACAGACAAATACTCATCACATTCCGTCTCCTTTTATTGATGAGTCTGTCCTGGGGTGCATCTTCATAATTGTGCATCAGAAAAGTGCGGCTCCGTGATGGATATTTGTACATAATAAGCCCAGATAAATAAGAGGCAGTGTCATTTTTCAACCGTTTTATGCCATTAACACTATCTCCCTCTCCAACTGTCAGCTCCATAAAAAGCCTCAGATATATTGTGTTTTAATGCCCCCTTATAAAGGCAACATAAAAAAGCAATATCCGTGAGCCCGTCACTTTGATAAACAAAGCGGAATATTGATCTTCCTCTAAATTGGAGTGGAGAAAAAACAATAATGCTATATCTGTAGTAACATGAAATTACAAGAGGTAACTGTGTTAAATTCTGCTTTGCTTTGTCATTACCATGCAATTCTGTACTTATTCCTCTGGAGACGTTCTTCTAACTGAGAGTTTGTTTCCTCTCATAAGGCGAGGAGTGCACACTTGGAGCCACAATTCAAGCCTTATTCCCTTACTGTGGGGCACTGGGGACCCTATCCCGGGGCATGCAGCCCGTCCCATGATTATCCACAGCCCAGTGCTCCGGCAGTCGATAAAGCTCTATAGGATAAATAGTGCAGGCCACGCTGGTGGTAGGCGCGAAGCCGGCCTGTGGCTCTGTCACTCTTCACGGCTGTGGTAAAACCACATCAAAGCAAATATCTTTAACACATTCCTCAAGAAGGGGAGGTTGGAGGGGGTGTAACTTTAACAAGCTGGCTACCTAGAGAGTTAGCGCTCCATGTCTTTTACAAATAGACTTACAGCACTCCAAATCGCCGCTCTGTGAGCACTGTGTGAAGTTTCCCGCTCGTCTCTCGCTGCCGCTCCGCACTCTATATTAAATCGACCAATCAAAGCATGTCAGTCATGCAGTCTGCCCAGCACCTGACAGCTTGGCAGCTCCAATGCGAGAGTGCCTCATTCATTCTTATGACACACTTCCGATATCTCTGCGCCTGACTCTCGCAAGGTCCATCAGACCGAGCAAAATTGCAACGCGAAAGCTCTCTGATCCAGCGCCGGGTGGTATTAGCAGTCTGCCTGATGTCTGGAGTGTAACATGTACAATGAGCAAAGACAAATCGAAAGCCAGTGCCTTTGTTTATTTGCCTTTATGCGTATGAACGCTTTTGCGAATTACAATAAGGGCTGCATTGTAGGCTCTGTAGGCTTATTTTGACATGCACAAAGCCCAAAAAGCAGCCTCTGAATTAAACAAAATACTTTAATTTATAGGCGAGAGCACCGGACATGGGCCATGGGATACCCCAGATCGAAGTTTGCCCATGGACATGTGTAGTCTGTGTGTGTAAGAGAGTGTGTGTATGTGAGAAACTTGGGGGCATATTGACATTGCCAGAAGGGCCCTATTTGAGAAAGTGAAAACTTCGCTCACCAGCTCTGCCCTAACTAGAGATGCCCTGGTGTGCCATGAACGATTCGTGCAAATGGGCATCAAGAAAAGTGGGGTATCAAGAAAAAAATCTACCCAAGCAACTCTGCAGCTGACCCCCCCGGCCTGTGTTCTCTCAAGTTTCCAGTCAGTGATAACCTGTGATGCATAGTATTGAAAAGAATAGCATCAAAGTAACTTCTTTATATGTAGCAGCAGAAATATTTGACAATCACCCCAATTTCATTTTGCTTGCAAGATCACACTTACTCATACTGCTGTGCTCCAAGGTAAATCTTACAGATATTTGTCAAATATCTGTCTTTCCACCAGTTCTGCTCACATTTGTTGCTACATATTTATCTCCTGACTGATTATCCAGTTCCTGTGTGTGTGTGTGTGTCAGGCTTGAGTTGAACTACAGACACGTCAACTCGGACTTTCCCTTAACTGACCTGCAAATTGACTCGAACTCATACTCCAGACCTGTGAAAATTCAGCCTGATGAAAAATGCACAAAATGATTGAATTAAGATTGTCAGGTTTAATGCGGTAAATGCGGTTTACGTGTGTGATTAGCTTTGCTACGGTCATGCACGGTCATTACTGCGATGCCAGTCTCCCACAGCTCACAGCAGTGTCAGGTTCAATACAGACTGGAATAATGAGCCTTTCATTAAAGAAAAAAATCATCAGTCTGATAGACAGAACAACAGGTTGCATGGAAAAAGAAGAAAAATAATCTGAAACAGATGGCTAGCATATATGGCTTGAGAGCAAGTATGCTAGATACAGCAGGAGCTGAAGTATTAGTAAGTCACACATTTTTTCATATTTCATACTTAAAATGCAATAAAAACCTGGATTGGTTAATGTGCTATCTCTCTATTCTACAAACTAACCAACATTTTCAAGTTGTTTCTCTTCTTTCCTTAGAGAGGCTCCATTCTGTTGTTATTTGAATCTGACCATTTTTAGTATGGGTTTACTTTTGTGTAACACCATGTCTATAGCTCAAAATTAGACTAAAATTAAAATTGTCAGCTTAAAAACTAAAGAATCAGAAAAGGATCTTAACTCGACTCGACTCGGTGGGCAATCACACCCCATAGACTTGAAACCCACTCGAGACAGAAATGGGACTTGCATGAAGCAACTTGCGAACACCTCTGGTGTCTTGTAATAAGTAAAGTGACCATACAAATGAATGGACATACAGTTGATTACATACATTGTCTGTCAAAAGCATAGGGAAACATCATCTTCTTTAAAGTTTTTCTGAATAAAGTTTTATATTGTTACTTTTCAGTTAAAGGAGCTTAAAAAAGGTTTTACTAAGGCTACTGTTCATGTACAAATAACCAGTCTTAAATATAAATGAGTGTGTGTGTATGTCTGTGTCCATATGTACATATAAAAGTAGGCGTGCCCTCAAATATTTGACTGGCAGCGTGCAGTGTGCAGCGTGCAAGCCATTTCATTTAAATGTAAATTCCACAATTACTATATTTGCACGAGAGTTTCTTATCTTTGTGATTAAGTTTAAAAAGTTGCATTTGACTATGGCTTGTTGGCTTGTTTGGTGGTAATAAGGATTTTTTATTTTTTTTTCTAATGAGAGACCTGTCCCAAGAAAGGCTTCATGCACTGGGTAAAAATAATAATTAACTGCCAATTAAGCACCAGTGCCCCTGAGTAAACTAAAAAAGGTCACTTTTTGTCAGCATGTGTGGAAGAGAGTACGAGAGCGCACTTCTTTTCTCTCGTGTTTATTTATTTATTTATTTATTTAGTGTGTTTGTTTGGTCACAGTAATTAAAGTTCAGTTGAAGTGAAATATCATTTTGCGCTTTTTTTTTTCCCCAACATGAGACCCAACCGAACGAGAGCTCACAATGTCATGTTGGTGCTGTAATTGTGGTGTTTTCTGCCCTGATTTCCAGCTGAACGACACGTCCGGACTCGTGAAAGGATTCTGCATTAAGGATGGTGGTCGGGACGGCTTGGAAAACACGATTGCAAGTAGAATGCATCTGTGACATAATGATGTGTGACAGCATGCGTGATGTTTTCTCTTCCTCTCATTAGCATGCTCTGGGAGCGGCCAGACATTACCTGTTGATGGCAGAGCGGAGGCGCGTGCTGATGGACAGATGGATGGGGTGGCTGATGAATTCCTGACAGGTGCTTTGTCAGAGGAGAAGCAATTTAAAGCTCGGGGGCCGAGGAGCCATTTGGAGTTCACACCAGAAGCTCTAATGTGGAAAACAGTCAAATCTCTCCTCTCCCACTCATAATTAAAGCGGCGCACCGGCTGCGGAGCTTAACAAGGGCTGGATTGGAACATGTGTCAGCCTCTAGGAGTCCTCTTACCCATCGCCACGCATCAGGCTGGCTCTGATATAGAAAAATGTCCACCTGGGGGTCAATCTCCCTTTCATACGCGGTGACTGATAGATTCAATACCTTTGGAATCAGATAAAACTTTGACGAATGGCTCGGCAGCAAGCTGTTGGGAATCACTTCGCCCCGTTGTCCGTGCCGCCCTGTCCCTCTCCCATCATGGCCCTCACTGGCTTTGATCAATGGTTCCCAGTGCCACCACGTAGGGCCGCGTGGCGTCACATGATTAAAAGAGCTGGAGGATATTGCTTTCTCACCGTTTGCTCGCACAGAGAGAAAACTTCATAAAACTAAGGCGACAGCACTTTCTCCTCTCGGCCCTCTCACTCTCCCCTGTCTGCTCGCCCGGTGATCTGGATTGATCTGAAAGCTTTGGCTGATTGGAGAACAGAAGAGCATGGATGAGTCCAGAGAATGAGAAACATGGGTCCCCTGTAATATCTCTTCTAGCACAGATCTATTTGAGCGAGGATGCTCTGCTGTCAGCCAGTTCTATCGCTCAGAAACTAAATATGCATTCGCTTGGGAATAGGTTCGGTTTCATTTGAGCAAAATAACTGGCCTCTATGTATATGAATAATAGAACAAATGCCGTACATGAGACACCTTTGGAATTGCTTGTACAGAAATGATGATAACGTGTAAGTGTGTGACTGAAAAGACAAGATTTTCCTTTTAAACTGTTTTATTACTTTTGGCCAGTTTTATACCACTATTCAACAATATTGAGAATGCCAACAGCCCTGAGCCCAGAAATTTTGACTACTCAAAAGTAATAAGGGCTTTTAAACTACTTTTTTATCATGTAAAACTGATATTTCCTTCACCTGTTTTTAGAATAAAAGAGATAGATGCAATATATAAACACTGGTAGAAGTTTCAAAACATAATATTCACTTCCAAGTCCATAAGGTCAGTGTACTGTAACTGGCCCATTTTAAATGTCATTGGCTCTCTGATGTCTTGAGAACCATATACATATAATCACGATTCAAGATTCTTTATTTGTCACATTGATACTTATACAAGTACAACATGTGGTGAAATGTACTCCTGATTCAGCTCAAGAATCTGCGCAATAAAGTTATCAAATAATGTAATTTAAGAGAAATTTGAAGAGGCTAAACTGAGGTAATAAAATATATGATAGTTTAGCCCCACCCATTCACACTAAAGTTATAAGGAGTGTTTTAGTCCAAACTTTTTGAATGAGACACAATATTGGGCAGCCAAAGCAAAGAATATTTACATATTTCATTCTTAAAGGCACAACAAACAAAAATGTCTGTCTTCCAGTTCCTTTATTCAATGGAACTGACAAAAGTTTTTTGAAATATGTGTTCAAGATATAAAGAAAGCAATCTAACCATAGGCACAGTCATTTAATGCGTTCATTGCGAGACTGAGTTTGAGTTGGGGAGTCTTGAGGCTGTTTGCCGTGGGATAACTCATTTAAACTTTGGCTAGCCTGCTGCACAATGTGTATCTGTCACGTACCACAGAGCATAAAACACAAACAGCACAAATTAGGTAAACTCGTTTTAAACAGAAACATAAACCTACGAAATGCGAGCTCCTGTGTTTGGCCAGTGCAGACTGAAGGTGGGCTTAACTGACATGGATCTACACAGGAGTGTACAGCGAGTGTCACTGTCACGGCGTCAAACGTGGTGTTCAAATCCTGCCGGTGGAACTGTACTAATTAAGGACACAGCAAATCCCACTAATCCCCTGTTATGTTTTGACATTATGGTTTAGTCTCATAAGCCTGGCGGTTTGTGAATGCAGCCATGGCCTCATCTGCATTTGCCAAATTTCAAGTTGAAAATGGTCCACTGGGGTGACCAATCAAATTTCAGACTGGTCACCCATTCCATTGATGTTTATATGACCGTCAAGCATCGAAAGTATATGAATTGCTAACACTGCCATGCTTTTGGTTGCATTTGAGCGATAAGCTGTATGATGACAAATTAGTAGATAAATGTGATGAGCATGAGGAATTAAAGCTGCTTGAGCTTGAGCATTACAGTTTGAACCTTTACATATTGTTCACATCTCTTTACATGAGTGTAAAGAATCCTTTATTTAAGGTTGCTTAAGGAATCAAACATAGTATGTCTAGAACGTTGCTCCATCCTACCCTTTTTGGCACCTTTACTTGTAGGAGTGTGGCTTACTGAAGGATTCTAAACAAGGTTTTAGCCTTAATGTTCACGGCTGGCCTGCTGAAACATTTGAGGAACTTTACTAGATCTAAATAACTGAATCTACGGTGGTTCCATTGAACAAGTCAATATTAAGAACAAACACGACTTTAGACTGTAATGGTATAATAGGTTTATGGAATCTGAATTTACAAATGTTCCTTCCAGCTTGCAGAGGGGTAAACTACGGGTTTAATATCACGTACTGACGGTGGGTCCTTGAAGAGCCATTCATGCTCTGGTAGTCTGTGACCAATGTCCTGTTGCTCAAAGGCCAAAAAAGGAATCAAACAACATAGATACTAAAGTAAAGTGGCCCCTTATAGTCACGCGTGAACACACCACAGCACAAAATTCTTTCTCTGCATTTAACCCATTCACCAAGTGAAGCAGTGGGCTGCCACCAACGAGGGGCGCCCGGGTAGCAGTACCTTACTCAAGGGTACCTCAGTGATGACACTTGTAGTGCTGGGATTTGAACCCACAACCTTCTGAATGCAGGGGCAACGCCCTAACCACTAGGCCACCAGCTGCCCCAGCTGCTCATACTCAAAAATGTGTTAAGGTGAGCTTCCCTAGAAATCAAATTTGCAAGATATGTATCATCTCGTTCAGTTCATTTGTATGGAGCCACACGCTATGTGGCTAAGCTAATAAACAGCATGCAAAACTACATTAGTTGTCTGACTTTCTTGCAATAGCTCCAGACAGTTGGAGTCTTTCATAGCTTTTGTTCATTCCCACCATCTTCCATCAGTCGCATCCCCAGGACTCTGAGCACGGGCCCCATAAATCAGCGCCAAAGCTCCCCTCCACGGTGATAAATCGACCTGGCGATTAGTGTGATATATAGTGCAAAATGTAAATAATAACAAGTGCTGCTAATTGGAGCACTACCTGGCAACAAATCAGTAATGCTGCATACTTGATATGGAAGAGGCCTTTGCACTAGTCTACATTCCAGTCATTAAGAAATGGTGTCACTGCACCGCCACCCCCCCTGACACCCCCCCTGCCAGCACCCCCCAACTCTAGTCCTTTTGTCTAATGCCTTGTTTCTTCCCTTACTGTTCTGTGCCTGTTCTTTGTGTATTTGTCATCGAGTTGCTGCCCTCACAGCTATTGTTTGTTTAAGGTCAGATCTGAAACCGAATGCTGTTAATCATACACTCCATTAGCATAATTGGTGTTTTCTAGTCACTCTAGATGGTTAAGTTTTTTTTTGTTTTTTGTATTGTTTTTTTAGACAATATTGCCCCTTAAGAGAAAAGGTGCACAAATCCCCCTACACTGGGGAAACAGTTATGTCCAGAGAAAGCTAGAAATTATTCAAGGAACTTCAAGTAATAAATATGTCTATGTTGTCACTGTCGAAAAAACAAACAAACAAAAAACCTCTTTTATCTCTGAAGTAAAAACTTTACAGAACAATAAATTTAAGTAATATAATTTTATTCAGAGCAACTTTTAGACTATTTCTGTTAGTCCATTTATCATCAAATGTTCTTTCAATGTAAAGGCACAGCTTTTAAACAGGTAAAGGGAAAGATTTGGATATGACAGCTCTTTGTTGATACATATGTCATTTTTTAGACATAACTTTACAACAGCCAATCTGTCTCTTGCCCTGGAGGAAGGTGTTGGGGCTGCTAATATTTTAAGAAGCATACATGGGATGCATGCTGTGGTCATTCAAAAAGGCTTCTTATTATTTGTGTTTTTCTGGATAATTTATATCAAACAGAACATGTCACGTCATGCTATAATGTGGTATAAGTTGACAATACACACATAACTTACACATCGCTGGTGTACAACCATTCATTCTGCGGAACTGAATGCACTTTATATAGATGAACTGAGCAGCAACCAATTGGATGCACATGGAGGATGGTACGCGCTGTCTGGAAAATAAATAATTATTTTTTATATTACTTTTTGTGTTTAAAAACAATATAGGTCACTTTAAGGCCCGTAAATGATCTACAGATGCATATACATTGTTCATTCATTCACATTCAGACTAAATCAAAATACAGACCACCCTAATGCAAGCATACATAGATCTTCACCCACCTCGTTTTTTTTAAAGCTTATATTTTATATTTTCTGTATTTTTTAGCAGCTGCCATTAAACAATCATGAAACCCGAGGGGTCTGGCAGGCCTTCTGCGTCCCTGCTCTCACCTGTCTGTTTATGTTGGACTGCACGGCTCTCTAATGAGGCTGATCCTGGACAAACACACTGCTGTGTAAACAGGACCTTACTCCAGAAGCCACAGTGGTGGAGAATTATGGGTAAATTGACTTTTCCTCCACTCCCCAGGCCTGGCCCACTCATCTTCACCTGCATTAGGGGCTCGGGTCGCCTGCCTGCCTGATTTACACCTTGAGCGGAGGGAGACGAGAGAGCGGAGAGACGTCAGTTAGCGAGCCATTGACAGAAGCTGGGTGAGAGGATGTAATTAGTGTGCAATGTATGGGAGCAGTTAAAGTCCTAAAATACTGTTGATCAGGCCAGACTATCGACAGGCGCACGCACACACACACAAACACCGCTGGCCAGTAGTGAAAAAGTCAGGCATTTTATATCCAGGCCTCCTCAAGGAAGGTGTTGTTCTTGTTAACATGCATGATTTGTCTTAAGCGTAAAACAAAACTTCTTTACAATTGGATTACCCAAAGAACCACTTTTTCTCTGCCATGTACATTCGCTGGAAAGCAGGGAAACACGGTTTTAGAGGAGTCACAACAATATTCAATATGATTATATCCTCAATCTGTAAATCTTCAGTGATGACTGAGATGCAACTGTAGGTGGATAGATGTTAAACACACTGAGCCTGTTAAAGAGGAACTGAAAATGTGGATCAAACTGGAAGATGAAGGATTAACCTACACACTGGAGCTGGCTATGATTTCATTTCCTGCGCTTCTCTGCCAAAGGAAACAAAACGGATTCCTAAAGTCTGTATGAATCACTCGATTCATGTTGCCATGGTCTGAGTCAGACAACACAAAGTGATGATTGTTTATGCAGAAGGCTGCTGAATCATTCCCCTCAAAAGCCATTTGCCGCATATCAGATTTCAGGACTCTAAATATTACAGTTCCGAAACTCCATTAGCAATTACTTCAGTAATATGCCTAGTTTTTTCTAGTTTTGAAACCAAAAAGAAATATCTTTATCTAAACTATCTCAAGTAGCATTTGGAATTACGGGAACTTGGGGATAAATCAAGCCTTACAATCTTTACCTGCATTCAAATAGTATAATATCAAGGAGGACCAGATTTCCCAAAATCTGTACCCCGTGTACTCTTAAATAAAGTTATTGTCCAGGGTTCTTTGAAGTAATGCCAAAAAAAGAAACTTTCACTAGAATGGCTTCAGTTAAGCTCTTTAAAAAACAATGAATTGGAAGCTTCTTTAGGGAGCAAAGAGTGGCTCTTCTTTATCAGGACCTTTATTTTTAAGAATGTACGTTCAAAAAAATATGAAGTATGGAAGATAAACATTCCAATGGCATTGTAACCTGGAAATAGCTTTCACCTGGAAAGTCTGTTTTTTTGCAATGGTTTCCTGAACTGTGTAAGGTTGTGGACAAAAGGAAAAGATCAGTTTGTTTGTCACTCCCTACTTTGCCCTTCCTAATGGCAATTTCACACCAGTTGTGTTATTAAACATCATTTGCATGTTATGTGTTTATTCATAAAATCAGAGCCATGTGTTTGTCTAAAACGAGGATTGTCCAAAAGTGTCCAAAAAAGTGCAAAATTGTCCAAGAAAGAAATACCCAAAAGAAGAGCTACTACTCTTTCCAAGAAGAATGGCTTCAAAATAAGGTATCTTAAGGAATAGCTTGCCAAAGTAACAACACCTTAATGATGTTTCTGCCAATCAAAATTTAGAGAAACTCACACAGTCCAGAATTCTCCATATGGTCATTGAGAAAAATGGGATCTCAGCAAATTCATGATGTACACAGGAGTCACTGACTCAATGACATCTCTATATATTTTTTTCTGCAGTACTTCCTAGTCTTGATTTAGCAGCAGGACAGGTAAAAAAAAAAGCATCTGTTCACACAATAAATACTGCAATGGCCATTTAACCACACAGTGAAAAAAAGAGTGTATTGTTAAGGAATAGGCAAGATATGTTGGTGAAGTTCACAGAGTGGCCATTTAAGAACTAGTTTCTCTTAAGTGCTCAAGTAGGCTTGGAAATCCAGCCCTAGCCCAATACAGTTCGGCCTCTCTTCACCACTTACAGTTCCCTCTCTGTTTCGGACCCTCTGGCTGAGCCATTTGGAGTGGATCTCGCTGGTGTGGCCATGCTAGCATGCTGGCAGTGTGCTGTGACCAGTGTATGCAAAGCGTGGTATTAGTCACAGGCTGGCTGGCCTGACAGGCCTGCGGAGTGAGGGAGATTAATGCCGGCCAAGGCCACTTTATTATCGTCACTCTCTTCTTTCCCGCTTGCCGACTCTGCCTGGCCACTCCAGCCTGCCATTAATTGTCTGCTCCCTCCTTCCCTCGCTCCCCAGTGACGGATGCGGGGAGGAGGGAATGAGAGGAGTGCACGGGCACCTGCCTTTGGCCTTGACAACACCTCCCCTCACTGCACTCACCTAGCACAAATGCACACACACACAGCCTACACACATTCTCGCACATACCCAGACACACACTCATCTCGCTGGCCGAGCTGCCCCATGGCTGGGGAGAAAATGCCATTTGTGGTCACTACACTCCTCTCTAAGGTACTCTATCCTGCCAGGAGACATACAGGAAGTAAAAACAGCTGTCCTCCTTTCCTCTCTCTCTCTCTCTCCTCTGCACTAGATGTAGTTTCTGGCCCCATTTTTGGATACTTTAGAGAACTGAACTGCTCACTGCTTCTAAAAAGCATAAACCTGTTCAAAATGCTTTCAGTAAGTAATAATAACAACTTAAGCCTGTTTTTAATGTTATAGAGCCTTAGAAGTCAATAGTTACATCTTTTCTTTTACTACACTACACATCTGCAATTACAAAATTACATTTTTAACCTTCCAGACCCCACAGTGGCCTTTGCTGGCTGGTCTGCATGTAAGTATAATGGCCATGGATAACCATGACTTACTGAGGTAAATTTGGACAGAAAAGACAATAATTCTGATGATCTTTACCACAATTTGCATTTAAGAGTGTTCAGTATAAAACTTTCTAATATTTAGTCCAATTTTCAATTTATAATTCATGGTTTTACATGAATGTCCGACCACATCGCCATTTTCCTCATCCCTCAGTATAAACAAAACATACGTAGGGATGAGGCAATCATGAGGGAGGTGAAACGCTGGTCTGCCCAATCAGAAGCTACGCTACAGGACGCGCTCGATGATGTAGACTGGGACATGTTCCGGGCATGCGCGGACGACATCAACGAGTTTACGGAGGTAGCAGTTAGCTTCGTTAGCGTGCTAGCGGAGGAGATCATCCCT
>JBBPCZ010000042.1:21672224-21684299 GCA_037974445.1 Brycinus macrolepidotus
AATATTGGCCAATATTAATATTTCACCTACAGACTTCATTGGAGCTATATATATATATATATATATATATATATATATATATACACGTTTTGATCATATATTCCAAAGATGCTCATTCATGGCCTTGCAAGGCCATACTATAGGGCTACTTTGCGATGTCATATGCAATTCAGCTCATGAGCTAATTATAAATGCTTTATGGAAAGGAATCAGGCATGTAAAAACACTGAACTGTAGGACTAAATTTGGACCCCTGTGGATTCATACTTCATCTTAGCCTAAGTATATGCCACCAGTGCATGTCTGGCCTTAAACCAAATCCTACGTACAGCCACAATGATGCGCTTTTGACACTGTGCCAGAGCCCTATTTTCTCGGGTGCATGTATGGGCATGTTCTGATAGTTCCAGGTTAAAGCCAGCACTCTAACAGAGAGAGAGGGAAGTGGTCCCAACGCAGCTGATCTGGCAGCAGAGCAGCCGCTATCGGACTCTGAGCACAAAGCAAGCGTTCAATTATGATGTGTCTGCATCTCCTGGAGCGTCCAGGCCTGCACGTCCAGCCAGCGTCCCGCAGGATCGAATCTGGCACATCCACCCACAGCAAGAAGGCTTTGTGTGTGTGTGTGTGTGTGTGTGTGTGTGTTGTTTTTGTACATTTTTGGGATGATAACGACAAAAAACATTCTAGCCCTTTGTAAGGCTAACCCACAGACAAACAAAACCATCTTGACTTTGTGCTATATGTAATATTTTTAACTCACTGTACTGTAATTAGGAATCGTAACTGAATAGGCTCGGCTTATTAGGGGTTACACCCTTACAAAGGGGGGCTCTTGAATCGTTCTCCAGTTATATATAAAGACATGGCCATGTTAAACCATCTTTTTCTATACAACGGAGCCATTGTTGTGTATGGGTCTTTAAAGAACCAAAATAGTTCAATATAGGGTTCCACTATTGTTACAGTAATGTTACAAGTTTTATACAGAACCTGTTTGGCTAAGACTGTAAGGTTACTATTAGCTTGATAACATTGTTCAGCTACAGAATTAAAGAAGTCACTAGAAATAGACTTTTACAAGACTAGTTTTACAAGACTATGTGTGAATGTTAACGTGTGTGTGTTTGTGAACATCAGTACACGGTGCAGTCGGGGGCACATGTTGCTCTCACGTTTGCGTTTGTGCCGTTGCGCACTCACAGGCAGCTCTCTGGACGTGTGTGCGTCTGTGTGTGTGAGTGCCTCTTTGGTCAAGTGTGGATGTGTGCGCATGTGCACCACCACCACTACATGCTCACATCACACCAGGGACACTTGTACACCGCCACGCTCTATTCCACTGTCAGTGACCCCCATGCATGGCCCCCCGTGGCCCCCCTTTTCAGCACACTGTTTCTAATCCAAAACAAATGATCTCAGGAAAAGAACGGGGCGAAGGTGGGAGGGATGGAGGGAGGGAGGGAGGGAGGGAGGGAGGGGAGTTGGGGGGTGGGGGGGTTACAAAAAAAAAAAAAGGCAAGAAAAAAAAATCCAGAGCATTATCACCTTGGCCAAGCATCAGGAGCTTAAAAAAAGAGAGGGAGAGGAAGAAAAGAAGGTCTATGGGCAAATTCATCTTCCCCCCTGCTACAATCAATCTCTGGCCAAAAGAAATACACAATAACTAGGCAGGAAGAGGCCAAGATTTATGGGCTTGAGACATCTCCACTGACCAGCAACCACCTCACCCCATTCCACTCCTCTCTCCTCTCTCCCTCTCTCTGCAACCCCCCTACAGCCCCCACCCCCCCCCCCACCAACACTTACAATGATGTACTGCCCTCACCGACTGTTTTACAAGTACATTAGCTTTATTTAATGAGATCAGCAAGTCATTTAACAGATGCATATGGAGCACAAGGCGAGAGACGCCCACTTACTCAACTGCTCTTCTATGTTGTAAAGTACACTTTGGATCAGATGTACTGATGTATGGAAATGTGAACATGGCCCTCGCTTCAGCTTTGGGGGGAAAAAAGACTTGTTTTGTATATGAATATGTTGGAGTAATGAGATTTATGGTATGTTTGGCCTGATGTATGTTCGCCTGCGCCTCCAACAAGAGGTACATGCAACTTACAACTAAATGCTTTCAAAGCACAATGTATTACGTTGGATACAGAGCCTAAATACAGGAGGCCTGCTGAATATAAAGTGCCTCCGCTGTATTATAGCTGTATTATGAAGCTGTTTTAGGCCATTAGGCCACAAAGAAACTGAACTAAACTCTCTACACAGTGGAATTCTGTCCACCGTAAGTACTCTCCTGTGCTGGAACTACTCATTCGAATCACTTTCCCAAATCATTAGTTGATGAACACGCCAGTGGCCGGAGTTCAGGCACTTTCCTTTATAAATATAATCGATCAGCCCCTTTTCCGAGACCGCCGTCAAAACAGCAAATTAGAAGCAACTTCCCCTTCATTGCATATCCACACAAGTTCCCATTAAAACATCAATTGATTGTGGGAGATGAAATTATAACTTTAATTAAACCCTCTCAATACACAGGCATGCTGATAATTACCACATCTGAACAAATGAAAATGGCAGAAGTAATATGGATATCCTTATATCACACTAATTAAGAATTTGTATGCTATTGATATATGTCTTTGTTTGCAGAGCCAGAGCAGCAGCAGCCAGAAGAGCATTACTTTTTTTTTTTTTCTAATATACAGTATATCGAATAATAAAACATAGTTATATAGGTTAGGTTCACTTCTAGCCTGTATTTCATGCTGTTGGTTAAAATTGATAATCATGATAATTAAAATAATATTCACAGCAACCAATAATGATAAAGTCAACTTTTATTTCATTTTCATTAGTTTTTCAAATGATTGTTATCAAATTTAGTAGTATATAATTTTAGATATATCATACTAACTCAAAAATTGTAAATAGACCTTTTAGGATTCAGTAGTATTTATTTATTTTCTTTATAATGTAATATTTCATACAACTTTTCACAAGTCACAATACAAGACAATGTGATGCAATGTGATATGTTGTATCATTAATTAGAACTGCATTGTTGTATAAACCAAAAATTAACTCTACGTGAAAGTGAAGTAACATTAGTTCAATGTAAATTAATCTAAACTTATTATACTTACTGTTATGTAACCATACTATACTAAGATTAAAAGTTTGACAGCATAAATGACAGTAAGCTAATATATGTATCGTTCAACATAAAAATTTAGAAAAAAATTGTAAGATGTTTCTTTGTATATGTTGTTGAGGTGGACTTTACAAATATAAGAAATATCAGTGCAATATTATGATTAATTCCTTATTTATTAATGAAATAAGATGTGTCAAAATGTTAAATGTCGGTTGTTTTTCTTTTTAAATGTCTTTACGTCCATTTTTTTTACCGAATTACTAAATTATTATTATTAGATTATGATTACTATTACTTCTGGATTACTAGATATCCAGCAGTTTGGAATGAAACTCATCTTACATGCTAAAAGCCTATAATATATACTATATAACAGAATTATAAAATCAAGAACAAACAGACACAAACAAACACAAACAGAGGTAAACTGTGTTTTTCTGTGTGTGTGACTGTTTGTGTCTGTTTGTGTCAGACAAAAACAAACACAAACAGAAGTAAACTGTGCTTTTCTGTGTATGTGTGTGTGTGTGTGTGTGTGTGTGTGTGTTTTGGTGGGGGTGCATGCGTGTGTGCATGTATGTGTACATTTCCAGAGGCCCTGGAGATCAGGAGAGAGCAGCTCCTGCACACAGAGGTAAAAATTCATTTCTTGAGAGCTATATATCAAGGCATATTTGTTTAATGAGTGCTCCTGTGGAAAGATGTATAGAACATGTCAGGCGTCCACTTGCAGTGCGTTCTGGGAAACAGATACCATCACAGAATGTGACCGCTCACTCTGTCTCCACGCACGGGCCGCTTTATCTCCAGCTTCCCGAGCCCATTATAAATGAGAGGCTATGGGAGAACAGGGAGTGAAAATAATGGACGGGGGAAAAAAAAAGAAGCTGCAGCAACGCTTCTCAAGCCCGCTAAGAAAGAAAGGAAGGAAGAAAGAAAGGAGGAAAGAAAGAAAGGGAGAAAAGAGAAAGAATTTGAATCTCCATCGCCACCGTGGCCAGATTGAAAATAAATAAATAAATAAATAAAAGACAGAGCAGGAAGAGCATGCCATATCAGTGGGCTAAAAGTAGCTGTCAGAGTTTAAACTTTCAGCTTAATGCGCTGTGTTTGTGCCCATTCTTTATCTGTTGCATCTCTCGGCCTCTCGGTCTCAGTGGGCCAGCTATTTGGCATGCTTAACTAACCTGTTTTCTCCCCTGGCAGGTCCCTTGCTCCCCTTAAGTTATGGAAATGATATGCGAGAGGCGGACATGGGGGTAATTAATTGTAACTTGGAGGATAATGTTGGCCTGTCAGAGATGTCTGCACGTTGTGTAACACTTTTTAAGAGTAATGTGCTTAAACTGGAAGGATCTGCTAGCGGCCCGTCTTAATTGCCGCGTGGCTGGAATGCTAAAACAGTGCCTCCTTTTCTTTCTCTCTTTTCTTCCTTTTCTAACCCCCTCTAACACCCTCTTCTGTCATGGTGTTTACTGTGTTTGTAAACATCTCATATACAGAAATTATATCGGTTGCATGAATCTTAATTGGGGAAACCGCAGGCACTAATCAAATCGTGGTGTCCCGTAGCAAACAGATACACATTTCAGATTTACAGCCTCTTAAAGATTACGTATTTGGAATATGGCATATGTTGTTAGAAACTGTTCCTCTGTCCTCCCTTCTTTTATTTTTGGAAGAACGTCTGGTTTAAATAATCGAGATTTAGGCCTAACATGTGTTTCACAAACAGTTACAGTTGCTCAGTAAAACTCTAGTGGTTTTGTACTTTTCATTTGATGTGTATATTTATACTCAAGTATGACTGAAAGAAAAGTTACTTGTTTTATTCAAGTTCACCAGGCTGTGCGTTATCAATTCACTTTTTAAGTTAAATTTCAATCCTGTTCTCTTAGTCCAGCTCCTGGACCGCTTTACTGACACTCACACCTTTCACTTCAGGGCTTTAGTTAGTTTATGGGTTTTTTTTGTTCTTGAAAGGTGAAGAATAGCTTCTAAAAGACAGTCCTGTGCTGAAAGATGCTCGGCATACTAAGATTGTAGTCCTGTAGGGACGTGAGTTCCATCTGAAACTTTTTTTTAACTCTTACTTGAGATGTTTTTTTTTTTTTTTTTTGCCCCAAGTTTTACTTCTATTTGAATCATTGAGCAGGTTTACACCTGGTCAGTTCATACAATGTATTATCATGTATCTGGATTGTATCTCAAGATACAGTAAGGTTGTGAAAGAGAGTACCACCAGCTTTTCCAAAATTTCGGTGTAACCAAATGGGTGTAAATAAAGTCATTCAAACTGTTTTGATGTAAAATGTGCCATTCTAGAAACATCCAAAGTGTTTAAACCTCAAGAATGTATCACCGTCACCAAACTACAAAGTATTCAGTGTCAGACACAATATAAACAAGTTTGTCTGAAATTACTGAACAACTCAACATAGTTAGAAGTAGGTTTTCATGATTTATGAATATTAATTGGTAGGCTATAACCTGTTAGTTACATTAGCTTTGTAGCTTTAGTGTAACACTAAAAGAGCAAAGTTTAGGCATCATACCTTGCAGAGTGACTAAATTTTGGGTAATTAAACTATTAGTTTAAATGCAACCGTCTAACTTGTTGCGATCACTGGGAGATCTCAAGTCTGAACCCAAGAGATGCTCCAACCATCCATGACCTGGAGTCCAAGAGTGACCTTACTCTCTCTGTGTGAGTAGAACGACCCCCCCACCCCCACTTCCTCCCTCCACATGGCAACGTGTGCATTTGTTAGCTGATGTGACAAAAATATATCATTTAAAAAAGAGACATATCATCTTGTATTTTGTTATATGTTTTGATTGGATTTGTTTTAAATTAGTTTGTTTATTTAAAATATGATTTATACGTTTGTTGACTATGATTTATAAACAGACTTGACTCTGAAGTGCATTTCCACACACTCGTCCATCCTTCTACCCTACCTTCATTTTCGACTTTCTTTTTCCCATTGTCTTCCTTCCACTCTATCGTCCTCTTCTCCTCATCTCTGGTGTGAGGTGCCTGTTGGGTGACAGCTCTTCTAGAGACACCTCTGGCCGTTCCCGGGCCACCACGCTGCTCTCAGCCGGGGCACTTACTGCATGATCCTCTCCTCCGTCACCTCATCTCATGTCATCCCTCACTTCCACTCGTCCACGTTAAAGTGAGTCAAATGGGAGGGAGCGGAGGGGAGCGTGAAGAGAGAGAGCGGTGACATGGCGCAGGGTGAAGCTGATAGGATGGGGCCTGGCACTTTGACACGAGGGAAAAGGTCGTCCCGCTCGTCCTGCGACAGGCCCGCTCAAAACAGAGAGAGAAGAGCAGGAGAGTGGACAGACTTGACTGACAGATGCTCTAAACGCTGCCTTCTGGGGGCCGGACCTCATGCCGGGAGGTGTACCTTCGAGTCTGCGGACCAGACTGACGTTTGTTTTGATCTGCGTTGAGTCACTTAGCATCAAGACAGAGCAAAGAAACTAACTCTCCATGTGACAGCCCCATGAAACAAAAAGGAGGGGCAGTGAGGATGGAGCATTTAAGAGAACGGATCGGAGACCATCTTAATTAAGCTAAGCTCGGTCTCTGTTGGGCTTTTAGCCACTGGATTCTGTCATGCTTGGACAGTCTGTGATGGAATGGGAGGTATTTTGGGGGCTGTGAAAAGGGGATAGCACAAGGAGTGCATTTGACTTGCAGGCATTGTGATATTAAAGTGAGAATATTGGGCTTGCGGAGTTGGATTTTGCCTGTATGTGTGTGTATGTGTGTGTGTGTTGGTCCAGGAGGCCTAGAAGGGTCTCATGGGGGCTGTTATGGAGCTTTCTTCTTGCCGTGTGACATCAGTTTGGATCGACAGAACCCTCAGGCTCCTCTTGCCTCCACGCCCCCACTACTCCCCACATGTAGACTACCCACACTCTCTCTCACAGTCAATAAAAAACCCGGTGCACTTCCGGGAGGTCCAGCCCTACAGGGGATGGCTTTGTTCTGCAGGGAATAGGGGCTTGTACATTAAGGAGCAGGAGGTAAATTGAGACAAATAATAGCCATAATCTCCTACTGTAGGTCCACACTATTCCTAACCCTCTAAACTCCAAGGATTTCCTCATAACTACCCAACTTAGACATTAGTTACTGAATAATTCAGTAGTTGGCCTCATGAATAATTAATCACTGAAAAAATAAGTCTAGTATTTAGAAGAAGCTTAGAATAAACTTAAAATTAGCACTAATCCCAAATGTATCCGAAACATGCTTGGTGTGAAGTTTGCTTCTTTAGTTCTACGGGATCTTACAACATGAGGAGTAGCTAATCTAGCAGACAAGTTAGCGTCATACAAACCTCATCCCTAATTCATCACACGACTGCCTTATGTTGAGCTGCTAAATATTCATTCTCAAATAATTATGATTATGTGGCACTGTATAACATTTGTTTACATTTTTGTGGACAAATGTTTCAGTCTCAAGAACTGCACAAGTGAGTTTATTTATTTAACAACAGAGGCAAATGAGTCCTGATTTAGTCTTGTTGTTTGCACGATGCTAACATATGAGCTTCCGTTACTTGTTTGTTATCTTAGCTCCAGGCCAAAACTAAAGAAGCACAATTTAGACCCCATGACTCAGCTGATTCATTATTATTACAACGAGGAGAAACTGTAAATTTGTTTTTTGGCCAAACCATAATTTTAAGGGTTAAACTCTAATCTTCTGTGTTTCTAGTTCTGAAATCTGCACTTGTTACACTGCAGCTGTGTGTGCTGATTCCCAGCTTTTCCTTGTTCATAGCATTTTTGGTGGCTGCGTGTCGCTGCTCCTGTTCTTTCCTCCTCGTACATGTCCTGAACAGGCAGCGTGTCAGCGCAGAAAAGCCCCTGCAGCTGGCCAAACAGGACTGGGGGACCTGAATAAGCTTTTAGCTCCCATGTAGAGTGCAGAGCAGGTGCGGCGCTGCTGTCATGTCCTCACACACACACCTCCTTTATTTACATATCCAGATGGATTTTCACAGCCCAGTTTGGGGGGACGAGGTGTCGCTGGTGCGAACACGCTTTTGGCAGGAGGTGTTGCGGAGGGGGGCGGGGAGGGGCTTGATCAGGCCTCCCATAGGGCAGAGTTTCCATCACCAGCAGTGACATTTATTCCTTTTCTCCCTGCTCTCACCTGAGCTTATTAAGAGCTGCTTTAGCCTAGTGGAGCGGCCCAAGCATAAATACACATATTGTACAGGCATAGGTGGGCAGAGTGGGGTAGTAGAGGTACCTGAGTAAAGATATTGCTACTTCAGTGAAATAATGGCCCTGTTGACACCTGCTTGTTTCATGCATCCGGATCAGTATCAGGACAATTTGTGTTTAAGGACTTTTTTTAATGCCAGCTGGCTTTTACATCATGTGATAAATGTCCCAATAGAAATGGTCTTTTAACATTAACTGAATCAAAATTTTATTTCAGTTCCACTGAAAGTTTCCTTTTTGGAGATACAAGGTTTTGGCCTGACAGTGGTAATATATTTGCATATAGTAAACCACAAGATCATGTGATCGACACTCAACTCTCTCTCCCTGTTTATGAATTGTTTTTTGATCATTTGAGCATACGATTATGTTTGTACTATTGCAAAAAAAAATCCTTTTTTCAAATAAGTCTGAATAAAGAAACTTATATTTCTGAAATTGAAAAGTTGTACTATTGCTTATAAACCAAAGATGTTTATTGTAACTGGCCTTTCACAACATGATGTAGGACGATTTTGGCAATGTTTGTAATAGTAATTTTAAATGGTTGAAAACTGGTTGATTCTCCCTTGCTCTTCTGTTAACTTTTTGTTAAACTGTCAGTATTGATTCAATAGTAATGCAAGATGCAAAAAGTAAATCATAATCACATGGCAAGTGGTTTTATGCTTAAACTTTGATTTAGCAGTAATTTAATGATCAATTACTTTCTGGGTTGAAATCAAAACTTTTTGATCTCACTACTAGAAGTCATTTTTATCCATTTTTGTAGATAACAATGACACACAGCCCCACACACCACATAAGCTAGAATATTTGCAAGTATGTCATGATTGAAACACAATGGTTACGCAGTGATAATAGTTGGGATAATTGCACAAGCAATTACCTGTTACCTGTTAGCTATTAGTCTCATAGCTCCAGTATGAAACTAAAAAGCTCCTCAGTCTTCTTCTCTTTCCTGTTTTGATTTCAAAACCACTATAGATATTTAAATCACTCTAATGAAGTCACTGTAAGGAAATCCATATATTGCTAGATGTTGTTTGCATTCTTCCAAATGGAAGCATCCATCCTTCAACCTCTACCAGTTCTGTAGTCTCGTTATGAAGCCCTCCTTCATTATATCATCATAACCCACTCCTATATAACTACGATAAACAACAGAGTCTGGATTTCTCACTGTAATCAAATCCTTACTGCAATTCTTCAGACCGTCTTGACCATTCCTTTAATAAAAACAGTGGAATCATGTCTTCCTCATGGGTGGTGTGACACAATGGAAGCGTGTTAAAATCCACATTAACCACAGCGGAACTGACAGAACGTGCCATAACTCAGCCTCTTTTATGATTGTCATATAATGACAGTCACACCTGACTAGCGTTTTAGAATTAAGGTTGCAGGACAGGGGCCTGGTCTGTGCTGCTGTGTAAATCTGACAGAGAAGGGAGAGATTCAAGTGTTACACTTATCATTATAGCCATGCCGAGCCTACGTGACATATGTCGAAAGGGGGGACAGGGACAGAAGACTCTGCCAGAGCTTCTTCTGTTTCTGGAAATATCCAGTAAGAGCCGTTACGAATGATGTGTAGATGGTCATTAATGAAGCAGGAGCTCACAGCCACATGCCTGATAATGTTTCTGGGACACAGTGATGGAGGATTTTCTCAGATGCTAGCTATAAGAAAATAGAATTATGAAATATTGCTTTTCCTAAGCTCGTATTATAGTGTTTGTCGTACACGAGACATTCCTTTGATTGATTCTGTGCTTTGCTGTACAGTAAAGTCTTTGAGAACGACAAAGGAGTTGTATTTCGAAAATAGCCACAGATTGTACAGTGCTGCTGCATCCGTATTACAGAATTTTCATTAAACATAATGGCTTGTGGGGAAAGAAATGAGTTATGATCATTTGGGTGTTGCTGGCTGAAATCCAGCCCTGCAGGACAGGGTCGTCAGGAGGTCAAAGGGTCATGTTCTTCACAGAACAACAATAATCAGTCTGACCTGACAAATTGATTTTGCATTCCATGTAGCGGACGGGAGCAGACTACATTAGAGAGACTCCTAGCTTTTGTGCTGGGAGTAAATGGACAATAAAGCATATAACAACACGCAATTGCTCTCTGGTGTATTTAGCTGCTTGGGCTGGGGGGTGAGGGTGGGGTTGCTGGACTGGGAGGGGCAGCACTTAGGGTGTAGCATTCCTTAGAGAACCCACCAACCCTCCCCTTTTTCTCCCTTGTTACCAAGCCACACCAGTGGTGAGTAGGTGCTGCGGTCGGCGTGCCAACAGTCACACATCAGCACCTTATCTCATCTCATCTCATTCAGGGAGATGATGGTTGTCAGCCTCCATATCCACAACCCCAAACACACATGGACATGCACAGACAATGCCCAGCCCTTGCCAGTGGCTGGTTAGTCTCTCCTACTGCAATAGAGTGGGTTTTGCTGCTTAATGTGGACATGATCCTCCTACTTTGAAAGGAAAGGGCCATTTGACTGACATGCAAAACGACAACCACATAGTCATTTTGGCGTGAAGGGATGGTGATTCTCAAAGTGGTGCTACAACACAAATTTACCTGTGTGAAACAAAGTGGTAAGACATGATGTGACACAGTGCACTAGGCCTGGTCCAGCCATGCCTCAGCAGGCAGGGCTAGAGTAATAGATTTCCCTCTGTATTTATACTTCACATCATTCATTCTTCCCGGGCCCCCTGCACAGGTAGCCTTTATAGACGTGGCCCCAGCCATAACAAGGCTGATTTTCAGTGCCAGCCCAGGGTGTATAAGTCCCACAGAATTGTACGGCTTCATGCTCGACAAATGAAGCCTAACTTATGATGTTTTCCATGTAATTTTTATTCCCGTTTGACTGGCCAACTACCCAGTGGTAATAGAATGCTGCGGAAAAGGCCAGTGGGGGGATGTTTGCGCTCCGAGTGATTGATCGACGCACGCCGCGCTTTTCATTTATATCTCTCTCCCCCTTCCATTCCGAATCGGTTAAGTTTAGGAAAAATGAATCCAAAAAAGCGGGACCGAAGAGAAATGGCCCCAGATTACAGGCCGGCGAGCTCATAGATCTAAGCTAGGCCCCTTGCTTTGAGGTGGGCGGGGGGGTGTAGACTGTCTGCGAGCATTAAGTTATCTAAATGAAAATCAATACTATATGTGCCAGCGTTTTACTACAGAGAAGTGCCCAGAGACCAGGCTGGGTGGGGGGGAGGATGAATGGAGGAGTGGATGGAGGGATGATCACGCATTTTGGGCTGTGGTTCTGGGACTCTAGCCCTGAGAACGGGGGGCCTGACTGCAGATCTAATTGGCCCCCTGGCCGAATGGAGCAGGAGCTAAACATGGAGGCGGGGAAGATGTCTTGTTTTTCAAAGCGATCTCATGGCCCTGAGGGATGGATACCTAAGTATGTATGTATGTTTGCATGTGTGTGTGTGTGTGTGTGTGTGTGTGTGTGTGTGTGTGTGTGTATATGTGTTGTTCTGTGCACAAGTGACAGTGTTAAAAAAGACAAATACATAAACCCTCTACAGTTGTATATACATATAAGCTAAGGTTGATTATATGTATACCGTAATATCTCCAATGGTAATAATTAGCAAACTATATAT
>JBBPCZ010000042.1:21684399-21689399 GCA_037974445.1 Brycinus macrolepidotus
ATTGCACATTAAAGTATTTTGGTTGTTAAAATTAAAGTTTGTGAAATAAATTCCTTGTTTTATCTGAAGACACGTTAACGTGCATTTAATGTGTGTGGGGTGATTCCTTTGGCAAAAAGTCCTCTCGCAGAGCTGCTGCTGTTTACTGCTTGACAGAAACCCACTGATTCAAAATTACAATTAGATAAGAGTAAGATTACATTGTTTAGAGAGTTCAAAATCAAATAATATTGTATTGAATAAAAATGAACTAAAAATAACCTATGTACTTTTTTAGTTCCTATAAATGATTAGGCCTGGATCGTACGCCCTGAAGGTCTGTGTATTCTGCAGGCTGTGAAAATATATCCAGCATGATCATAGATCTAAATATTACAGACACTTTTTACAGTGTGTGTGCAATATAAATGTTTGTCTGGTTGTGTGTTTTCATCTAAACCTTAGTTCTAAGGTTGTTTGTGTGAGAGACCTTGAGTTATTACATTTGTTTTGCATCATGCAACTATGTATTTGTATTATATTATGCAATTAATTACATTTATTCATGATTTATATTCTGTATCCAGATTCAGGTCTGCATTTCTGAATTGTTTCTACTCATGTCAAGAAATGAAGAAAAACCTTTGCAAAATATAGAAGAAATTGTTTCTTTTGCCGCATATCAAGATTGCACACCTAACAAACTCTCTTCCGCAAAGTTATTGATCATAATAAAACTCAACACAAATGTAATATCAGAAAGTTTAGAGTCAAGTTTAGAAACAAGTTTTTCCGCTTGTTTCAATGGACTTATACATTTAAGAAATTTTGCATGTCACCAACAATAACTGGAATATTATTGGTGATGATAGTAACCTAGTAAAGTTTTCTACTCTAGTAAAGTAGAAAATATGTTCAATGCATTTTATATGTACATATATAATTTATAAACATATTTTGCATGTGCTTCAGTTAAATATGCCTAAGAATGTTTTTGCCCAAATGTTAGTCTGCCAGTGAGTGTACACCTGAACCCTCTGTCTGAGTGTGTGTGTGTGTGTGTGTGTGTGTGTGTGTGTAGGCCCCCTGTGGCCAGTGGAGAAAACTCTCTCTGGTCACACTAGAGCTGTTTCTCAACTGTCAGCCACCACAGAATCATTTCATTCCTTTTGCAATTAGACACAGCCATCCACAGAGGCACAGAGCACAGCTACTCTCACTCCTCACCATCCCCAACACTGCTGCACTACACACACACTCCTACACAAATATTCATTGTACTGAGTCGCAGATATCCATTACCACATATTTCTGCTAAGTTGCAGCTCGGCTGCAGAAACGTCAACAGTTGCTGAGCTGCAACAAGGCCATGTTAACGGGTGAGGAAGTGGAACTTCTCAACTCCAGCCAAATCAAGCACACAAATGCTTTGACATTCAATCTGGGCTTAATAAATATTCAGTCAGACATTGACTGTCAGTAGACTTTGTCAGTCTCCTCAGCATCAAGGCCCAGTCTAACAGTCTAGCTGTTGGTAAATACGAGTTCTCGTCTGAAAACTTGTAAATGAACATCCTAATTCCTTCAGAAACAACATTACTATCCAAATTTCAGACATCTTCCAACTTTTTAATGTCCTTTACCGTTTCATCATTCATTGTTTTTGCTTATATAACTTACCAGTCAGTAACTAGGCCATATACCTTTGATTAAGTGTACTTTTTTTGACTTAAAATGTGTTTATTTCAGTGGCATTTTATGTTGAGCAAATTCCATACATTCTAGTGCTACTCTGAGTGAGTGGAAATGTGTGTCATGATTAATCATTAAATTAAGATCATAGAATGTTTTCTATGCACATTAGTAACTCTGAGTTACAACAAGAGTTAAGAAGTGTGAGGTGGTCTCTCAGGGCCAGACATGATCTTGAGTAAATAAACTGAGGAAAAGTTGCTAAACTTTTGATGCTGGATTGTAGTGAAATGTGGTACTAATAAGGTTATGCCCCCTCTAAAACCTACCAACACTGATTCTTTAAAACCACTTAAAAAACGTTGTTTGAAGACAGTAATTCAGTCAGACAGTATCAGTAACTCTGACACTTTCTAAAGCTAAGGGCTTGTATGGTTTAATAGAGAGTTCATTTTTTACTGCATGTTATGTGTTCTCAGAATCTACATTGGATTTTTCAGGGGGGGGCTTTTTAGGGCCCCGCTACATCCATGGGTTAACAACAGGCTTATAGTCCATCACACTACCAGCCCCTGCTTTGAGGTCTGTCTTCACAAGGTGCTGAAATTTGGTTTAGAAATTTCACACCCAGTCTGTTCCGACCCAACATCTCTCATGGTTGTCCCCATAAATTCTCAATATGGGATCATACCCAGGTTTTTAAATCTGGGACAGATTTTGGTCGCTAAATAATAGTGATCCATATTTTGGACTACAAACGACATTGAAAGATTAAAATAGGATCTGATGAGCATGTGAAGGCAGAATTTTCATTAAATGTATTGAGCATCAGAGTACTGTAGTAGAATCTAGACGGTATGTCCTCAATGTATGGCATTAGAATCTTAGACTTCACAGTTCCATTTATTTTCCTGATTTTTACATTTAAGACCCTACCATCATCTGCAATTGGAAGGTGTGTGTGGCTTTAAAAGGACCTCCAGTCGATGAGGTGGATCATCCCATCCGTTCAGTAATGATTATGATCCTGCTGCCTTTATTGCACCTTGAATGATTTTTTAATGTCAGTGTTGGGGAGACACACCAATAACTGGATTAATATCTGAGCTAATGTAGATTTGCTGGTCCTGTGCTTTTTGATTGTATGCCAGCGGCTTCTCATTGGAGAATGGCTAATGCACTCAGGCACTTGTCTCTCAATTATACAATCTGTATTAACTTGGCTGCCTATCTTCAGCAGATCCTATATGTCCTCACATGAATAAATACATCGTGCATTTCAACGTATGCAAATGCGGCAAAACATACCATTGCTGTAAATATATGTATAGATAAATAGATAGATAGATAAAAAGATAGATAGATAGATAGATAGATAGATAGATAGATTAATCTCATTTTGAAATGCCTTTTGTTAAATTTTACATTAATCATTTTTTTTTTACTGACCTAAATATGATGGACAGTGTGGTCAGTGGTGGTCCAGACTTCCCTCTATTTTATTACCTGCTACTTATACCTGTTACTCCATGTTTGTTTGTAGGACTATATGTGATCTGGGTTAAATAACCTGATTACAAAAAGGTCCTTGTAATCAGAGTAGAAACTTTTGTAATTAAATTTTGTAAATGTAATTCAATTACAGCTTGTTTTCTGTATACTTTAGAGTAAACCTTCTTCAAGGTTATGTACTGTCCACATTAACTGCCTAATGTCTGAAATTCTAAATCATTTTAAAAGGCAGCAGGTATATTCAAATAGTGTTAGAGAGAAAAAGCTACAAAAAATGGAGACCCAAGATTTTGTTCAGACAGAGACCAAGTGTATATGAGCAGCTACATATAATTTGTTCAGCAGAGTGATTTCCCGAGAAAGCAGAGGATTTCAAAGAGAAAGGATACAAAGCGGCAGGGAGCTGAGTGGGGAGGCAGAGGGGTCAGGAAAGAGAGGAGGATGAGACACTGTATTAGGCAGTCATTCCATGATGTAGCCCTATTCACCAGGTTTGCTGTTTTAAAAAAGAGGAAATTTCTCCATTGCAGAGGCAGTCAGGCAGAGGACAGGAGCTGGGGCCATACTAATAAATCAGCCCCAAGCCTCTGGTGGCCACGGGCCGCATGGGAATACTGCAGAGAGAGAGAGAGAGAGAGAGAGAAAGAGAGAGAGAGAGAGAAAGAGAGAGAGAGAGAGAAAGAGATCATGCATGTTGAGCCTTAGAAAGAATGATGTTTCCTTTCTTTCTTTCTCTCTCTCTCTTTCTCTCCATACACACACACACACACACACACACACACATGCACACTGCAGGCAGAAAGAAGCGAATATGTCTACCATAGCACCGATATCTCCAGCTCTGTGCCCCCACATTTTCCCAGACAAATTAGAGGTGCCCCGGACAGTTACAGCTTGAAAAAACAAAGTCTGATTTTTCTGAACGTGCAAACTGCCCATTATCTGGCCCATAGAGAGGCCATTTGGGAAAGGGCCTCAGGACACTGCTGGAGCAAAGGAGAGCAAATCAGAGGTGTGTGTGTGTGTGTGTGTGTGTATGTGTGTGTGTTGAGTGGGGGAGCAGTACCTGAAAAATCGCCCCCGTCTCCAGCCACCCCTGCTTCTAACTAACCCTTGGGAACATATCCTATTACAACTCCAAATATTAATGAGATGAGAAAGAAATTATATCGGGCCAACAGGGCCTCTTGGTCACTCTTTTTATTTGCCACCGCTTGATGCATTTTTCAGGTTGAGCAAGCATGTTGTTCTATTGTAAGTAGATGTTTGTTCTTTTATAAAGATCATATTACGATGCATCGTATTCATCTGTTCTTTCTTTGTTTTCTTTGCCTGTGTAGAATTTGTAAATCAAACACATTCATATCATCTGCCCCTAAAGAAAGAAATTAAATGAGAAAGAAAAAAAAAACAAGAAAGAAGAAAAATCCCCGCTGTCGTCTGTATTTTTTTTTTTTTTAAGCAGTGCCTGGGGTGTTTGTGTTTGCCTTAATGAACAAAATTACCTGAATTATTTATTCTTTAAATTAATTTGGTACAGAATATTCACCTTCATTAGTTTATGGATCTGATGAATGAAGGACATGGATCTATACAATGTTTAAAACATTGGACAACAGGAGTTTAGACGGATACTGAGAGGATCTGAGCTATTTTGCCTAAAGTCTGGTTTTGGGGGCTAAAGTGGGGCAAAAATTGCAGTTTTGAAAAAAAAAGTATGCAGTTTTGATATGTTGCTGCTGTCATATTTTGAACACCATTTGAATGCTAACTTCTCTTTACACTGTGAAAACATTTCATGATGAATGGATCAGTAA
>JBBPCZ010000042.1:21694399-21701194 GCA_037974445.1 Brycinus macrolepidotus
AACTCTTTTTCTTTCTTTCTTTCTTTCTTTCTTTCTCTCTCTCTCTCTCTCTGTCTCTATCTCTCTTTCTCCCTCTTGTTTGTCCACACCTCTCTCTGCCTCAGACTCTCCCTCCCTTCTGTCTCTGTTGCTTTCTCTCTCTCTCTCTATCTATCTATCTATCTATCTATCTCCTGTTTCTCTCTCTGCCTCAGACTCTCCCTCTATCTATTTCTCTTTCTTTCTGTTTTCTCTCTCTCACACTTGTGTTTCTGTACCTGTCTCTCCACCTTAGTCTCCCTTCTCTCTCTTTCTCTCTCTCTCTCTCTCTCTCTCTCCCTCTCCCTCTCTCTCATCCTGCCTCCTCTCCTCTGTAGCCCTCAGCTCTGCAGCTGAAAGATGTAGCCATTACAGAGTGACAGCTTGACACACAATGACCTGTCAGCGCATTCATCTCTCAGTGTTTTATTTTAGCGGAGAGCCAAAACTGAGCTGAAAATAAGCAAGTTGTTTCAAGGCCCTGGAATGAGATCAAACATTTGCTGGCACCAGCCGTGGCGGGGTCGCTGATTTACACTCCATCTGTCAAAGAGGTGATTAGACCAGCCCAGTGCTTAAAAACCTATAGACACACTCCACTCATAGCACCGCCTGAATAAAACACTTTATGCCTCCACTTTGGAGGCGTGTGTGTGTGTGTGTGTGTGTGGTGCGTGTGGTGTGTGTGCGGTGTGTACGTGTGCGTGTGCCTGCCCTTAAGGTACAACGGTGCAGAGGTTGTTTCTTTCAGCTAAATCATCTTTACCTATGTAAAGAAAATAAGACTGCTGACAGCACGGAATAAGCTCCGAAAGAAACGATTGACGGAGGTTAGGAGTCAAAACAGCTATTCTGTATGTATAAAAATTCACGTTCAGCATTTTTAGAACTTGACTCTCAAATTAACCACAAGGAGC
Organism: Brycinus macrolepidotus; assembly: GCA_037974445.1. Lineage (NCBI taxonomy): Eukaryota > Metazoa > Chordata > Actinopteri > Characiformes > Alestidae > Brycinus > Brycinus macrolepidotus. The sequence goes on from JBBPCZ010000042.1 coordinate 21,695,335, forward strand.
TCTCTTTTCTGGTTGCTTTACATAAAAAAAAACTCTAATTTCCGACAAACTATATAGAAAAAAAGACAAAAAAATCTCTCGTTTTATTACATTACAAGACTTACTTTTCATAACTACGTGGACTACAGTACCTACAGAGTTATTTTTACGTTGGAAATGTGTAATAATCCAAAGCCAACAGCAAACCTGGTCATTTATGGTTAACTTTAATGCATGTTATTGTAACTTGGTAACTTTTTATTACAAGTAATTCTGGACCAGTTTCTCATGAAATGTTCGCTCAGTTTCAAGTTGTAGCATTCTCCCCGTCTTTCCTCTGTTTCTTGGCTTTTGTAATGTTCTGTCTTCCTCTTGTTTACTTGTCTATGTCTTTGTTTACATTCTCCATTTGTCTTTGTGTGTACTCCATGTGAGCATGTGTTTTGGTCTTAGCCCCACCTTAACCCTGCCCCCTCGTTGTCCTGTTCACCTGTGTCTTGTTCCTGTCTCCTCCCCTGTCCAGGTGTTTCCCAGTGTCTCGTCAGTGTATATATACCCCCTGCGTTTCAGTCTGTGTTGGTGGATTCTTTCTAAAACTCTCTGTTAATGCTGGTCTTTGGAAATTTCTTGTAATCCTGACTGTTTAAAACTGTTCTGTTTTGCTCGTGTTTTTCAGAAACTCCAGATCCCTCACTTATGTTTATGTTTTTGTTTCTGGTTTTATATTAAATGTTTTTGATCTCAGGCCTATATCCTGTCTGCCTCAACCCTCACTAATTGCAAATGCACACCTGCTGTTTTTAAAGGATGTAAAAAAAGATATATATATATAATGGTACATGATAATGACAGATTGAGAGAAAGAGAGAGAGAGAGAAATTAAATATAACTGCTAAGCAGTGATGAAATGTGGAAAGTTACTCTCATTTCATTTCACTGGGAATCCTGCATTTTAAACACATTATATACTGACAAGCCACTTTATTAGGTTCATCTATCTGTTTCTATAGTCCATTTTATGAGCTGTAGGAGTAGGTGCACTTTGTATTTTACAAGTATATAGATATATAGATATATATATATGTGTGTGTGTGTGTGTGTGTGTGTGTGTGTGTGTGTACATATTCTTCTCTAAACTAACACAAGTACACACACACACACAAACATGCTAAACAAACCTCCTAACTTGTTCTAACTTCTGCACCGCTGTCACGGATGCAGTGCAGCTAACATGACATGCGGAGCGGAGTTACTTTAGGAGCAGAGGTCATCACTCTTAGACTGATGTACATGCAGTGGCAGTGTATTATGTGTGATAAGGACCCACGTATACACAAGCATGCTCCTACACACACACGCGCACACACACACACGCAGGCGTGGGTTCAGGTGGCATGTGCTCCTGCACCCTTGCGCTGCTTTATTGAGTCTCATGGAGAGTTGATTCTCTGCTTGTGTTTGGTCATCATTCAACACCCACACAGTGTCCACGCAGCGTCTGTGTCTCATCGCTGGCCGCCCCCATAGACATATAGTGTGTAGTGCGTATGCGTGTGTATGTGTGTGTGTGTGTGTGTGTGTGTGTGTGCTTTTGTACATTTTAAGGACAAAAATGTCCTGACTTTGTAGGAAAGCTAGAAAAAAAGGACTAACATGTTTTTGTCAGCATCAACAAAATGGTGCTGACTTTGGAAAGTGTTTTTTTTTTTTTTTCTAAAGTTGTGTTTCATTTTTTTAACATTCAAATGGTAAAAAAAAAAAAAACATTTATTTTTGCTGGTTTTGGCTTAGACAAGTCTCATTATATACTGTAAAAAAACAAAAAAAACTTTAGAGTAGATGGTAAAAATATTCTTAACTTTTGTTGTAGGATTTTAAGATGATAAGATTTAATTGCAATTAAGATTGGAGCATTTCTGTCAGCCCATTCATTGGTTCAAAAAAAGATTATTATTTTTATAATTATGATTATTATAGGATATGCTTCCTTCACATGCCTTCGCTTTATCATCATCAGATGAGGGACTGAGAGAACCTGCGCAGTATAAAATACAGAGATTACAATTAGCTAAGTTACCGATTTAGCTGATCTGTATAGACTATGAGCTACTAAAGTCACTTGTAACTTTAATGAAATAAAAGATAAATCAGATAAACTTGGCTATCTGTATATTTGTCTCCATATTTGATAAACAGCATATTGCTAATTTCTGTCTTGTTGAGGAAGTCATCATAAAAAAGAGATATAGATATGGTATAAGAGTGTAAAACATTTAGTTACATATAGAAAAGTGGAATATTTGCATTGAAAACAAAACACCAAGCTTTCTAAAATGTAATTTGCGTCAAAGATTACCATAATTATTGTGCTTTCTGTCAGAATTCGTCTCAGTAAGTGACAGTTGTCTGTAGCCAATACAGGTAAATGCATATCAGGGAGTAGAGGACGCTATGGGGTTTAGAGAGTTAACGTAAAAACGTTTTATCATTTTCTTCTATGACGTTCTCATTATGTAGACATGAGAATTACAACAATAAACAATAAGTGATCCACTACCTCCCCAAGCACTGTAAATGTTTGTGCCAACTCAGAAAGCAAACTCTCCACACATTAACTACAAGTTCTTATCGAAGTGAGGCCAAGATTAAGTCGTGTTTAAGCTTTTTCATTCCTTCTAACTATATCAAACACCAAAAGCTTGTTTTCCAGACTGCTGTGCAAGCACCTTTGTTTTTGCTTCTTTTTTTTTAAAGTATAAAATATGTTGAGACCTATGTTATTTCCTTAAGTCACAATTTTTTTTCTTCTTACCCACCCCCCCCACCCCCCGAGCAGGCAGCCATTGTGATTTACCTAGCGTGGCCCTGGTGTTTTCACAGCTTAAGTACAGTGCGGCTGCATATCTTTGTGTTTTCAAGAATGAATATCCCAAGGCTGGGGCCTATCTGAAATGTGCAGTGGCCAGCAAGTTTGGAAAAATAAATGTGGCATCTCCCAGAGCGTTCTTCTGATCAACATCTGCATCACGTTGCCTAGTGCATTCAAGTAAAAAAGAAGAAGAAGAAGAGGAAGAAGTTTGGGGGGGGGAGGGGCACAAAGAAGCAAAAGGGAACAATCCACTGAGCGGCAGTTTGAGCCCACTGATAAAAGTGCAAGGCGTGCTAATCCACGGCTCATGGAAATGGATACACTACAGGGCATTGTATGCTAATGTATCCACACAAGGCAAATACGACTATGGCAGATAGCTACATACACGCTCAACAGGGATTATTCACCATATGCGGTGATAATGGACATCCTATTAATACACACTAAATGTGCCTATAGACCTTTGTGGTTTCTTGACTGCTTTGGGCAGGAAAGTAAATCAGGAATATACCTTTACGTTCATATCTGTGCTATTTAAAGCTTTGCTGTTTAGATAAAGACATCTTTTTTTTTTTTTTTTTTTTTTTACCACACTCTCCTTGTTTCTAGAATTATTGAGTCCTGCAGGGAGATAAATCATGATTTGGAGGAAAAGGTCTTCTTTTGTTTCTGCCGTTGCTGTTGTTGTTGTTGTTGTTGTTGTTGTTTTGCCAGCAGTGCAGACCATGTAAAATTCACAGTAAAACTTAAAAAGGCGAGGCCGGCAAAGGTGCCCTGCTCCTCCCTCTGATCCCGGCACCTCTGGATTCCATCAAACCCTGACTGTGATTGAGAGGCCGCGTCAGTCAGGCCGTTTCCTCTGAACTCCAGAGTCATATGTGAGAAATGCCGATCGCATGACTGACGCGCTCTGAAGGGTTCCTGAAGGGTTTGGGCCAGCCAGCTGGGGAAGGCTGAGACTTATTTAGCTCAGCAGTCTGCTTTTAATCGCTGTCATTCCGCCAACAGCTGGATCAGACAAATGATTGGTCCATGGAAATACAGTGACTGGGGACAGTTAGTACAGGGGCAGGGCTGTTCTGTGTCACTCAGTGAACAGAAGACAGATTCATTTTTCTCTTTGCTTTCTGCCTTAGCAAGTAATGTTCAGTAACAGTAACAGAAGTGGATATTGAATATTGTTAAAGCAAGACATTTGATCATAAAACCAGAAGAAAAGGACAATTACTATTGTTAAGTTGAATTCATTTGAAAGGTGAAGGTCTCCTCTTTAATATGGAAAAAAACCAAGAGATAGAAATCCAAACAGGGCAGGATTGAGGGAAATACACTCCAGCTAATGTAATTAATATGAAAGTAGTGTTGAAAGCACACAAAATATATCAATGAAAATAACAATTCCTACAAACTGGGGACTTGGAATGGGAACATGGACTTCAACATTGATGTTTCAGACTATTTCTTCACAGTGGAAGAAATGGGCTAAAACGTTAACTTAGGACTAACCACACCTACTCCAAGATACTGAAAACCTTTTCCCCACAAAGTGGTTTCAGCAGTGTGTTAAAGACATCACAGCAAGGGGATTAAAAGCATTCGATACATTCTGCTTTCTTAAACAGGACTTCTCTTAATTGTTACTTCAGTTTTGCAGGTTTTGCAAAGAAAAGTGCAACTGACAAGGACAACAAACCCATTTTTTCGTCCAAAAATCCATTGTTATTCATTTTTCAAAAAATTACGCAAAAGCCTAAAATGTTAAGTATTATATCTAATCTATCAGTATTTATCTCATCCACCCTTTACTTGTAAATGCCACGCTGCCACTTTAACTCTGCCATCCTTGAAATCTTCCCTTAAATCCTGCTTAAAACCAAGGAGACAATGACTCCATGCACACCTAGTAATTTCCTATGACTAGTAACCTGGACTATAACCTGATAAGATTTTAGGCACATGCATTTACACTTGATAGTCAAATGTCTCTCCAGCTAGTCAGATTGAATCCGATTACTATGTGGTATGTAATATGCAAATTAAATCATACACAGCCAATTGCTTTTTCTTGATCTATTTGAAAGAAAAGCAGAATTAGGCACATCACTGTGAATTCCCTTACACCAACACTCAATATGGCCGCGTAGAATAAGTAAAGGTTAAACAAACTGGCAGTTGATTTAATCTAACTATCTCAACCAAAGCAAAGTAAACTGAAGAAACTCCCATTTCTTCAGTCAGTCCTGGGCACTTCTCCATGGACAGGTGCAGGCATCATCACTGTATTGGGAGGGCTTCTGTGGCTTAGAGAGACAGATGCATTTACACTACTTTAACATCTGGATAAAATGTGTCTTCTTGAAGTGATTTAAGAGATCAGATTTGAATCACCTGCACTTTCATGTGGAAAAGCCCAGTCTAGATATAATCCTGAAACTCAAGACACGTGAAATTACCAGGTGTAAACAAGGTCAGTGATGCTGCTATAACAACCCCACAAGACCTGGTGGACCACCAAAACTGTCATCATCTTTGAGAAAGAGGAGAAAATCACGCTCCACTCCCACTTCAGATCTGAAACAATCTACAGGTGTTTCTATCCATCCTTCCACTGTGAGAAGTCGGCTCAGCACTGTGAGTCTGAAAGGATGTGTAGCTGTTTAAGAAGCTGTTACTGAAAAAAGAAAATCTGCACTGGAACATCCAAACTGAACATCGGCGATGTGCAGGAAGGTTTTATGGACCGATGAGTGTAAAACTGCAATTGGGATTAACTTATATAGTGAGAGGCAGAAATACACTGAACTTTCTTTTTGGATAATGTATCATGAATGTGAATGGAAAAGAATGGAAACTGCAATTAATTCAAAAGCTGGACTCACGAATATATATATATATATATATATATATATATATATATATATTATGGCAAGCTGTTTAGGAAAAAAATAATATATATAACCACTGAAGACTCTGAATATATGGAATGAAAGTCCGAATATATGGAATGAA
>JBBPCZ010000042.1:21701294-21712165 GCA_037974445.1 Brycinus macrolepidotus
CAGAATCTGTGTGTGATTCGTTTTGTGTGTGTGTGTGTGTGTGTGTGTGTGAGAGATGTGGTAGAAACCTTTTCTACTCCCCTGTATGCACCAGCAAACATGCTTATACAACTTAAAGGTCATGTTCTTTTCACGCTGACAGGGCCCTCAGAAACTTTGACGAGCCGGTCCCTCTGAAGGAGCGCTTCGTCCGTCTGCCCACTAAAAACGGAATTAAGCTCCCCGTCAAAGTCGTGTCAGCTCGATCATGCGCAGTAATTAGAAAACCCGAGAAACCGAGCAACCGGACAAAAAAAAAAACACACACACACACCACCATTAGACTGGCAGAATGGACAAAGTGAGAATGGAAACAACATTTTCATAGAGCATTGCACATTCAGTGGTTTCAGATTCAGGAAACAACAACAGTAAGCCGGGACATCAAGAGCTTGTTCAAGCTTTATTCTTATTCTAGAGATCATGTTGGTTCACATAACAGGTCTCTTGTCAGGGTTAGGATAAACATCACTTAAGTTTTCATTTTTTCATTGTTGGAACCAAAGGAAAACCTGACTAAGGTAATATAACAAGCAATCTTATTCCAAGCAATTTTGGACACTTTCTTTTGGTCCACTGGTCCCGTAATGTTCACACAGCTGCCATTATCAAATGATTGTCAAATGGTGCAAAATAAACAACAAAGTAAATTAAAACTGGGGGGAAAATGTTACAAAGTTTTGATTTCAGAGCAGCGATTTGCAGTATGTCAGAGGGAGGTGATGGAATTCTATGTCATTGTTTAAGAGTCTTGGCAATTAAGTCAAATAGAAAATTGACAGTGTTTGACTCCAAAAACCAAGGATAAATGGTAAAAAAAAGCAATGCATGTTGAAAAAAAAAACATTGAATGTTCAGTACGTGTTCAGAGAGTGATAACTGAAATGCGACCCCACTAGGCACGGCTCAGTCTGTCATTTTCATCATATCATTTCATCATATCACCTTGTGTGCTAATCTACATTGTGAACTCAATAACCACAAATAACACTGTGCTTTAACCCACAATACCCGGTAAATGACATATGAGTACATGTAGTTTGTGGGATACACCACTGCTCCTTTCACTATTACCCAAAAAATAAGAATAAAATGAATTTTGAGGTCAAAGACACACCCATATTAGATGCTCTTTCATATACTGTATACATTTCTATATGTTCTATTTATACTTTAACATGCTCATGATAATTTAACAACATATTACATTTTTTATGGAGGATTATAAATGTGCTTTGTGCTATGTATCATCAGGATAATGCTCCCTGCCACACTGCAAAAATGTTCAGGAACGGTTTGAGGAACACGGCAAAGAGCTGAAGGTCTCGAAAGTCTGATTGAGCATCTATGGGATGTGCTGGACAAACTAGTCTTAACTTTGTAGGCCCCCACAATTTACAGGACTTACAGGATCTGCTGCAAACATCAGACAGACAGACAGACAGATAGATAGATAGATAGATAGATAGATACATCCACACATACATAAAAAAAAGACAGATTTAATAGAAATGTATGTGCTGAAGTGCACTTTTTATAAGTTCTGCTGGAGAGCTTGTAACTTCTAAGAGTGGTGATTGACTTATGGGGTTTATTTTATTAGAGGGCTGCCTGACAGGTGTGGAGAACACTAAACCTCAAGGAAGAAACTTCAAAGAAGCCAGTGTGAAATCTGTGAGGTACCTAATTAAATCTCAGTAGAATGAAGACATTTTTTTTTAACAATTTAACATACAAAACATCAGAAAATCAAATTAAATCTTAGTCTGCGTCAAATCTGAAAAGAAGAGCATTTTTACACATTTTGTGCACCTGCATGTGTGCTGTACACTCGGTGCAAACATTAACATTTACATATGAGCACAAGGTACATATTCAAACACTAGTTGCCTGATATTCTGTCCACTTGTAAAAAAAAAAAAAAAAAAGAGGGTATAAAATTCTGAAAGGAAAATATCTGACATATAATACTCTTTAAAAAATACATACATGAAAATACATTTCATTTTCAGTGGGGTAGTTATAAATTACAATCATTCATTGTATGATGTGTGTCATTATCTGTCAATAACTGTATGCTGCAACATCATTAGGCCTGGAATGGTGCATGTAAATGCTGGATCGTTTTTTGTATGCACTACATGTTCTTGTCTCTAAGGGCAGACGTGTGTCAGACTGTGTGCTGGTAAAGGCTTTTCTGTGGTTGACCAAAGGGCCAGACAGTTTCTTAGCTGCCTCCTTGTTCTGAAAGGCAACAGTAATAGCCATTAAAGGATGGCCTTAAGAGCCTCTGGCATGTTGATGCCTGATGCACAAAGGTCATTGATTCCAGAGGCCTTCTTCTCCTTTCCTTTCTCTTAACAATTCGTCGGGATTTTTGGCATTTGGTGAGCGCACGCAGGACAGCTAGTCCGACGTGCCGACCTTGACAGCGAATTGGATAAATAAACCTTCAATTTAGCCTCTTCTCCAGCGTCGGCTCTGCTGTAGCCCCGGCAGCACGTCCCATCGGGAGCCTTCACCTATCCGGAGTGCTCAGCCCGCCCTCAGCCCAGTGACAAACACACCATCTTTCTCTCCCTCTAACAGCCCTCTCTCGCTACAGTCAAAGTCAGTCTGGCCCGCCCCAACAATTTAATGCCAATTCTGTCTTTTGCCCCTTTCTGCGCGGGGGCTTCGACCAGCTTTCTAGCTCAGAGACACACTGTTCTTCACACACACACATACACATAGGGAACACCACAGCCCGCCACCCCCCCCCCCAATCATTCGCTAACACACTATGTTGGTAATACTATTGTTGTGAGTACTTCAGTTCATTTCCGTATTAATGTATCTCACTAATATTACAACTAGCTTTAGAGGGCCCATATCCTATGCAAAAAAAACAGTCCAGACTATAACACAAGCGTCTGAGCAGATAACACTCCTGTAAACGAGGATATACGAAAATATGTGACATCACAAAACAGTACATTAAATTCAATTTTTGCACCTTAGTTCCCTCTTTGGGGTTGGGTGAACTGATTAGTGAACAGTTTCTTCAGTTTCTTTTATTATAGTGATCATTTGTTGTGAACAGCTTTTTTTTTTTTCTTAGTGATGAGTGAAATATTCTCTACAAACCTGGAATGGTTTCCTCTCATTATGAAGATGTCCTCACAAAGGGCTAAAAACAAACCCCGAAGCCACACACACAGACATGCACTAAGTCTCTCTCTCTCTCTCTCCTGCCTGTCCCAGGAGGCAGCAGGTACTGAGCGCATCATTCCATAACAAGTAATGACATGGCATTTAATGATAGTGTCTAAAGTGATCCGTGGCCCGCGGACAGGTAATGCGCCAGCCGCGGGCCACAGATAAGCATGGTTGCTGAGGCGCAGGGGCGGCACAGGCAAACGCTGTATCTCTCCCAGGCCCTGTCAGCAGATACCAGGTGACATATGCGCCACTACTCATGCCCTCAACCCTGTAAGCGCATATAGTTTGAAGGGAAAAAGAGGCTTTCCTGATGTAAGTGAGGGTGCGCGTATATTCAGCTCTTAGCTAGGAATGAATTTCACCATAATGATAGGAAAACATGAACGTTTCGATGCTGTCGGGAGACTTGGCTGATCCCAGTAAGGAAATGTGTTGTCATATATTGAAGTTTTGTATCTGATGCTTAAAAAATATCAAAATATCCAATTCCAAAGGTCCAAAACATTTCTTTTTGGTTACTAAAGGTAAGATTGGAGGTCTACAAGAGTGATGCCCCTTGTAAATCCACCATCAGAGCAGCCCGGATGAACCTCGGTGGCCCGGATGACTCTCGGTGGTCCGGATGAACCTCGGTGGTCCGGGGTGCAGGCTTCAAACCAGTAGCTGCCTAGCTGCAGAGTGGTTCAATTCCAACTTTTGGGCATCCAAAATTTTAAGCAATTTCCTCCAGGATCAATAAAGTTTTCTGATTCTGATTATGGTGTGTGTATGTCAGCGCTGGCCATGATAAAATGGATCAGCTTGTGGAATTGCAGTTTTCTATGTGTTTCTGCACTTTCTATCACTCTACAAAAGAAGCTTGAGCCTTCTTTTATTGTGGGACGCACTGTAATTTTTTTCAGCCTGACAAAAATGTGACTTATATAATCTCTGTCGGAACGAAACCTCATAACTGCATATTCCATTTTTCTTTTTTCATTTTTTAGTATTACACAATAATACTAATGGACATAATCTGTCAAGGCAGTTTCTGACAGAATATGACATCGGTCATGACATGTTTGTGTCATAGAATGTATCATAGAATGCATTTGTACTACATGTAATATTTGTAACTAAGTAGTGTTTTAGAAAAATCAGTGGAATGGGCCCATTAAGAGGTTTTGCATGTATGTATGCTAATCTGGATGCTTGTGTTGTGTATGTGGTGTGTGTGTAGTTGTGAACATTTGTGTGTATGAAGCGAATGTATATGATGATTGCATTTATATGTGCACATGCTGGTGTGTGTGTGTGTTTTGTGTGTGTGTGTGTGTATTTGTACATAATGAGTGCAAGTATATGATGAATGCACATGTATGGTGTGTGTGTGTGTGTGTGTGTGTGTGTGTGTGTGTGAAGGCGAGTTGATGAGAAATAGTGAGAGAACAGCATGGCTAGAGAAGGCGCTACAGAGAGCAGTAAAAATGACTGCTGCTCCCAATAAATCTGATTTACATCCGCTCCTCTTGGTTTGATTGTTAATTGCACACTGCTTGCTCATGGAATCGAGTCATATGGAGAGGAAGAGGCCCTTGATTTGTTCCAGCGCTTCAGACTGTTGACGGAGAAAGGGAGAGACAGTGTGTGCGAGAGAGAGAGGATCACAGAGTGTAGCGTGATGGACAAGGTTAAAAGGAGCTGCGGGTTTTGATCATTTGCTCATGTCGTTCGCTAACGGTGGCGGGAGAAGGATGGGGAGGGCAATCGGAGCAGGGGGTAAGCAGTTGAACGAAAGAGAGAAAGATGCACAACTTTCAACGAGGATGTGAAAGACAAGAGAACAACGCTGCGGCTGACATCTCTCACTTTCTCTCTCTCTCTCTCTCTCTCTGTTTCTCTCTCTCCTTCTCTCTCTGATGGGCCTGCGTGCCATACTCCCTCACATTACAGTCAGACTGCGGAGAGACGAGAGCAGAGGAAGAACCGCGCTTGAGAATTAGACAGGACTGAGGTCATCTAAAACAAAAGAAACTAATCGAGGAGGAAATTGAGGGAAAAGGAGATGGACTGAAAAGGGAAGAAAAAATGGCCCTGCATACATCTCTCCTCTATGTGCGCCGCCATTAAGCCCTCAGACTGCAGAGGGATAGGCTGTTTGTGCAAAGTCTGACCAGAGGAAATCACTGTTATGATAGCAAATCAAATCAAGCCCAAACGCTTTCTTTTAGTGAACAGCTCCAGGGTCATGCGAAGGTCTGCGTCCTCTCATGAGTGTTGACATGTAGAGTAACAGGACAAAAGAGACACATATGACCTGGCCAAAGAATACAGAACAGGATGAAGTGTAGTCAACTGTCTATTTATGAAGACCTTTACCATAACAGTTTAAAGAGCTACTTCAGCAAAAATCACTTTCACACAACCTCAAACAGTCAGTCAGTAAAGATGTCTGGTGTCTGATGATTGGTTCTTTAGTTTTGCATGGGAACTATGAGGATAATGCTGTGTTTCCCTGTTGGTAGTAGGGTGATGACCGTAAACCTAATATTCCTTTGTTTTCAATCGAGCTGATCAAATTTGCAAAACTGGCATTATGTCAAGAGATCCAGTTTCCCAACTTTGCAGTGGTGGAATAAAGTGGAGGTGCATTTTGGGGAAAAAAAAAATAGCCAAAACATTAGCATGTGTCCAAAACACTTTATGATAAAGTAGTGGCTAACACCACCACCATGTACATGGGCTATCATCATAGTAACATTTACACGACCGCATGCTGCCACGTGCCGGTGCCAATTCTGCCATGTGGTGGAGATCAACATTTTTTTTATGTCAGCATGTAAATGTAGTATAATGTAGCTAATAAATAATGGATTTTTGAAAATTATTGTCTGTCTATCAGTTAGCATTATGCAAACACATGCACAATACATGCCAAAATCATTGCATTTGTCTCAAATTACTTTAAGTTATGTGGTTTCTGACACTGTATTACATACTGTAATTTATAAAAATGGACAAACATGCAAATATTCAGACTTACAGGTGGTTGCTAGTACCTTTTAATTCTTGAAAATAATGTGTAATGCTGATATTAAACAAAAGAGCTGATCCACACCACATAGCAGAATTGGTGACGGCACACGGCAGCATAATAAGCATTACCATAATAATAGTATTATTGCCTGTGCATAGTGATGGTATTACCACGCCACTGCTCTGTCCTTTCTATTACTGTTTCTAGCTGTGCAGCATAATTTTGCTCATTTTTATACAGTGGCCCATCACATTTTTATTGATTCTTTAGATTAATTTTTTAAACGTTTCGGTGTTTACTTTATTGAATGTTAAACACCAAGCAGGTCGGCTGCAAATCTACTAAGAAATTGTTCAAACGATAATGATCTCAAACACACTAGCCAGCTTTGGCAAAGAATACTTTGCCAAGGAAAACTTTGCTAAAAAAAAAAAAAACGACAGGAATGACCTGCCTAAAACAAATGCAGCTTGTTACCTAACACAGCAAACTTTTTAAATGAAGGACAAATACTTTATAGTTGCTGTTGGCTCCGCTGCCGCTGATAACTTAGACATGCACAGTGCAAATGTGTATAAGCTTCTATTAGTTGTCATCCAAATTAGCCTCATGACTATAGATGAAGCCATAAAACCATCGTAATGTCAAGATCAGAACAGCTTTTCAGTGTGTGTCAGATAAACCTGAATGTAATTTTGCTACAGACAGTCTACAAGGCATTCCAGAACCTCACTGAATTGTATCCTTCTCATTTCTGGCCAAACCCAGTTGTTCTTCCATCGTAGCTGCTGAAAGAAAAGTTTTCTCAGGGTCAACGACAGGCATTCAGTTTGATGTAGGACTGCTGTCATACTCTTCTTCAGAATCAAAGACGCTACAGATGAGGTTATACAATGTATCTGTTGTATTAATTTTCTGTTTTTTATGTGCTAAACTAGAAAATGAGTAACTGTCAACTGTCACGTAAAGCGACTCACTGCTTATTGTGGAAAAAAGTGCTGTTATCACAAATATACATTAGTATTAACTAATTCCATGGGAAACTATTTAAGCTGACTGATTCATTATTAAGTTATAGGAGAGAGGAACAGACGCTGGGACCTGTTGACACGTTCTGAGCATTTCAGAGATTAAGATTACTTCACTACGTCAAGTAAAATTGGTATTATGTTTAATATTGTGTCATTATTCAGAGAAATATGGAGCCGTGCACACACATACACACTCATTCACAGCACAGCCCCTATGTGAAGGTTGCTCAGCGTACTGTGAGTATGGAGAATGGCTCTGGCTGTGTCACAGACAGCTCTAATGACACCTTCAGACATAAAAGCATGGCCTCGCTGCCTCTCTCCCTGACTGTGATAATGACTGGCTTTGCCCAAAACTGTGTCAAACGAAGAAAAATACACCCAGCCAACTTCATCATGTAATTAGATGCTGCCTACAATATCTTATAATAAAGGTTTATGTAGTGCTAATAGCTACTTCTCGGCTCGAGCTAAGCTTTGGCGCAGCCATTGCTTACCTGCAGGTATGGATTTAACAGCCTTTCCTCTCTTTTTTCATCTTTGATTGAAGTGCTGCTCTGCTTTTGGAGTGGATGTGAAAGAATTAAGTGGTCTCAAAGAGAGACATAGAAGGAGATATAGAGAACAGAGAGATGCTGTGAGCTATATGATTTACTCATTTCTGAAAAAGTAACGTGAGCAGGCAAGTGAGTGTGCGTGTGTGTGTGTGTGTGTGTGTGTGCTATATGCACCTGAGGATCTGCATGGCCCGACTGTCTTAAAGTGATAACTGAAATTTGTGTTTTGTAAGTCGGTATGCTTTAGTCTTATCGTGTGTGTGTGTGTGTGTGTGTGTGTGTGTGTGTGTGTGTTTATATGTCTCTCCCTGCTGCCTTGGAGGCCCTGAGGGTTGCCTGGAGGCCTGCCTGCAGTATCTGTTCTTACACAGGTCGCAACATCAGGAGAAAGACAACACGCTAGTACTCTACCCTGCAGCAAACACACACACACACACACACACACACACACACACACACAAACATATACACACTCACACACGCACCGCACACACATACACACATACACACGCACACACACACACACACACACACACAAACACTAAGGATGTAATGATTTTAATGTGATAAATACAAAAAACTGAATTTAAAACAGTGAATTTAAAATCAAAAACTGTATCACTAATTTGCCTCTGATTCCTTGCTCTGGTCTGATGGTCTCTTTTTCGTCATTTTCCAAGGAAACCTCTCACAACCAGGAATCGATTATGGTCTTGCGAGACCCCTCGGTACAGCCATCCTTGGGGTCCACCCCCCCCCCCCCCCCCACACACACACACACACACACCACCCACACCCTCCGAATTCAGTTGTCCATTAAAAAATTTAATAGATAATTAATTAAATACATAAAATCTGAAAATAAAGATTAAACATTGTTTTGTCTCTGTTTATGTACACCTCGAGCCACAAGGGTGTGAATAAACAAAATTAGCCTTGATAATTTACAATATTCCATTGCTCCTACATCATGATAGGTTGTGCTTTTTGTGTTTGATTTGTAAGTGTGAAAACAAACTTCTTCTCTTTTTTAAAAACAGACGTGATGCAAACAGAAGTAGTGCTATACACACTTCATGGTAAACACTAACACTACACCATATTCAATGGCTATCCATTGATCTATTGTTTATATCTCCAGTGGATTATCCCAAGTATTTAAGCCCTCTTGGGCTAAGTGTTCTGAGGGCCCCTGAGACCCCTAGTAATCAGAGGCCCCTGGGCAATGGCCTCACTGGCCCAATCAGTAATCCATCTCTGCACTGAATGATCAAAGCTGGGTGTCTGGGTATCCCAGTAATGGATGGGGCGGGGCTTATGCAATAGACATAATCTAGCTATAATAAAGAGGTTATAAATTCAGAGAGCTGTGATTGTTAGTGTTTATTCTTTTAGAGAGTGCGATGGTAGTGGGTAATACAGGTAAAGCAATCTGTGAAGTATATAATCATGGTTCTCTACATTTTTCTGTATTGATCAAGTCATAATAAATTTAAATTTGAATGAAATCTTGACCTCAGAATAAAAAAATCACACAGAAACTGAGAATACGAATATCATTACACTCCTAACCCACACAGAAAGCAGCACAAACATCTCCATCCATATAAACATCTACATACCCACACTGTCAGTTATTACGCTGTGCATGCCGTACTATAATCATACACACAAACACACAGGCAGAGATAAAATTACACCCCCCACCACACACACACAGGCACACGCACACTCTTTCACTTGCCAGTGTTTTAGTGGGAGCCATCCCCACTCTTGATTTCCTTTTATATTTGTGCGGCATAAATAAATACATCAGGATGGTTTAGTAATGCATACAGCGAGGCCGCAGCCCCACAAATCAGCGTCAGCGCCGGCTTCCTCCATCATTCAGCCGCCCCGTGCTTTACAACACAATTACTCGCTGCCTGACACAAATGAGCTGGGCCTAGCAACCTGCAGCAAGCTAATTACAGCCAGCCACAGCCCACCCCGCCATTAAAACAATCACAGCGTTTTACACCAGCCACCGCTGCCACCGGCTACCACCCACTGCCCAGGGAGCCTCAGACATACACACTTCCACACACACGTACACACACACACACACACACACACACACACACACACACACTCAGGAAAGCGCATCCTCACAGATTCAGTTAGATCTTATATTGCTTTCAAGTGTCCTTGATTTTATCAGGAAAATAAAGAGTTTCCCACCAAGAGGCAGCAGTCAGATGATGAATTAGTGTACATCAAGCCTTTTAATGTCGATTTGTGACATCATCGTCATTTTCAAAATGCCAGGAAGGAAGCAAAAACTCCATCAACACAAAGTAATCAATAACACTGTTAAGTAATGGTGATCAATGGTAGTGGTAGAGCGTTTTAAAACATCCGTATTTTACTTCTGCAAGATTTGTGCTCAAATCATCCACAAAACATGCAAAAATCAGGCCTTCGGTATGGTGTAACTGTCTAAGTCCAAGACAGCAAAACCGGGCTTGCTTTCTCTGGGTGGGAAGGATGGCCCTCCCACTCCCCCCCATCACACAGCATGATGCTAGACAACGTGGCCGTCTGTTTGATGATCCAGAATTGGCAGTTAGTTTTCTCGCCCAAGTATTTTGAGCAGTTCAACACAGTGTTTTTGCAACAGTTCAAACAGAGGCAGGGGTGCTTCACATGACTCTGAGGAACCACATGATAGCCTTTGGCCTCCCAGCTTGGTAGCGTGATTTTGTAGTGGGGGATGTAGCTGGGGGTGGAAGCAGACAAGACTAAATTAGGGTGGAAACTTGACTAAAAATATCAAAGAATGAAAGAAATGTGGCAATATCAAAAGATGCTAAGTAAATGCTTGTAAAAATCTAAAAGAAAAACCTTCTGACGTAAAAACACAGAAATAGTCCAGGGAATTTCTATTGCCTGACTTGCAATACAATTGGTCTTTCTAAGCTATATTTATGTCGTATTTGTTTTATAACATGCTCTTCGACTGAGATCTATTTTAAATAATAAACCTCT
>JBBPCZ010000042.1:21729933-21740854 GCA_037974445.1 Brycinus macrolepidotus
TTTTTTACACAAGGTAAACAGGGCAACACAAACAGAGTGTAAAACACTGCGGGGGTCTCTCTCTCTCTCTCTCTCTCTCTCTCTCTCTCTCTCTCTCTCTCTCTCTCTCTAACATTCCTCAGAGCAAAGAGGGGACTGATTTCTATCAGTTTATCTGAGCAGGCTCTACTCTGCTCCTTCCACGTTTTAGCCAAAAGCAAACACAGATAAAACAGGCTGCTGTTTTACAGTAACACTCTAAATACACTTTGTTCTGTGTGTGTGTGTGTGTGTGTGTGTGTGTGTGTGTGTGTGTGAAAATGTATGAGGGGAGCAGCCTCTTCTTAAACCACAGCTCTGTGCCGTAAAGTGGCCCGAGCAGGATTAGCAGTAGGTGCTGATTTTTTGACGTCCATCATTAAGAATTAATCACCCTTAATAATTCATGCGGGCTTCCAAAAGTTGAACATTAATTTTTGATCCTCTCCATCCCGCTCCATTATTTGCATGAAATCAAATGAAACTGTCACTGTAATGTGGTGACGTCAGTGCAGGAGAGAGAGTGGACTGGAACCAGAGCAGATTCAAATGCATTTTAGTGTCTTTTCAATCTGTGTGTGTGTGTGTGTGTGTGTGTGTGTGTGTGTGTTTGTGTGTGTGCTTGTGTGTATACTGTTGTGATTTGTCCAATTAAGCACTGCTTAGCAAAAAATAAAATGAAAACAAAAACATAAACTTATTTAATTATCACAATTTATTTTAATTATTTTCTTTGTCTTTCTCTATATGTAATGACCCCGCACCCTCCCACCAAGTTAACTTCCCTTATTCTGTCCCGGTCTTAACGCCCCTTAACACCCCCAAACTTAATCAGCTGTGAGAAATATACTGAGAATTAAGTACAGGGAAAGTATAATTGATCATGGTTAGCATATGTGTGTATATGTGTATATATATATTAATTAGCAATCATGCATGTTTCATGTCACACACATGCATATACATAAATAAATAAGAGATACATGCAAATTAATTAAGTATCTTTTTATTGGTTTTTTGTTGTTTTTTGTTGTTGTTTTTTTTTTATTCTGAAGCACTGATATATACCTGAAACACACACACACACACACACACACACACACACATTATTAAAAACCAGCCCACTTATTTCCTGTTTGCCCTCAGAAACACACGTATACACACACATACACCCTCCACCCCAGAGCTAAATAATTACCCCACTTCCCAGAGCGATTGCTCATTCTGGCCATAAAGTGAACGCTATAGGCCGTCCCCCCTCTCCCTCTCATTAGAACCCTCCCATCCACCACAGCCGTCCTGTGTGAGAAATTATCAATTAAAACCTCTGCATCATTTGCATAGAAGAAAGAGGAGATTTATGGGATGACGAGGGTGTGTGAGGGTGTGTGGAGGGGGTTGTGTTTTTTTTTTTTTGGTTGGTGGGGGGGTGTTCACATGCAATCCAGTGCCACTCAGACTGTTTGTGACCAACCTTAAATCCTGCAGCCCCCCCAACCAAAGATGAAGTGCCACGTTACTGTTGACGTCAAGCGGTCCGAGGCCTCGCGCACTGAGATTTATTAGCAATATTATCACAAACATGTCTCAAGTTTTTCCCTTTTAATATGTGCCAAACTCCTCCGAGGAATGTTTTCCAATGCCGCAATTACACACACACACACACACACACACACACATAGGCAAAATCCCAACCCCATGTCTGCTGTATAATATATTAATAAATATCCCCTCCTTGCTCTTTTTTATTTTTAATGTTTTTTTTTTTTTTTTTGTAATATACGTGTGAGCTCTTTTCAGTGAGTGGGGGTGGATTTTGCGCCAGGGCTTGCACTAATAAATCACTTTTGTCTTTTTATTGTTGCTCTGTTTTATGTTGTTGTTTTTGTTTTCTCTTAGCTGTCTTTTGCTTATACATTACATTACATATATATATATATATATATATATATATAATGAACACGGTTAGATGAGACCAAGATGAGTCTTACCAAAATTTTCTAGTTCATAAAGACTATAAATCAGTTCAGTTGAGCATTTTTAAAATAAATGATGTTGGAGAAAGCTGGATCTTTATCACTAATGTTCTGTCTTAATTAGGCTGAATAAAATAATAACTGTTCATTGAATGGATGAGGAGGGATTTGTTTTTCTCTCGATAGCCAATGAGACGCTGATTTTATTCCAGACATGTACATGTTGATATTTGATAACAGTGCTGCTGCATCAACAAATTTTCAGTGATGTTTGCATGCAGACACAATATAAAAAAGGATAAGGAATGTATGCATTTCTTTCCATATGGGGCAAGCTCAGTTAAACTGTGATGATCCTGCTGTGCAATGTATGTCTAAAAACAGTATATATTAACTGAAAAAGCACAAAATACTGAAACTGTGATCTTCTTGTTACAGTGTGCTGCATGTGGCCTTTATAAAAAGCCAGACACCCTGTAAATCATGCCAAACTGCCCTACTTCCATTTAAAACTGTTTTGGATAGAAAATGGTTTAAAAAGAATAGCAGCTGATATTTAATGCAAAACAGATTTAATTTACTTATAACAGTGAAATTAATTGTAATATTGTATGTGTGTGTGTTGCTGCCTACAAAGGGGAAAACATAAGAAATATTAGTAAATGAGACTTGATTTGGTGAGACTTTTTTTTTTCATTACAACAGACTCTTTTAAGCCATGGCTTTGGTGTATTCTAATGGAGTGCAAGCCCATTAAATTGGATTGACCTCTTTGTACACAGGAGAGAACACCTTGTTTAGTGTGTGTGTGTTCATTTATGTGTGTGCGCACGTGCACACAGTGTGTGTTTGTTTTATAATCTCATACAGAAATAGATGCAGGCTGCATCATTACTGCACAGTGTGCATGTCTGTGACCTCTGACCACTTTGCAGAAGTACCTAACCTCGACCCACACAGAGATAAACTGAACACTTCCTTTTCAAACACAGTTCACCTGATGGGAAATTACAAAAGAAGATTAGCGCAACAGCCACCGCTGAAAATGTTACAATATATATATATATATATATATATATATATATATATAAAGATTGTTGTAGGCATAAAAAATCTGTATGTGGAAGAAATCTAAAGAGTTTCAAATAAACTGAAATGCATTTATGTGAACAAAGGTTTGCATAATTAGGTCATTTTGGTGTGTGTGTGTGTCTGTGTGTCTGTGTGTGTCTGTGCATTTGTGTGTTTGTGTGTGTGCGTGTGTGTGGGGTGTGTGTGTGTGTGTGTGTGTGTGTGTGTGTGTGTGCAATATTTTATGTACCTAAAGCTGAAAGCAGTTTACTTTTTTTTTAAGCATATCAGGCTACATGAAAAGCACTGTAACATTTTACATTAATTACAACTTGATTCTGGAGGTAGAAAAAGATGTCATACCAATGTTTTAAATATCAGGTATAAATAAAATGATAACTTAAAATAATTTGATTATTACACATTGTTCATGTTTACGTTGCCCTCTGCTGACACTCTGTCACGGTTGATGTAAATCAGATTTATTCTTTCATCACTCTATAATAAAACAAAGCAAGATTTATTAGTGCTTTTTGCTTTTAAAATGAACTTTAATTTAAACAGAGCTAAATATATCTGAATGGGCTGAATAAATCTCCTGTTCGTCTCGACACCGGTGAGGAGAAGGGCGGGAGAATAAGGCTCGACAGGAATGTCATACTTGTATGACATAAGCTATTATAACAGTAATAGCTGTTGTTTTTTGAGAGAACATGTTTGTTGCTGCTATTTATTCTGGAGTCTCCCCAGAGACACGCATGTGGAGCTCCGCAGCGCAGCACAGCCAACAGAGGCGGCGGCAGCAGCAGCACATGTACCTGATGTGTCTAACATATGCATTAATAATGAAGAGTTTTATCATAAACAAGAATCAAAAGGGCTGTGAGTGCAGCACTTGCTATTGTCTTGTCATCGCACCTCCTGCTGATTGCTTTTGAGTTTGTGTGTCTGCGGATCTTAATGTGTCTGTTTGTGTGGGGTGTGTGTGTGTTTATGTGTATGTGTTGTGTGTGTATGTGTGTATGCACTTTCAGAAAAAAAAATATATTGGGCGGTACATTGGTTTTGGGGTTGGTCAAGGGTGTGTTTCAGGATTTACATTATATTAGATTTAAATCATATTTTAAGCTTATTTCGAAGTTTTTAAGTCTGACTCCAGGCTTTTTTGTTACTTTTCTACTTTGAAAATAACACTTCCAGGTAAAGACTATATATTAAAAAACTGATATAGTCTGGATAGTAAATCTATATAGTCTTTAATATATAACAAATAATATATATTATATACATATACATATTCTTTTATATGTGTGTGTGTGTGTGTGTGTGTATATGTGCCTGTTTGTTGTGTGCAAATGTATTGTTTTGTTGATTTTCTAAGTGAACAAACTCAAATATGACTGTCTGGCCATTATTTCTACTTATTTGCTTTTTAAAATACTGGGAACGCTAAAAAATAAAATGTGACAGTGGCATAACTGTAACCTAGCCACATATAATCGATATGTTAAATTCAGCAAATAAACAGTAACTGTGCATTAAAATGTGCAGAATTGTATTATCTAACAGTGAGATCTAATTTTCATGTGCTTTGACCAGGGGTACCTAATCTTTTGCACACAACTGTATATATGTGTTCATGTCTTATATCATTGTCAGAACAAAAGACACTTTACAAGACTCATTACCTAATAGCTAATATATCTGGTAACTATTACGCAACTCTTATATAATATATTTTTAATGTTATGAGATGAGGGAATAAACTTTGGTGTATGGGGCCTGTATGTGTGTGTGTATGTATTTATGGTCAGTGTGTGTGTGAAACATTTTCCTGCACATCTCTATGACCCACCGTCTGCAGCGGAAGTGTGTGCACCTGAGTGTTTGAGACAGCCAGGCTGAGGGTATAGATATGAGCTCCACTGAATATGGATCGCTCTCCCAAAGGCTAAGTGGGATGGCTTGTTTAATATCCCCCAATTAGAGTACAATTTGAGAGATCAGCCGCTGCCTAGCCCAGGCCGTCTCCACCTCCACACAGGGCCTGTCACCCACTGTCACAGACAGATAGTGCAAATGTATGCGGTCAATTACCGGGCGGCAGAGCCTAGCCCAGCTGCAGCCGGTCAGTGGGGCCGGGTCTAAATATAAAATGGCAACTGTGCGGCCCTCGGAAAGGAGCTGCTGGGGGAAATGGTGTATGAGCGTATGGTAATACCTAGAGATCATCCGCAGAGTAGGAGCCGTGTGATCTCCAGCCTGTGGCCTTATATAGGTTTACAGAGCTTAAATGAAGCCTGCTCTCTGAGGGCATGAAAAAAAAGTGGTGGTGTGATTCTTTCTCTCTCTCTCCACAGTGATAGGGTCCCAGTGTGACCTGTATTGGTGAAGCGGTGTGCTAGCTTCCCTGCGTCTGTGATTACAGGGGGGATCTCGCGCCAGCGTTCGCAGCTCAGCCGAAGGCGACCAGGTCTAATTGCTCTCAGAGGGGAATGAAGTGAGAGAGAGAGAGAGAGAGAGAGAGAGAGTAGGAGAGAGAGAGAGAGAAAGAGAGAGAGAGAGAGAGAGAGAGAGAGAGAGAGAGGGAGGGAGAGAGAGAGAGAGAGATGCATTTAGTTGGTCTCACATACACACACAGATGTTGCCTCTCTCATCCACACTCCACAAAGAGTTACCAGATCTATCTAACTCTGTCCCTTTCTCTTTTATTCATCCCTTTCTTTTCTTTTTCTCCCTCTCCCACTTTCTCTCAATATCTTTCTGTCACTTTCTTTACTTTTTTCCTCTTTCTTTCTTTCATTTTTGCTCTCCCTCTCTCTTTTGTCTCTGTTCCTCTCTCTCTCTCTCTCTCTCTCTCTCTCTCTCTCTCTCTCTCTCTCTCTCTCTCTTTCTCTCTCTCTCTCCATCTCACTCTGCCTTTTCCACTTTGCAGTTAAAGGAGGAAGAGTGAGAAGGAAAGAAGTGAGAAAAGACAGAAAGAAAGACAGAGAGAGAGAGAGAGAGAGAGAAAGAGAGAGGAACCCTTTATTAAAGCTAGTGCTAATTGAGATAGGAGCCAAATAATGGAGGATGACACTTTAATGAAGACACGCTACGTGAAGCTACTTCCTCTCCCTCGCTCACTCCACGCCAAGAGAGCGCGGAGGAGAACAACCGCGTGCGTTATTCCGCGCTATATTACAGAAAACCCAAAGAAATGAGGCGGAGGTGTCTTCGCCATGCGGTAATGCATTTTTGGAACGGTGTCAAAAACAGTGAGCGAGATGCTATTGTTCCTCCATGTTAAAACCCAATTACACCAGGCTGAGCGTGATTGCCTTCACACACGCCGTGTTTGCCCATGGCTTCTACACACTGCAACTCCACTCTCTCACTCACAAACACACTGATCCAATCAGAGACGCGGCCCAGCTCCTGATTTCTGTCTCAACACCGTCGTGCTTTTTGCTTCTCATCACTGCTGAATGCTGTCTGCAAGGTAAATGCAGTGTTTACTGCAGAAAACCCTTTATAAAGGCTTCACTTATTAAAGATTTACAGCCTATTAAAGAGAAAGTTCTCTGCAGAGCAAGAGGTCCAGATAGTCACAGTAGAGGCCAGGACACTGATGGCATTTTCTTCTACAGTGTAAAAGAGTACAATAATGTATATAATATATAAGTATATGTTACTAATACTGTAAGCCCTAATAAATTCAGTTTAACAAAATCTTTTGAGGACTTCCATTACCTAAAATCAAGTTTTCCATTGTTTGTAATTATTAATTATCTTGAATACATGCAGGCCTTCAAGTTTAAGGCCTAATGTGTGAATAGTTATCACTCAGTGTGTAATGCTGCAGTACTTTGAGTTTTTTCATTAAAATAACTACACTGTTAAACTGGAACAGTTTGTGTTGAGGTCAAATTTTGCCTTTGTTCATATAAGCCACAATTTTTAGGGCTTATATGTCTTAGTGAGTTTACTGATTGCTGTTCTCTTTGTGTTTTCTTCATGTGAAGTAAAATTATATCTTTCTAACGTGACCATTTAAGTGTAAATACTGTCAGGGGTTTCACTGTAACTTCCTTAGGGCAAGACACTTCTACAAACCAACTAATTTTTGGGTTTTTGGATAACTGCACTTATTATGTATCATCTACTCAACTAGGGGTGGTACAGTGGTGCAGAGGGTAGTGCTGTGACCTCACAGCAAAAAGGTCATGTGGTCAGTTCCCATGTGAGGGTCCTTTGCATGTTCTCCCTGTGTCTGTGCGGGTTTCCACAGTCCAAGGACATGAGTAGAAGGTGCTAAATAGCTCCTAGGTGTGTTCTGGTGACCTGTCCAGACTGTTTCTCCACCAACTTCTGCCCTGTTCTAATGTTAACAGTGTAGTTATTTTAATTTAAAAACTACTGCAACATTATACATTGAGTTATAGCTAATCACACATCTTTAAACTTTAAGGCCTGCTTGTATTCAAGACAACAAATAATTACAAATATTGAAAAAAAAAGTTTTAAGGCTTGATTTGAGGTAATGGAATTCCTCAAAAGGTTTGATTAAACTGAATCACTCAGGGTTTACGGCCCAAGACTGCTGAGCTATACTCCAGCAGCTTCTACAACCTTGGTTATGGATAAGCAGCACAGATAATGGATGGATGGATCCACTCAAGTGTCCATACTCAGTGTAAGGTGAACCAGTGAACACTTGCATCACTGCAATCAGTTAACCCTTAGAAGAACAGAAACAGGCAGGGGCATTTTGTTGAAAGTGTGTATTCTTAACTTTCAGTCCCCACCACGTTTATGTTAAAGGAAAATATTTAATCATGATTTGCATTTAAATACTACAACAAAGCAATTGCTAATAACTCTAGGCCTCTAAGCGTTAAAATATTCGCCAGAAAAGGTGCTTTGGGAAGCATCATCAAAGTTACATGTTGTGAGAGGTTGCGAAAGAAATGCATGTTGTACTTTTTATGGTTTCTAAATGCAAGCTGAAGCCCAGACTGCATGATGACATCAGTGGTGTTGGGCTTGTTATCCTGTGATTTCTTCTGGCCTCCTACTGTCCTCCACTTGAAAGCAAAGCGAGGTGTGATAAAAGGGGCTAGGGATAACAATGCGTTTTATTCGAAGGTCAATCTCTTCTGCTTGCACACTTTAACTGCTGTTTCTCCACCTGTGAATGTTCGATGGATAGTAGGAGAGGGTCATTATTCACAGCCATTAGCACTCTCTCTCTCTTTATCATTCTCTCTCTCTCTCTCTCTCACTATAGGGAAAAAAATGCCTTTTAAATCCTCATACACCTACCAGTACTACAGCCACACTACTTAAGCTAAAAACAACATGAGCTGATGTCTATGTATGAAGCCACTTCTGACATGACTCAAATCGGAGCACACTCTGTCACAGATACGGCCTGAGAGAGCTCTTAAACTTGTATAAATAGCTTTTCAAATGTGCTCCATTATATAACATTCAAACCAGAGTACACTTGTCTGTCTATCTATCATGCACTGTTTTCTGAAAGCGTTTTACAAAATACTCCAAAAAATGTTCCTTGAAGCAACGCTGGACCACAATCTGTCTCAGACGCTCCAGCTAATTAACTTCATCAGAGGTGCGTCATTGGATGGATCAGATGCTTTAGTATTAGTGTAGGGTCGTGTGGGGTTGAGGTGGAGGCAGTAAATCTTCAGGATAAATATGATGTGCAAGTCTAAAGAACTTTTTAAACCAACTTTACAGAATGCAAAAATTCTATAATAATGAAAGAATGAACAAATATTTTGATCGGAACTCAAACTTAAGATGTGAAGACCCTTCTTGTGTTCACAGTGTGTAAAAGTTTTTGAAAGACCTTTGAAACTGTAGTGTTATTCCACGCTCATCATGAGAGGCTTTAAAACATGACAAGATATCGTGTGTAAAAATCAAAGCTTTAAGTAAATCTGCAAACCTCTGAATGAGTGTCTTCATGTAATAACATTCTGTGATGTCGCTTTTAAATGTACTAAATGGTTCATTTATCTGGTTCCTATCATTACCATGTTGAACAATTTGAAATCCATACTTTTGTAGAACATTTTTTACATTAAACACCATAATTTCCTTTTTTTAAAGCAGAAAGTTAGAAAAAACCAATTGAATTCCCCCCTTTAAATGATGCTTTACGGCTTCTTTTTTATTACATATTTGCGTATTATACTAAATTTGGCATCCCTGAATTGCATACAACCCTTCTTTTATTATGATTGATATATTATATGTGGTTGTCTGCAGTGCAGTGCAGTGTTTCAGAGGTAAATATTGAATATTGCCAGCCAACTGCAAGGCAGAGACTGATATGTTGTCAGAGGATAATTGGAGAAGCAAGATAGTGTTGTTCTAATTATTGTGTAATGAGCTAAGAAAACACTAATTGATGAGTGTGATGGTTACTCATTATTTTGTTACAAGACCCTATTAAACACTACTTTCACTGTAATCTGAACACTGACCCTCAGTCATTAAATGTGCTCCATGGCAATTAGGTATGATGTTCTTTGGAGACTGTTTTATAGGTGATCAAGAGGTGCAGGTGAAAGCACCTTCAAAATAGCAGCCCATGTTAATATACATAATACTCTCCGATAATGAATCACTTTCCTAGAAAAGGTGTTTACCATTCTTCATCCGCGGCATGTTTACTGGATTTTGTGAAACAATAAAGTGTTTATGATGAGTCTGAGTAGGTCCATTTTACATCGTATGGCGAGGAGTCCAGGGAAATTAAAACTGACCACATTTTGGCAAGACTCTTTAGTTAAGTCCACAAACTTGTGCAGCAAGTTAGTGTTGTTTTTCTGTCTTTCCATTCAACCATGCTACATTGTAGGCCTACAATAACATCAGTAAAGTTGATTGGTCAATTATGCAACACTGATCAATGTGTAATGCATCACATTCTGTAATGTTTGTATGAAACATGAGGTCATTCCAGCTTAGTGCAATACAATTGAGGAAGCATGTCACCAGACACATTAGTTGTGTTTCAGAAGGTACACAGGTGGGCTGAATTTCTAGACCACTATGTCCTCACAGGCTGTTCTAGAAGAATCCTAAGTACTGCCAAGAAATGCAGCTTACGAACTCATTATTTTTGAGAACACAACTCTATTATTCTTCAGTCTTCTGTTGTCCATTTTTCTTTGAACAAAGGTGTGACCTGAAGAAAGTTCAATGAAATGACAAAGTGACCTTAAATTATTTCATTTTGCATTATGTAACACAAGCAAGTCATTCATAGGACAGTGCTCCTACCTCTCTCAGCAAGAGCCCAGCTTTTGAAATGCAGCTACTACGTCTGTGTTGCCACAGGGCAGCTGGTGGCCTAGTGGTTAGGGTGTTTGCCCTGCGATCAGGAAGTTGTGGGTTTGAATCCCAAGACTGCTAGTGGCACCTCTGAGGTACCCTTGAACCAGGTAGCGTCCCCGCACACTACTCCCCAGGCGCTCCCCTGGCTGCCTGCTGCTTCACTGGGTTAAATGCAGAGGAAGAATTTTGTGCTGTTCACACTCTGTGCTGTGGTGTGCTCACGTACGACAGAATGGTCACTTTACACTTAGCTTTGAAAAGTATGCAAAGTTTTTATAAACTGCTTTTCGCAGATAGACAATAAAATTTCTAAAAATTGGAAAATGCATCATATAAATTAAGGCAAGCTACCCAAAGGCTTGTCTAAAAAAGGCAAGTCTTAAGTTGGGCCTTAAAATATACAGGTCCGGAAAAAAATAAGAGACCACAGCAAAAATGTTCAGTTTCTTAGGTTTTATCTTTTATAGGTGCAAGTATTGAACTGAACAGCTTTGCCTTAGTTTTTA
>JBBPCZ010000042.1:21754719-21769719 GCA_037974445.1 Brycinus macrolepidotus
TCTTTCCAAATAAAGTTTTTCATTGCTGCCTACCACTGATTAACCATTTCTGTATGCAACTGAAGACAGACTACCAAAACTGGACAGAAGGTAACATAATGGTGTGGTACAATCATTCGTTTATTCACTGGTAGTTTAGTTCCTAGTAAAATCTGAAGGATATATTTGTACAACAGCAAAAACAAGGACACTTTACCATTAAGTTTTTGATCACAATAACCAATTATAACAGCAGCCTTATGTGGGCAAGTTAGTCTAAATTAGTTTTAAAATACCCAACAACGTCACTTTCCTTTCACTTAAGGAAACCTAAGTAAAGTTAAGCAATGAACAGTTATTGACACCTACTCACAGTATTGTTCTGTTGAACTGAGTATAAATGTTGCTACCAGAGAAATTTTAATAGTAAACAGGCTCTGGTTGCTACTCACTAACAAGCAGCGACATGTAGTTTCCACCTGGGTCCTAATGTCCTAATGCCCACCTGCTACCTATAGCAGCTTAAACAGCCAGTACATAATTTTAATTTAATAATGATAGCTAGATTTATTATTTTTTATTTCAATTCATAGTCTTGCTCCTATTTGTTAAGCGCTCAGTGATATCAATGTATGGATATATAATTTTAAAATAGTATAATAATTACTATATTTTTAGGGGGGCTTGGGATCATTTTTCAGCCCCCCCAAAGCCCCCCCAAAATAGACCTAACGACGTCCATGTCTATCAGTCTACAGATTGTTGCGTTTTTCCTCCACCATACAGTTCCAAAATACAGTCCTTCACAGTGCTTCATCTGTCTCATTTTAATCAGTAATGGCTCTTTATTTCCTTTTACTTAACCATCAATTACTGGTTTATTTGTCCCTTCAAGTGATGATTTTTACTATTATTTATACTGTAATAATACTGTTGATTTGGAATAGATAGTCGGTAAGTTATCAGTAACTAATGTCTCAATCAAGTTTGTAGAATAATTTGTGATCGTCACTTTACTTGGAGGGAAGTAGAAATTGAATTAAAATTAAAATAAGTTTCTTTTTTTTACACTTTTTTTCTCTTCTTATCCGAGGATTCTTGTGTTTGATGATAGTTTTAGTCAGTCGTGGACTGGGTGTGATTTTACTTTGGGTGCTATTAATATAAATATTAATATCTGGTCATATGACGTGCAAACTTTTGGTGAATACATTGAGGGTTTTCGTATTCAGATCTGCACCATTCTTACACATATGAGCAGTTCAACTGATTTTACAAATCAATGTAATGCAAAATACAATATAAAGCATCAGCAAAAAATAAAATAGCGGTCTTTCTTTTCTCAGGCTATAAGGCATGTCAGTCCTGGTACACCAGGATGTAATCAGATTTTGTGCAACATGTAAATAGTCCCTAATAAGCCTCATAAACCTTGTAAGTGGCTTCATAAAACTAAAAAACATCTTATGTATCTTATGGATACGAAAGTGAAGAATTACATTTTAAGTGAGATGTATCCTGTGCAGGTCAAGTATTGTTTTTTTTTCACACCTGTTTCTTGTTGCTCGACTGCTGGGAAAGGCATGTCCCCATAAACCATATTTTTGTCTAAATGTCCTCATAAAACTATAGACCTGTAGGTGTGTGTGTGTGTGTGTGTGTGTGTGTGTGTGGGTGTGTGTGTGTGTGTGTGTGTGCACGCGTGTGTGTGTGAGAGAGTGTGTCAGCAGGGACAGGGATACATTCTCGCTTTATGTACTCACGGCCAGAGGCTGTTTGTTTCTCTTTAAGATGGGTGACGCGCCACATGCGGAGGTCATTAGTCTTGACGAAAAAAGAAATACCGTCCTTCAGTTATTATAAAGGACAACATGTCAATGGGTAAATTAACTTTTTTCCTTGTCACACTTTTTATTTTCCAAAAGACCTTGACTTTTTCCTCTGTTTTGTCCTTTATAAATGGGCTAACTTTTGTTTGCAGTACAGGTGAAATATGGTCCTATCGCAGCCAGTGGGATAGTGGACAAATTACTGAGCGCGGAGCACTTCTTTACAGCTATGAATATCTTCTGACTTCTGGCTGCTGTTCCTGCACTCAGTGAATCAGAATCAGAATCAGAAGAGGAGCAATAAAACAACTGCCAATCATGAATCAATTAAGATTTCTTGTTCAGATGCCGGCAAAGTTGTCCCTTTTTTTTTCATCCACACGTGCCAATCACCGTGACAGCCACCAACAATTCATCAGCAAAGCAGCTCGTCAGAACACCCTCTTCAGTCGGCGTCCTTAACCACAATTACCAGCCGCTGATGGATACAGGCCCCTCCATGGTGCGGCCCTTTACAGTAGATTGCCAATTTGGACGTTTGCGGCTTTCTTCTGCTCCTTCTTTTACTCATTGTTCTCTCAGGCCAGGCTGCTGTCAGGGGGCTAGCGGGAGCCTGCAGCTCCAGGGGCCGGACCCTACAAGAACGAAGGGGTGTCAAAACACATGGACCGGGCCATTTATCATGTAATCTGGAGAGCGAATGGACGGGGCGCTATCAGCAATCTGCTATTGATCCCCTGCAGGAGCCTTGCTATTGTTCATCTGTGGAGCAGGACTGGCACCCAGCATTAATGAAAGAAACTAAACAATGCATAGCAATCAGAGGGGCTGAATCACAGGCTTGGCAGGAGAGGAGGGAAAAAAGAAGGAGAAAGGGAAGACAAGACAAGAGAAGGAGAAAGTTTTGGAGAAAGAAGAACTTTTGTTATTGTGTATGTGTATGAGCGTGTGTGTGTGTGTGTGTGTGTGTGTGTGTGTGTGAGTGTGTTTCGAGAAGGTGGATGGGAAAATGGATTGCACTGTAGTGTCACCCTGCAGCCCTTAGGGGATCGGGAGTCGACCCTGGTGGAGCTCCATACATTTTAAGTCGCGGCCCAGCAGCATGGAGACGGGAAATGGAGGATGCATCATTACCTCAAGCTGCCTCTACATTTGGCTTGACGTTAATTGAACAAGTGTAAAAAAAAAAAAAAAAAGAAAGAAAGAAAAGGAGGGGGGGGCAGTCTCAGCAGTATTTCTGCACAGTCTCTATCCAGACATAACTTCAGGTAGAACCCATTAGCTGGTTTAACACTAAATATAAAAGTGCCAGAAAGTGTCCTTTGGAGTGAAGCAAAAGAAGGAACACTTTTAGTGCGATAAAGAACGTTTCAGTAAATTATTCCTGTCAGTGGACACTGAAGTTTCTTTGGAGACTTAAAAGTGGCATCACTTCAAGAAACCTTTTGGCACCTTTATTTTTTTTCGGAACGTGTGATTAGTACAATGGTTGAGATAAACAAATTCACTCAGATTCAGAGTGTTTGATCTGAAATTGTTATATTTAGGTTGTAGACCTCTGGTTCCTCTCACTACACCAAAAAAAGAAAAAAAGAAAGAAACCCAGTTGTATGGAAATGCACAATTTTATTTTCTATCCAAAATGACCAGTAAACCTACGGGCTTTTATATTATTTCACTCTAAATAAAAGACTTTATAAGTGAAAGAAAACTTTTTATTTCTACTTCTTAAAACTAATTCTTAAGTCAATGTAAAGTTGTTTAATTCAATTTTCCCACTTGTGGGACTAATAAAGGATTATCTTATCTTATCTTATCTCTTATCTTTTAAATTTTAGAGCATTACTATTTGTCCATGAAGTGTTTAAATCAGCTTCTGATATAAAAAAAAAAAAAGGGGGCTGAATTGAATACTACAATTGTGGTATATCAGACAGAACAGCTTTCAATTGATTCCTTTTTTTCTGCGTGTACCTCTTCCCTATGAATGCATTTTAGGCCAAAATCTGATTGTAACAATATTATAAAACAATGTGTCATGCATAAGACAGCATATTTGTAACCATTTCATGTAATAGTAATAGCTTTCTGTGAGGGAGCTTTTAGAGCCATTAAATGCTTTAGACGTCTGGTTCCATTCATCATCACTGTGAACAATTCTGGTAAATTTCTCTAGAGTGGAGCATTTCACATCAAACCACTATAAATGACTTTGTTTACTTCTTAATCATTTAATTATGCAGAAATCTGTGCTTTTTCCATATAAGAGACTCTTTGTATCATGTAGGAGTCATTCAGAGGATTTGGTTCTAGCAGGCACAGTCTGGTCATGATACTTTATCAGGACACTTTAGAATCACTGTGTCTGGTATTTCTTTGCTGTTAGGGTTTCTGGCCTGCAACCTTATGGTTCTGTGTTCATTTGCATAACTCTGAAGGTATATTTGGCCTTACCAATACAAACTAACTAATTTAGTTTGTATAGGTTAGGAATTCATTTTGTGTATCATATAGAAGCCATTCCCAGAGTTTATTATTTGTTTGTTTGTTTGTTTGTTTACATGTAGAAAGGATATATGCATCTGAATGAAGCAAATTATGCAACAGCTCTCTAGTGCAGTATGTCTGATATTTAATGTGTTCATTTTTATACCATTGATGTGCTTTGTCTGCTCACTCTTCAAGAGAATGACCAATTTGCATCCAATTTGAACCAATTTGGGTTCATTTAGCTTGTTCAAGTTCGGGGGTCCTTCTGGGTTTCTTATAGATTTGGTAAATATAGAGAGATTTGGTTCTACCAAGCAAAGCGTGGCCATGTCTTCAGGGTGCCAAAACATATTAGAGCCAGCAGGTCTGGTGTTAGGTCTGGTTTTGTTGCTGCTTTTAGAACTCTTGCAGTATCATTATGGTCATAGCCATTCCACTGGGGTTTAGATTACAGAGAACAATAGGAAACCTTTCATGATACAATTTCACATATAAATATCTACGCCCAGCACCTCAAAGCCCCTTTGGAGACATTTTCGCTGCTTTTTAGTACCTTTTAGCTTCCTCAAAGTTGTTATTGTACTTTTCAGATCTTTTCTCAACCCATGAATTACAGAGTTATGAGACAGAACAACGCTGATTGGTTTGGAGTTGGGCAGGTGCTCAAAAAGGCCCCGAGGACCTTCTGCTCAATCTCTCCCTTCTCTCTCTCCTCTCTCCATCTGTGATGTCATCTCATATCATCCTCTTCGTCCTCCACTTCCATCACGAACGCGTTTACAGTGCCGAGTGAAAACACTGTGGTTAGATCCAAAGAGGGCCGGCAAAGTTCAGCATTTCAGCATTTAATTCTGACTCACATGATCACACAGATCAATCATATCACATGCCATGAAAGCATGAAGGCACCAGATGAGTTCTTCAAGCAAAAAGATGGGAAAATACAAAGAAAAAGCAAGCCAGATGCACTCTCATCAAAAAGAGCTTTCTGCAGTACCAATTAAAAGCTTACTTTTAATAACACTAGACCTTTTTCATGTTGGCGCTTAGAACTATTTAAATGCTTGTTTAAAGAACTATATACCAAAATCTCTCCATCATGGAGAAAAAAACATTTAAACACAATTTAAGCTTTCAAATAGTTCTATATGTTGTTATGGTCATTTTACTATAAAAGACCACACCAAAAAGAATTCCCAGTTGTGATTAACTACTGGCACTAAAGTTCAGTCCAAGTCTAAGCTTAATCCATGGATGAAGAATTAGTTCAATCAGTCCATTTGTGGCCCAGATCCTCCTTTTAGGACATCAAAGGGGATTTTATCAAATTTTTTAAACGATCCCC
This sequence comes from Brycinus macrolepidotus, assembly GCA_037974445.1. Classification (NCBI taxonomy): domain Eukaryota; kingdom Metazoa; phylum Chordata; class Actinopteri; order Characiformes; family Alestidae; genus Brycinus; species Brycinus macrolepidotus. The sequence goes on from JBBPCZ010000042.1 coordinate 21,760,363, forward strand.
ATAAATCAGTGTAAAACAAAAGAATGTATCTAATGATATAAAATAGTGATTAGAACCAGGGGGGCAGACTATTTGTAAAAACGTACTGTGATGTAACTTTTAAAGGCATTAAACGGTTTGTGTGTCCGATTCCTATGACCACTGCTGTGAACAATTCTGACTCGTTTCTCTAGAACTGAGCCTTTCATATCAAACCACTCTGAATGACATGGTTTACATTTTAATGATTAAAATATGCAGACATGTTGAAAACGTCAGTGGAACTCCCCCTTAGTCCACCCTTGCCTTCTTTTCTCAGTATGTGGTGTTATTCCATCGCAAAGTTCTCGTGTGTCATAAATAAGATGGCAGCGAGATGAATTAGAGAGAAATGCAGAGGCAGCTGAGGTGGCTGTTGTCAGACTAACTGTCTATTGAAGACGAAGGAGAGGCATTTTCTCTCTCTCTCCCCTCATAAAACAGTGCGATTGCCCATAGCATCACCATCTGTCGGTGACTGGAGGGTGAAACAGTAAACACTCTGATTGAGTGTATGTGTGTGTGTGTGTGCGCTCACAAGGGTAAATGCGAGATGCATTACAAAGCTGGTACCCCTCAACTCGACTCTGTTTGGGATGACTGATGCAATTCTTTTTGCATTTAACGCACTCAATATTTATCCATTAATGCATCTGTGTGACGGCCAAGTTCACTACGAGCTTTCTAGCAATCGACTTTAGTGAGTCACTCCTACAGTCTGTCATCTTCGCAGCGATTCTCTCTCTCTCTCTCTCTCCTCTCTCTCTGTCTCTCTCTCTCTCACACACACACACACAAGCAGACGTCTTCCCACTCTCTCACCCTTTCTTTTTTCTCTCTCTTTTTCTTTCTCTTTCTTATGTCTTTCTCTTCTTTTCTATTGTCTTCTCTCTCACCCCTGTTTCTCTCTCCCTCTCTCTCTTTTCTCTCTCTCTCTCTTCTCTCTCTGTCTCAGTCTCACTCATTCTCTTCTTCTCTTCACTTGCTCTATATCCCTTCTCTCACATTCTTTTCCCCTCTCTCTCTTTCTCTCATCTATATCATGATATTTCGTTTTTCTGTTCTCATGCTCTATATCTTCTTTTTTATTGTTCTCTCTTCTTTTTCACTCTCTCTCAGTCTCTTTCTCTCCCTTTCTCAGTTCTCTCTCTCTCTCTCTCTCTCTCTCTCTCTCTCTCTCTCTCTCTCTCGCTCTCGCTCTCTGTGTGCCACTGCCACTCATTCGTCCTTCTCTCGCTCTAATCCGCACCGTTTTATCGCCCTTATTTGGACAGGCCTGGCAGAGTGACATTTGAGTGAGAGTGACCCGTGAGAAGCCTAGGGGTGTGTGTATGTGGACATAGACGTGCGTGTGTGTGCGTGTGCGTGTGCGTTACAGAGAGAGAGGCAGGAGCCAGCAGATAAAGCGCTCGTGTGGCGACCGTGTCATGTAATTCCCCTTTAATACAGTCAAGGCTGATTCTAGTGAGCCTAGATCCACACAGGCCTCCCGAGACCTGCTGTCACTATCTACCAGGAGCTCAGCTCTGACTCTGCCACTGAGCCACACACACCTCCGCAATGGAGCTGGGTGTGTGTGTGTGTGTGTATGTGCCTGCACGAGCATCTTCCTATGTCTTTATCCAGTCATAAGTTCATAAAACCTGACAAAGGAATTAAGTGGAGCAACAGTGGTGTAGAGCAGTGTTTGCGTGATATTTTCATCACTTTCTTTTTATCATGAATTCGTATAGTCTTTAAAGAGGAATTCATTTCATTTGAACAAAAAAAGAAAAACCTTAATTCAATCACTAGGACAAAGACAAAGTCATACAGAGTTGTTGAACATGAAAAGGTACAGAAAACTTTAGCAGCTCAGTTTCCTTTACGGTGGTGGTGATAGGAATCATGTACCTTTTTAATGTCCACATGTTTTAAAAAATGCACTTCAGGTCAAAGGATTAGCTCATAATTACCATAAAACAAGCAGTGCATTTGTAACCATTCCATTTCATTCCTTTCTGTGAGGTGGCTCTTTTTTCTCTATCACAATCCGCGGTGACATTTAACATCAAACCAGACCAAATGACCTTATTTACTTCTAAACATTTTAATTATGCTGAAATTTCGTAAGTTAAAAATGGTGGAATTCCCCTTTAATAGCCTATAACCTTTTTTACTTTTATGTGACATTGCACTTGGAACGTTTGTAGCAGTCTGCTCGGAGTGCTCGCCAGATGTTTTCTGACCTAATCATTGAACAGCATTTTATGAGCCTACATTACTGCAGGCATGCGATACGGAGTAAAAAATAAATACAGTGCAAAATGAACACATCTATGTACTTGCAGGTCACTAGTGTGGGTTGAAGGAGGAAAATTTCCATTCATTAGATGAAGGAGTCAGAACAAAACAATTCCCAAAAAAGTCACGTTAGGTACTTGCAATACCACATGCCTGGAGTTCCACAAACACATTCAGTGATGGAATTTTTTTTACGTTTTGAATAAATAGAGTGGTGACTGATTTGGGCTTGTCAGTAGAAATTCCTGTCTACAGGACCGTCCACAGAGTGAATACCTCAAACGAGCCTCCATAGTGACATCTGTTATTTTTAGTTAAGATGCATTCTTTGGATGGTTGTGATGGTCAAGTTTTTATACTTGAATACAGTATAATACCTATGTCATGCAATGTTAATACTGTAATATATATGATAATATATAATACAGACCTAATAGAGAATAGAGAATCACTGAGCATACAGACAGGCATCTGTCTGGAGGACTGATTCCACAAAATGACTATATGAAGAATTTAAGGCTACATATTCTACCTACATTTTTGGGCAATAACATGAATGGTTTCATTTTTAACTGTAATATTAATCCAGATTTATCAGAGAGAGCATTCCTCTTTGACAAGATATAAACATGTACATTTGTTATTTCATATCTTCTTCCTTGTGCCTTTCTTAAGGCTCGCTCATAAACAACATATGTGTGTGTTTACACTGTTTGGTCGCACCCACTCATTACACTGCCGGGGGTTTCATACATTAATAATCATCCATGACACTCCTCACCAGAACAGCAGTCCCATAAGTCCAGGGATATTACATCTGCTGGCCTCATTTATCTTCCTGCAGCCATCTCCGCTCCGCTGTGTCCACTCACTGCCAGACCAGCACACCTTTAATTACCAACACATCATAAAGAGCAGAGACAAGCCTGGGGGCCCTTCAGGGACCCTTCCTTCTCCCTGTTTGGGGCCCCCAGAAGCCCACGATTCTATAGGATGTTCATGCACCTGGACACAGGTGCCAAATTGGAACTGAAAGTTGATTTAGTTTTTTACATATTGCTGTCTATTGAATCTGGCAATTTTTAATTATTTTTCTTTTTCATTCTAGTAGGATTACTGTAAATGTGGAATTTGAAAAATAACCTAAAGGATTAGTCTATTTTACTACTTTAAATTACTTTCAAAGCTATATAATGAAGAAAAGAAAACAAAAACTTTATCAGATTTGGTCAACAATTAGGTTCCATGCTAGGTAATTTCTGCAGTTCAGGGAGCAAGATTCATGATTTGCTGAAAACTTCATCTGAATGCTTTTTTTTAATTATTTTATTTGACATGTGACACTTAACAGACTAGTCTGTTAGCATTTCTGGTGCTATTGCCTTTCTCACACTTTCACCAACAGAGACGCACAATGAAGAATTTACTGAAATGTAAATTTAAATAAATAAATCAATGTGTAAGTAAGTAGTAGAGTAGGTGACCATTATTTGTGTGTATCTGTGTGCACATCACTCTTTCATCAGCGGACACACATCATAGCCCCACAGCACAAAGGAACACTCAGTTTCAATATAAGCAAAGTTAGTAAACTGAAATCTCTGATGTGAGTGACAAAACTAACTACTGACATGTAGTGATTATTTTTCAATCAGTCAAAAAACTGAAACTGAAAGTGAATCAAGAGATAAGAAACATACACTATATGGACAAAAGTATTTGGGACGCCTGACCATTACGCCAACGGGGACTTTAATGACATTGCATTCAAATACATGTAGTTGCAAAGGGAGGACCAACTCCATATTAAAGTCTAACAGCTTCCTCTCTTCTTGGAAGGCTTTCCACAAGATTTTGGAGTTTCTGTAGGAATTTTTGCCCATTCATTCTGTAGAGCATTTATGAGGTCAGGCACTGACGTAGAATGAGAAGGCCTGGCTCTTCCATTCCAGTTCATCCCAAAGGTGTTGGATGGGGTAGAGGTCAGGGATCTGTGCAGGACAGTCAAGTTCTTCCACATTGAACTCATCCAGCCATGTCTTTATGCAGCTTGCTTTGTGCACTGGGACACAGTCATGCTGGAATAGAAAAGGTTCTTCCCCAAACTGTGTCCACAAAGTTGGAAGCATGGCGTTGTCTAAAATGTCTCGGTATGCTGAATCATTGAGATTGTCCTTCACTGGAAGTAAGAGGCCTAGCCCAAACCCTGAAAAACAGGTGTGTCCCAGTAATTTTGTCCATATGGTGTATCATTGTCTAAAAACAGTCTAACCAACCGGTAGCAAAGATAACAGCACAATGTTAGTACTTAGTACAACTTTTAAAATGATATATTTATGACTTATAGCAGAGTTTTTTCTATAACAGAGGTGTTAAAATTGTATAAATTCAATAACTCAATAAAATCCTAAACTGTGCTCTGCTGCCTCCCGATAAAACACAACACTGGTGGAATGGAGTAGAAACTTATTTTTCTTTGGGATGAACTGGAACGGAGATCGCGAGCCAGGCCTTCTCCTCCAACATCAGTGTCTGACCTCATAAATACTCTACAGAATGAATGGACACAAACTCCCACAGAAACACTCCAAAATCTAGTGGAAAGCCTCCCAAGAAGAGTGGAAGCTCTTATAGCTGCAAAGGGGGGACCAACTCCATATTAAAGTCTATGTATTTGAATGCAATGTCATTAATGTCCCTGTTGGTGTAAAGGTCAGACGTCCCAATACTTTTGTTCATATAGTATATATTCTGTCTCTAACCACATCTGACAAGGTTTGTATTACAGTCAGTGGTGTAGGAAGAGTTTAACTGAGACTTCTAAAGTCAGTGTAAAAGTCCACATGAACTTTAGTGTCATTCAAATTATGCAAAAAGGAGTGCACAGCTGTATGAAACTGCGATTCTTCAGGCCCAGAGTGCAAACATACAGGCAAGTACACATAAGGCCACAAAAGGTAGACACAGACTGCATAAACAGACAAAAAATACATGTACAGCCTACAGACAAACTAAGATAATGAATATTGCATGTAGTTTTTACAGTGGTTGCATTATGGCACAATCTATCACTATTTACCAGTGTCAAATTTACATTTCTTGTTAAAGTGCTCAAATAATAAACATTGAATTACTGCACAAAGATAGCAGCATTTCAGAAGGTATGAGTTCTATATGTGTTCAGATAATCTATGTGTGTGTGTGTTTGTGTGTGTGTGTGTGTGTGTGTGTGTGTGTGTTTAGGAGTTTAGGAGACCTGATAGGCCGCATGTTGTGTATTGTTAGAGGGAGTTGAGTAGTCTAATGGCCTGTGGGAAGAAGCTCCTGCTAAAAATCATTTAAAAAATAAAAGAACTAAAAATTTATTTCAGCATAGTAAAGACTTCAGTGTGCATGTTTACTTTATGCTGTATGTATATATATTTATAAACTACAGTAGCCACTGTTCAAGTTTATGGAGCATTTTTATTACATTTTACACTAGTTCTGAGCCTTGTAGTTGCCTAATATTTTTTATATGTATGTACTTCAAATGAAACTAATAACAGACCACATTTTGAGTGCGTTCATTCTTTTTCTCATAATGTCCGCTATGTGTGCATTCAAGTACGTTGAATCTCAGTGTGTGATAATGGGCCTCACACAGTTGATTACAGCATCACATATTAACAATCTGACAGGTTGCTGCTAAGATCATTTGCATAAGGTTTGTCCAGATGGAGCAGGATGTGGTTCAGATTTTGATGTGTCAGTAGTATGTTTGCACTCTCGTCATATTATAGCATGATATGACACCTGTTTGACGTAAATGGGAAAAAATAGAACAAAAAAAGATTCGTCATTTTGCATGGCATCATGGTATACATATATTACTGCTATGGCAACAAAGCTTTGTATCTGTTTTTCTTTTTTTACATAAATAACACTGACAGCTGTTTACACTGTGCCGTAATTGATGCTTACAATGACCAACAGAAATGATTAAAAATTATTTGTTACATTAACTTGCACTGAAACCTAAAACTGTTTTTTGGAGACATGAGTCGCTTTCAGACAGCAGTGATTTGCTGCTTAAACCTTCAACATTAAAACACCTTCCTGAGCTCCTGATTGAATCATAACCGACCACAGCAGAGGGATGTGAGAAGGTCCCTATTTAGGAGAACTATGGCCTGTGGAGAAAAGCTGCTGGCCTGAGCCCTGAGGGCTCTCACTTTTGGTCTCCACTGAGAGGGGAAAAGCACTGAAAGAGACAAGGTGAGGGGCTAACTGATTTTCACATGGTCAACAGGCTGCGTCCCACTGGGACAGGGGAGATAAGAAGAGTACCCGATTCGGAAGCACTACACTCTTTTAGAAAGAAATGCACTTGGGAAATTTTGTGAAATGTCTTAAAAGAATTCCAACGGATGGCATAACAGTGTGCTATTGACAATGACAAAGACCATAAGAGAAGCCTTAATCTCCTGCCAAAACCACCACACTGCCCTCCAAATTATATTCAAGAATTCAGAAATGTAATTCTGAGGCAGGTTCACTTGATGCGAAGCAGAGTGAGAGAGCAAATTGTTCAGGAATGGCTTTCATTCTTGGGGGCTGTTATCGTTCTAAAATCCTGCTGGTCATGTGATGGATTTACAGAGGGTCAGCTTATCCTAAAAGGCTTGGAAGGGGTAGCTGGAGGGGACATATCCAAACTCATACATATCCAAAATGGCATTAAAGTTTTAAGATACCTGAAACCTGCAGTAATAGATTGCTCATGCAGATGCTCAAATTACAGGTCATGCAAGGAGCCAGTTCAGCTCTCATCTGTCCTGTGCCATACTGAGTGATTTGTCGGTGTCCATATCACTCATATGGAGTGGCTGGGTTCCACAAACAGGTAGACGGTGAGACTAATATGAACACACTCTGTGAATGTAGTGGAGTTTCTTTTGTGCTTCCACTAAGCTTGCTATGATTTTAATGTCCTTGCACAAGACTTCATTTCACTTCAGGTAATTAAATCTTAGCTCAGCCCACTCAATTTGCCAGATAGCAGCTACATTAATACACACACACACACACATACACACACACACACAGAAACACACACACAGACGCACACACACACAAACAGACAGGCTTACACAAACAGTGGTTTGATCGTATACAGTTTTGTGTACTATATATGTGTATGTGTCTATGTGTATTTGTGTGTATACACACGCACACGCACACACATACACATACACATACAGAGGAGGGGTTCTTGCTCACTGATGCTTGTTGACCTTCAAAACTTCTCCGTATTTTTGTCTTATGAATTGCTTGGTGTTTACAGGGGCCAGTCAAGGTGAATTGGAATTACCCACAGCACCTTGCCAGAAACCTTGGACTGACACCAGTGCCCTCTTTTGTCTGTAAGTTTGGCTGTCTGTGTGTGTGTGTGTGTGTGTGTGTGTGTGTGTGTGTGTGTGTGTGTGTGTGTGTCCTTTAAACGAAATAGCGCATTGGTAAAAATCTGCTACACAAAGCACATTCTAAAGCCACGGCTTGCCCATTTACGCATGCACTCGCCTGGGCACGCACAGGTCAGTGGATCTCTTTAAAATACATCACCTTCTCCCTCTACCCCACCGTCCACCACGGAGAGTGTCTGAAGGTTGACCCAGCTATCTCCATTCTCATCCCGTCCAATTTTCTATTATATCACCTCTATATGGCATAAATGCAGTCCTGAGCATTTCTGGGTGATTGAAAATGGTGTGAGTGACAGAGGGTGATGAGTATAACTACAAAGTTGCAACTAGTAGCAAATTGCAACCTCAGGTGAAGTAAGAGGGATGTCTTTGGTTGGTTAGGCCCTATCAAAAAAAACATAAAATAAAAGTATAAAATAAAATTAAAACATTTTTGAAAGTGATAAAAGAGTGAAAAAATGGCAAAACTATAACAAGTAGGTGATTGCAATTTAGGAAAAAGTAAATACGTTATTTTAGTAAGTTACACAGCATAGTGTATTTTCATATTGAGGTTTTTTTTTCTTCTACATATTTTTTTATTTGGATTTTATTTAGACTTCCTATGTTATATTGTTTTTGCCTCTGTGTCTCTCTTTGCAGTCATTACACAAGCAATTTCCTCCGGGATCAATAAAGTTTTCTGATTCTGATTCTGATAAAGCATAAAAAAACTTGACTCTCCTGTCAAATAGTGAAAAAAAAAGAATCCACAGTTTGCAGTATTGGTGACTGGTAGGATAAAATACTGTTAATATTTTGTCTATTATGCAATATATGATATGATTTATTTAAGTGAAAAACTACAAAGCTGCAACTAGTAGCAAATTTCAACCTCATGATGAAGTAAGTACAATTGTTTTAGTCAGTTAGAGCATAATAAATAAAATGATAGTCCATCTATCCACTATCTGAACCGCTTAACCAGGTTTGGGGGGTAAACACACAGGCACTCACACTCAAACACAAACATTCACATACAGGGAGAATTTAGCATCTCTAATTTACCTGACATGCATGGTTTTGGACTGTGGGAGGAAACCGGAGAACCTGGTGGAAACCCACACAGAACATGCACACTCCATACAGAAAGGACCCAAAAGGTTACCTCAGTGGTGCCACTAGCAGTCCTGGGATTCAAACCCACAACCTTCTGATCGCAGGGGCAACTCCCTAACCACTAGCCCACCAGCTGTCCAAAGATATGTCATTGTTAAGAGAAAAAAGAAAAGTGCTGATCTTGTTTAGCTCGTTCGTGGCTCGTGTTGTGTCTTATTTCTTATTGACACATTAACCACAGGTACAAATAGATGTGGTTTCATTATCTCCCTGCATAGCCCTCTCCCTCAGTTCAGCTCACACACACTTCCTCGCTCTTTGTTCTTCTCACTTCTGAGGGAACATGTGAGGAGGAGCTCAACTGATGTTTTTTGTTTGTTTGTTGTTGTTGTTTTTTTGTTTTTTTTTGGGGGGGGGGGTGTTGTTACACAAAGCACCCAAAGTCTTAACAATGGTTTTCTATGTTTGTCTTCCCACACCCTCCCCCATTTTC
>JBBPCZ010000042.1:21774719-21791913 GCA_037974445.1 Brycinus macrolepidotus
GTGAGACACTAAAACATCTACATAACAGTATTTGTGCTGTTATTTGAGAGGTTTCTCAAATCGCTGCGAATATCTGCTGATGACAGGGTGATGCAGAGGCACACACACTTATTTAGCTACATTATTTACATTATTTATTTGAATGATAATCTGACAGACTGTACTTTTTATGCTTTTCTCCAACATCAGTACTGCAGCTGGTACCCTCGTGGTTAGGGAGTTGCCCCTGCGATCAGAAGGCCATGGGTTTGAATCCCAGGACTGCTAGTGGCCCCACTGAGGTACCCTTGAGCAAGATACCGTCCCCACACACTGCTCCCCTGGCACTCCCCACTGGAGGCAGTCCACTGCTTCACTTGGTGAATGGGTTAAATGCAGAGAAAGAATTTCACATTGTTCACACTGTGTGCTGTGGTGTGGTGTGTTCACACGTGACTTTAAGGGGCCATTCATTTCTAATTTCTAATCTCACTAATGGTCTTGTGACCAAACATCAATGTCCCAGCATCTAGTTTGAAGTCCTCCCAGAGGGCGAGTAAGGTACCGTCCCTACACACTGCTCCCCGGACGCTGTCTTCCTGGCTGTCTTCTGCTTCACTTGGTGAATGGGTTAAACACAGAGAAAGAATGTGCTGTGGTGTGTTCATGTATGACAAATGGTCACTTTACAAGCTGTCATAACATTAACCATTGTGATAATGATAATAGTAACTGTTATATAACAAAATATGTCCTGACTTATGACACATGAAATCTGCCATGACACCTTAATGGTATGGTTATGCCAATGTTATGTAGCAGAATTCAAGCAAGATGCTACATAACCTTGGCATAACCATATAACAATGACAGATACTATATGGTGTCATGAGTTGTCATGAAAGTATACAAAATCTGCCATGACATGTTTGTGGAATGGTTATGTCAATGATATGTAGCAGTCATAACACTGAATTGTCAAATCAGTACTAGTTGCTTGCATTTAGGCAGCCATTGGTGTACTTGCTGGAAGGGACCAATGCTTGGTCTACATTTCCTGTAGTGGCTGGCAACTTCACAATTTCCTAAACCAGTTTTTGAGTTTACAGGGACTCAATCCACCCAAACTCCTTAACTCAACAAGTCATCATTTTCTTGATATGCAGCACAAATTCAATTCACATGAAGTGTGATTGAGATTTTGGTTGGTTTGTGCATCATCTCCTCTGCGAGTCTCTTCGAGCTAGAGTTTCCCATAAATCCTGTATCTGCTTCTACACTAATGTGTCTATGTGCATAAATCAGCCTTAAAGCACCCTCTCTGGCTCTGGGGGAATTTCTGAGAGTAAGCAGAATTCCCCCTCACCCCTGAGCCCCAGTCCATGTGTGAGAGAAGGCAGACTGACCTCAGCCTCACCTCCACGCCGGGGATGGGGGAAACACTCTCTGGGCCTTGGTTCTTGGCTCCGAATAGGTGCATTCCTTCACACAAACTGACAGCAATATCACTACAATAAACTTTATATCAGTGTTGCAACTGTGGCACCAACTGACAAGCAAATGGTCCATGTAGATGGGATGCTTGGTTCAGTTAAGCCCTTTTTTCCCTGAAAGCTGAGGAGTCGTCACCCTTCTGATCTCGGCTAAAGAGGCCTTTGCTCTCTCAGCAGTGCTGGGCTCGCACACTGGACCTCATTCATCAAAGGCCTCTGGGAGATATTGAGAGGCTCTGCTGTCTGAGAGAGGGCCACTGTCAATGATTCTTACCTTTGTTTGTAATTGTCTCAGAGCAATCTTTAGCCCTGCAAAGCCCCTGCTCTCTCTCTCTCTCTCTCTCTCTCTCTCTCTCTCTCTCTCTCTCTCTCTCTCTCTCTCTCTCTCCCGTGCATCTCCGGCCCATAGCACCCTTCACTACTCTCCTGAGACCAGTCAATGCAGTCAATGTATCTAAAGCCTCAGATCAACTGAAGTCTTGCAGTATGTGAGCAGGGCCCTGTAAAAGTGGCTTTGCTTGATCCCTGCAGTGCTTCTTTTTCTTTTTACTGACTTCAGCAGAGACTGTTTGCAGAAGGATCTCTTCACTGCTTACTGCTTTACATGTGACCGTCAGTTAAAAGCAGTACTGGACCACACAACACACTATCGATGATATGCCGAACAGTAAAACAATATAGCTGCTGTAGTACTAAAGACCTTGTAGATCTCTCATATTCTATCTTTTTTCACTGCGGTCCACTTGTGTCATTTGTGTTGTTTTATGTACCACAATCAATCATTTTTTGCAGCATAGTTTCCATATAGGGAGCGTGTGGACCATGTATAGACCTCAAAGTTTAACAGTTCACACACTACATCAAACTCTTTGTTTATAAAGGTGAAGAAAATCCTATTTTAATTAAGCATTAAGAGTGAAAAATTCCTCTCTCTCTCTTTCTCTCTCTTGCTCTCTTCCAAACACACCAACTCTGACACACACACACACACACACTCACCATTTTAAACAGCAGAGTGAGGCTCATCACAGTGAAAGGCCAACATCCAGAATAAAATGGAGTGGCATTAATATTTATGCCGGTAAAGTGCCCACATAATCAGACAGAGAGATGTCAGATGGCGTTTTTGTGGGATGGAGTATGTGAGTGATGCATGTGCTCTCGGTGAGACACACACACACACACACACACACACACACACACACACCACCACCACCTTACACAAGCATCTACTTCCATTCCAGCTTCCCTCTTTCATGCAAACACCTTTGACAGCTTTACCCACACACACATGCACATGCACACTTACACTTCTCTGTCTTACTTTCTTTTTCGCTCTCTCTTCCTTTATTTGTGTATGTCTCTCTCCCTGCCACACACACACACACACACACATGCTGACCTGGTGAGATTGAGGTAGGCTCGTGCCCCTGGTTGAGAGCCGTAGAAATTGCGGTGGTGAGAGCCAGGTGGGAGGCAGAGGGAATAAATAAAAGCGGGCAATGTTTCTAAATGCACTCCCATAGAGAAATATGACGCTTCAAAGTGCGCCTGTCCATAAAAGAGTGAAATAAGGGGAGAGAGGTTACAGGCATGGAGCAGAATGATTTGAGCACATGCAGCTGCTCTGAGTGAAGACCAGAGCTTGAGGAATCCAGTCTGGGCTCATGTGCATCAGGTGTAAATGTGTGGTGGCCTTTTCTTATTCCTTGTGATCGTATTCATTAAGGGGAGGAGACAGAGCTTCCAGTGAAGGGGTCTAAGGGGTGTTGAAATCCTATAAGGGCCTACAAGGCAATTTTTTTCTTTCTTGTGGGGGTCCCTTGTGCCTTATCCCAACTTTCAATGACTCAAAAATCAATCTGCTGTGCATAGTCAACATGACAGTGGTAGTAGTGGTAGTATCCAATTTATATCAGTCTGTCTGTCCGTTTGCATGTGTATTGTCACTTAAACTGGGCACACTGATTAAACTGATTGGGCAGTTGAATGTTACACGAGCTAGCTCAATCCCGCAGTCTGAACCCTTATGACTGAGTGATCATTGTCTGCTTGATAGCTGCATTCAACTAGCCAATCTGAATGCAAGTTTCAAATGCCTGTTTCAAAAGAAGCCTTTAAATCTGGCTAGACTGCAGCAATCTGACTAACTGACTGACTGCTGCTTGCTGATTGGCTAGTGTGAGTCCAATGATCTGATAGCCTGTTTGAATATTGCAGTTTAATAAGCTACTTGAATGCTACTATGTGACTGGCTAGTTGAACCATGCCATCTGTTTGGCTCCTTGAACGCTGTGATGTAACTAGATATTTGAATGCTGCTCTCCAGTTGTCTAGCTGAATCCTACCAACTAATCAGCACTGGAATCTGCTCTATGATTGGCTAGAACAATTTTGCAACCGGACTGGCTAGTGTAGTCATGCAATTTTAATTAGTAACTTGAATGCTCTGATTGACTACTTCACTGCTTGAACTGATATACCTGAGCAGATTTCTATATTAATTCCATAATAAAATTAATTAATGAATATTAGACACCAGTGGTAGTAGCCTAGTGAGATAAAACACTTGTCTGTGAACCCGATGACCATAAAGTTGCAGGTTCAAACCCCCACTTTCTACCATTGTGTCCTTGAGCAAGACACTTCACCCTCAGCTGCTCCAGGGGGACTGTCCCTGTAACTAATGATTGTAAGTCGCTCTGGGTAAGTGCGTCTGCTAAATGCCACTTTACCTTTACCTTAGAATACATACACACACAGAGAATGTCATATTCTGGGGATCCCACCATAACACAGAACACAGAGGAAAATTCTGAATGAAAAGACTGAAACTTGCAGACACTACTTGCAAACTTGTCCTCTCCTCACTTGCAAACTTCTCCATCAACAGACCAGTGGTCAACCAAATGCTTCATCAAAGTTCATAAAATAGTCTGGCATGAGCATGTCACTGCGTATCCCTGGTGCAATGTGATCAGAACATCACAGTGCACTGTCCAGGGCTCTGCAGAGGAGGCCTTTGAGCACTGTCCACCAAGCAAAGCGTAGCATTATCAGAAACATGGACTTAGAACAAAGTAGTTTCAGGACGTTTGATGCTTTTTTTTGATGCTGACCAGAGCGTCCCATGAGGAACATCAGTCTGCAGAAACCATTTAGCCCTGAATGCACTGCACTGGAATGATTTCACAGCTGATATAAAACGTCACAGAGTGGATTCTTCCATCTTATTTATAGTCATGTTGTTAGATGTTCGAGTTGTGGTAAAAAGGGGGTCTGGATTCAGACTTCACTTATCTGCTTGATGCCAAACGACAAATGGGCTTCGACAGTCAAGAGAAGTAGTACAGGCTAGAAAAACAGGAGACTCTCTCTCTCTCTCTCTCTCTCTCTCTCTCTCTTTCTCTGTTGTAAACTAGAGTTAAATCATAAGTGATAGAAATAGAGACTTCTTCCCACTCACCTTCTTGCCTAACTTTTCAGTGAAAATGGGAATGCTGGTGAGAGAAAGAGATTTGCCAAATGTTGCTGAACGAGTGTTGCTTGCTGAGCAGATGGGAGAGAGAGAGAAAAGAGGAAAGACTATTAAAAGCTAACATGGTACATTGGACACAATTCTGCTTCGAAACCGAGCCTACAACTAATCACCTGATCAAAAACGTAAAAACAGAAAGGGTAAATATACTTTCAGCCTAATTGTCCATACAAAGTCATTACAATGATAACAAACACAAAAATGTCATTTTATATTCATGACGCTTTCATCCTTTTTGAATACGCAAACTAATTTTTATTTTTTATTTTTTGGAAAGTACTTAACATCGACTGTAATCTGGAAAAAAGGTGGGGGGGGGGCAAAAAATGTCTAATAATAGCACAGCTATGAGAGTGAATGCTGAGGTAAATTGTGGTTGGTTGGCTTTTATTGCTTGTTATTAAATCTGGGCCAAACAATTATTATTTTTCTCTCCCTTTTGTTAGCGGTGCATAAGAAGAGGAATTAAAACTGTGCCCCTGGGCTGTACGCTTTAGCAGTAGTGATTAAAACCAGGAAATGGTGATACACATGCTATTAGACAAAGCTATAATCAAATTCATTAATTTTGCTCCTTCAGAGGCTGACAAGCTTTCTTAAAGTGACATTAGCCTTATTTGAGCACAATAACAGCAGGTGTGATTGCAAATTAAAGGGCTGCGGACTGCATTCTTCAAATAGAAACTGGGTTTATTCTTAAGGCCACCCTGCGCTGCTGTGTTACAGGGCTTACCAGTGAGTCATTACAGCCACTGCGTAAAATTAGTCCATTTGAAACGATGGATCATTTTTTTGTGTGCCATTAGTGGCCTGTCTGTCAGCAACGCCCACACCCAAACAACTCCATGTGTGCATAATCGTGTCTTTTATTTTTCACCCTATGAACTCTTTAGACGGTGCACTTAACTGAGCAGCCATATGGCAAGCTATTACTACGTTACTACTGCAATGATTTTTGTGCTGTGTTCATAATATAGTGACCAGGTACTGCAAAACTGCAAGTCTCCCTCAGTGTTATTTGTTAGATGCAACCCAATGTATCTGACATCCTTTTGCATGCATAATAGTGCTTAAAGAACATAGACTTTGTCCAGACTCTGTGATCTACACTGTAAACCCAAATAGGGTATGAAAGCACTTAGTTGCCATAATAATTAAAAATTAGTAGAAGTTACAGCTCTAGATAAAGGTGTAGGCCCAACCGACTGCCTTAAGTCAACTGAGTACCACTATCAAAAGATAAAATCAAAAATACATTGCTTTGCTGGAAACACTCAGCCGACAACAGCAGATAAACAGTAGCTTCATAGAAGAATTACTGAGAACAGTGCCATCAGTAGCCAACAATGGGCTCTAAGACCGCCAGAAACCCTAATTTCAGGAGTCCCAACAACCTTTGTGTGTTTGCATCAGTCCAAAAACTGTAATATGGAATATGGACTTTCCTTTCTGATAAGTGTGGCTTTTATGTGTTCAGGTGATCTCAGGTGGCCTTTGAAAAGGGGGGGGCATAACTGCAAACCTGGTTTACTCAACTCTGGCCTTGGAAGGCTGGCGTCCAGCACAGTTTGGTGCTTTCTCTGCTTAAATACACCTCTGTTAATTGCCAGGTTTAGTGAGTGTGTTTGAGAAGGGCAAACAGTGCGGGCTCACCAGGACTGGAGCGGAAAACCCCCACTGTACACACTGCAGAAGGACTAAGCTGTTTGGACAAGCCGTAATAAAATGTTGTATATTTTGCATTGGAAGGTGCTGGTTTTGCCTTTATATATTAGTTTTCAGTATAAATGCATATTCATTTATTAAAGTTGTGGAGTGAATTTCTTCCTTCTTTATGAGAACTTCAAGCAAGCCGTCATTAGGATGAAGACAACCTCTGCTGTCCTCTGCTGCCTGGGAAAGCACTTCTGAACTGAACTGCAGCTCTTTCAGACAGAACATTTGACATTTTCAGGGTGTTACGCTGAAGGTCCTGGAGTCCACATTTCATGTAAAAACCAATAAAGGTCCCGATTCTGACCAGAGGGCCCCTTTAAGCTGAGAGTGGAGGGAAGGAAAAACGGATAAAAAATTTGAAACAGAAATGACCACAATCAATTCTGAAACAGAGCACAAAATTAATTAGAGTTCTGCATGGGAAGGTCTGGACTGGCTTCTGGCTGCTCGGCCCCCATTAGTCTCCCTCCCTACTCCCCTCGCTCCACTCCACAGTACCAAGGAACATGCTGGAACATGCTGGAACATGCTGGCCCTGCCCTATCCAGCCCACCTCTGTGCATCGCCCAAACCGCAGGCTGCAAACCATTACCTCCGAATTATTCAAACGATTAAACCACCTCTGAAAAATGAGAGGGGGTTTCAACTGCCTATATGTTCGCGGGAGGTTATTTTTCAAGTCGTGCCTCTTAAAGGCCATAAATCTGCGCCCACACTAAGAGGCAGGTCGGACGTTTTTGACATTCGCACGAGAATTAGCGAATCGCTGTTATTTTACTTCAAATATCAGCCAAAGAAAAGCAAAGCAGGATAAATGGGGGTGAACCTGCTGCGTTGCTGAATGGGCTAGTGTCTCTGAACCTGGCTGTTCAGAAGCTGACTTTGCTCTTCTCTTCAACACCCGGCACTTCTTTTCAGGAGCCACCGACTCCGCTCACTAAAACATTTGAAGGCGCCTGTCAAGTCGGCTCGTTAAAACCGGGGTAATGGGACATATGCAATTAAATCAAAGCTGCTTTTCTCTTTGTCGGCCTCGGAACTTCAATGCGCCGGAACTTTAGGACAAAAGGGATCATCTAGCTTTGGACGGCTCGGCTCAGCTCGCGCTGTCAGAAACCAAGGGTTAATGCATCACGATTAGCACTCATGGGTCTTCATCTGATATATTTTTAATTAACGGTATCCCATTCAAGCTCTTGAAGTCATCCCCCCCACTCTTTACCAAAAAAAGGGAAAGTTTTGACAGGGCTAATTAATGAGTGTTTGGGAAAAAAAAAAACGTGGAGGCAAGACGTTGGGTTCATTAGACAAGCCAGTCTGCTACACATCAAACAGGCCAGAGTGGTCTGTCTGATCCCCTTCTTTTATTTCCCATCTCAGAGTGGTGGGAGAGAGAGAGAGAGAGAGAGAGAGAGAGAGAGAGAGAGAGACGGACAAAGACTAGCGTTGGCACTTCGTAACAGAAGAGATGAATGACTCCTTACCTCAGAACACTGAGGCCTTAATGAAACCTCCAGAGGCAAAACAATGGCATCTCTCTCTCTCTCTTGCACACACACACACACACACACACTCACACATGTGTACATGTAACGGCATATACAGATTCATATAGACCCTCTGCATATTCCACCTAGCTTAATGCCAAACTCACTTGCTTGCTCTGCTTATCCATAACTATGACATCCATGTACGACTCACTCAGTCACAGACACAAATTGGTACATCTATCTGTGTGTGTGAAGCATCTCCCACTTTCTTTTGAGACACACACACTCAATAAAAGAGGGCAGAGATTCTCATCTGGGTAGTCACACACCCTGAGATGGAGGCCACCTACTGTAAAACAGGTCACACGCACCACCTTTATTATCTATCAGGCCCAAAAATAGTACATACACACTACCACCCAAAGTTCTCCATGAAAAGCACTCATTCTTACTTTGGCAGGATGGAGCTTCCATAAGGGGCCCATTTCTTGGAAAATTTACTACTTTGAACTCATTTCAAAAAGTTTCAGAAGATTATGTAAACATAAAAGTTTCAAAATGTATCATTCAGTACTAGGTGCATCCATACATAGCTGTTTTTAATACTTTAATACTTAATACTAATATATACATACATATGTGTGTGTGTGTGTGCCTATTCAACCTTCAGGATCCTGTCTATTCACATCAAAGTTATTAAAGTTGAAGTGTTTCAGCATGAAATACTAATTAAATGAGGCACAATTAGCACAGTTCAGATCAGCCAGTCAGAACAGAGTTCATTAACAAATTTGCAGTAACAAAAACAGCCTGTTTAATTCTAAAGAATACAGTTAGGCTGTATGTATTTGTATCTGTTGTTGGTACATCAAACTACACAAAACATTTGAAATAAATAAATAAATAAACGGCAGGGAAATGTAAGTTATGGGCCCTTTAATATCTCACATGTTGACATTTTTCTAAACTTTCAATCTAGGAAGTTTTATGTGTATTTTGTTGTCTCTGTAATAAAAAAAACTCACGTTTAAAGAAAAAGTACATATGAACTGGCATGGAGGAAAAAAGAAAACATCTACAGGCAGTCATCCTCTTCTGCCAATATCTCATTTCTCACCCATTCTCTCCACTTTTCTGTCTTGATTTCTTTGTTTCTGGCAGGATCTGAGGGTCGGGTGAAAAACCCATCGTCCGGCCGGTCTCAGGCATCTGAGCACATAACTCACGGCGGCCTCCGCTATTGGCCAGCCAGCTGCCTCATAAGGCTGAGATAAAGCCGGGGCCAGGGACACAAACAGAGACATCAATCTTCCCTGATCAGCTGCAGATAGAGAGAAAGAGATGCCCCAAAAAATGGAGAAACAAATTGGATGTCAATATAGGGGTCCAAGACCGAGAACCAGGCCAGCCAGAGTCCAGTGTCCAGTTAAACTGACCTCTGTTTGTTTTTTTGAGAGCATGATTCGGTATGTGTGTACGCACGTGTTTTGTTAAGTGCTCTTGTCCAGTCTGCTGTCCAAGACCTTCACTGAGTTATTTCACTGAAGGAGTTCTGAATAAGGCAAAAGTTTAATGCTGAATTATGAAGGTGTATAGGTGAATAATAATAGGTGTGATAATAAAGCTGAGGGTTGTGATTCAACCTCATCAATTTTGGAATGGTGGAATCACTTTAATTCTGAACTTTCACGGTGAAATTTGAGATTTCAGAAATCACTGAGGTGAAAGACCCACACTGTTTTATGATCATTATGTTTTTGCTGCATTCTTGGATCCTGAATTGTTGAAGAAATCCTATTGGAAATAAATATTCAGAAGAAAAGAAACAGGCTGTACTTTAATAGTTACTGTTATGTTCAGGTTTGGTACTGCTGCATTTCTCCTTTGTGCAGATCTCAATGTCAGAAAGATGACACTTTCCATCCATTCCTTCTCCTTCATTCTTCTGTTTCTGTAATTCACCCAATGAATGCAGGAAGACAGGTCCAGGTTATTGGGTCCTCTCTTTCTTTCCACCCCAACTCCTCTTCCCCCTGTACATCATTGTTCCGTGTTAAAGTGTTAGAGTCTTTCCAGCTCTTATGAATATGCAGGCACCTCTTGGTCAACACGTGATGATGCCGATGGCTCGATCTGAGGTAGCAGACTTAGCAGACTGCGTGGAAAATTAGACAACATAGCTTTTATAAAGACAAATACATATAAAATCAGCAACAAAATCAGCTATAACATTAAAATCACGCTAAAAGTTTGTCCAGCGCATCCCAGATCTGGAGATCTAACTCTCTGAACTCCCATGTTGTTTGTTTGCTTATTTTCCTCAAACCACTGCTGAACAACTCTTACAGTGTGACAGGGCACATTATCCTGATAAAAGAGGCCAATACCATTAGGTACTACTGTTGTCATGAAAGGGGTATACCTGGTCTGCAATGTTTAGGTAGGTGGTACATGTCAAAGAAACATCCATATGAATGCCAGGACTCAAGGTTTCCCAGCAGAACATTGCCCAGAGCATCACACTGCCTCTGCCGGCTCGCCTTCTTCCCATAGTGCATCCTGATGGGAAACATACACACTCAGCCGTCAACATGATGTAAGAGAAAACATGATTCATCAGACCAGGTCCACTTCGTGCTCCAAGGTCCAGTTCTGATACTCACATTCCCACTTTTGGCATTGGACATGAATCAATTCACTTTAACTTTTCTTAGAAATTTGTGCTACAGTAGCTTTTCTGTGGGATCGGACCAGATGGGTTTGCCTTCATTTCCCGCATGCATCATTGAGCCTTGGGTTCCCATGCCCTGTTGCCAGTTCACCAGTTTTGCTTCTTTGGACCACTTTTGGGAGGTATTGACCACTGCATACTGGGAATACCCCTAAAGACCTGATATTTTGTAGATTCTCTGGTCCACTCGTCTAGCGTCTTGTCAAATTTGCTCAGATCCTTAAGCTTGCTCATTTTTCCTTCTTCCAACACATCAGCTTCCAATTAAATGAAATGACTGCAATTAATCCTCAGTTTGGGTCTTTTTGGCTGTAATTCTTATACATGCACTCACTTCAGCAAATAATGGCATAATGATACCATATCTAAATCCACCAATTCGACTGAGTAAAGGGAAAAATAATACTGACCTGAAAAGCATTGCACTTTGCTGACAAAGCCCGTCCCCAGTGTGTCACATGAAGACATTACCGGATATTAGGAGTGCAATGTCATCACACAGAAAAGGCAAAGAGTCAAAGCCAGATTCTCACTTAGTGAAAGTTTCCAAGTTCACACTCTGCTGTCACAACACGGTGTCATTAGTTGGGTTTCCTGGGGAGGTGAGCCTGCAGTCAGGGAGGATTGACAAGCACAGGCTCGCAATGGAGCCAGAAACGCAACTTTAACCATTCATGATCTGCAGCCAGACATCAAACGAAAAGCCGGCCTTTTTATTGACAGCCACGATGCAGGGTGTCAAATGTTTACCATCGCTTTCAAGTGCTACATCAGAAGCTTTTCTTCTGTTTCTTTTTACACCACTGGAGGCTTCCTCTCTCTCTCTCTCTCTCTCTCTCTCTCTCTCTCTTTCTCTCTTTCTCTCTGTCTCTCTCTGTCTCTCTCTGTCTCTCCTTCTCTCTCTTTCTCTCTTTCCTTCTCTCTCTCTCTCTCTGTCTCTCTTTCCTTCTCTCTCTCTCTCTCTCTCCCTCTCTCCTTCTCTCTTTTCCCCTCTTATCTATTTCTCTTTATGTCTCTCTTTCTTTCTTTTTGTACTTCTCTCTGTTCTTCTTTCTGTTTGTTTCCCTTCTCTCTTTCCTCTCTCCGTCTCTCTCATCCCTTTTTGTTCTGTGTTGTTCTTTTTCTCCTTCTCTCCTCCTCTACATCCTTCTTTGCTTTTTTCTTTTTTCTCTTTTTTCGTTTGTCACATTTCCCCTTTTCCTCTCTCTCTCTCTCTCTCTCTCTCTCTCTCTCTCTCTCTTCTTTTTTTCTCTCTCTTTCTTTCTCCCTCAGCTCTACTATGGAGTGTGTGATTAAAGTCATTAAGAATCACCTGGTTGCCAGCAGGCCTCTATTTACACTGACGCAGGGACGGCAAATGGAGCACATCCACATGCACTAATGTCTCAATGGCTGGAAGACGGAGAGGAAAAAAAAAGGAAAGAAAGTGAGGGGGGATGTTTTATTTTTACAAACAACGAGTCACTATCCTCCTTCTTTTTGGCTGAACTGAGCATCACCCTGATGACTTTAATAGGATCTGATTTACTGTCATAGCAAAACGCAGTAGGCGTCAGTCCAAATCATCGTCACAGAGGGGACAAATGCAGTGAAATGTCTAACAGGGCTTTCATTTGAACAGGAATAATGGTACATGTGTTATTTTTTGGTTTGGTTTTGATCATGGGCGTGCGGGAGGGGCGGATGCCGTATGCTCCGCATGTGTATGTCTGCGTGTAGGCCTTGATGAGAGAGACGCATGCACACTCGCACAGGAGCCTTGTTTATTTTTATTCGACACATGCTATGCCAAAACAAAACAAACAAACACAAAAAAACACGACGATTTATGAACCTAATTCAAAGGGTCACGTGCAAGCAGGCTTTAAGGAATTTTCCAAATTGGGTTTGTCATGTAATGCGACAGTTTCCTTACATTTTCTTTTAACAGCAACGCCGAAGTGTTGTCTGCACAGCAGGATTCTGGCCGCATTGAGAGAGAACAAGAAGGAACAAAGACTTACAGAGCGGAAACCAGCCATCATATGGCAACAGCATGTTCGTTGGGAGCGTGTTGATGAAGAAGCTCAGATGTGGTGTACAGTGCCATCTGTAGGATGCATAAAAAACACTGATCAAGCTCTCACCTTCACTTGCTGAGGATCTGAAAAGGGACATCTTAAAGGTATGATTTTTGGCATATGATTAAATGCTGAATGATGGTAATCACAGGATATGCAGAGCTATGAAGAACAACAACTGTAAACACAAACACCACAACATTGAAACCGCTGATTTGTGAAGTGAATAACATTGACTATCTCATAACAATGGTACCTGTCAAGTGATGGGATATAATATCCAGCCAGTGAACAATACGTTCTTGAAGATGGTGTGTTAGAAGCAAAAAAAAATGGTTGAGCGCAAGAATCTGAGCGACTTTGACAAGGGCCGGATTGTGATGATTAAATGACTGGCCTGACTAGATCTCCAAAACGGCAGGTCTTGGGGGGTGGTCCTGGAATGCAGTGGTCAGTACCTACCAAAAATGGTCTAAGGAAGGACAACTGGTGAACCAGTGACAGGGTCATGGACACCCGAGGCTCTATGATGTGAGTGGGTAGCAAAGGTTAGCCTGTCTGGTCTGAGAAGAGCTACTGGAGCACAAAATACTGGAAAAGTTTATTCATACTGACTGAGATAAAAAGGTGTCAGAACACATTACAGCTTGTTGTGTATGGTGCTTTGCAGACTGGTCAGAATGCCCATACTGACCCCTGTCCACCACAATGGAATAAGGTGGCCTGGTCTTTTCGTTTACATCATGTGGACAGCTAAGTGGGTGCACGTCACTTACCTGGGAAAGAAATGGCACCAGGATGCACTATGGGGAAAAAGGAAAGCTGGCAGAGGCAGTGTGATGTTCTGGGCAATGTTCTGCTGGGACACCTTGCGTCCTGGTATTCTTTTCAATCTTTCTTTTGAGACATACCACCAGTCTAAACATTGTTTCAGGTCAAGTTCACCCCTTCATGGTAATAGTATTCCCTAATTGTAGTGGTCTCTTTCATCAGTATAACGTGTCCTGCCGCACTATAAAAACTATTCGGAAATAGTTTGAGGAACATGACAAAGGTTCAAAGTGTTGAGCTCGGTCTGGTCGAGCATCTGTGGGATGGGCTGGACAAAGTAGTCCGCGGAAGTCCCACCTCACAACTTCATGGATCTGCTGCTAAAATCTTGGTACCATGTACCAGAGCACACTTTAAGAGGTCTTGTGAAATCCATGCTTTGATGAGTCTGGTGGCACGACAGGGACCTTCACGATCAGACAGGTGGTTTTAATGTTTTGGCTGACCAGTGTAGTATGAAGAACTATTTTCAGCTTCACTTCCAGAAGTCTTGTCGCTCAGAGTGACCTCTCCAAGTGAAATCACAAACACAGAATGCTCTCTCTCTCTCTCTCTCTCTCTCTCTCTCTCTCTCACTTGCTCTTCTGTTCCTCTCTCACACAAACACACAAACACACATAACTCTATATAGACACAATTGCCCCACTTCCCTCTGGCCTTGTCTTCTGTCTCATTATCTTGCTGGCTGTAATACAGGAACATCACAATATGGGGTAAAAGGTGCGCGTGTTTGTGTGTGTGTGTGTGTGCGTGTGCGTGCTTTTGTACATTCATAACCATTAAAATGGACCGTACTTTCGTAAATGTAACTTTCTTTTTGGTTAAGTTTAGGTTTAGGATCAGTTTTTTTTTAAAATACATAAATACAGTCTAAAAATAATACAGTACATTACTTCTACATACAGTACTTCTGTGAATATCGTATTAGATCTTGTGTCAGTTTCTTGACACACATGGCATTAAAGTATATCAGACTGAGTGCAGACTGAACTGCATTAACCACCTCCCACAACACACACTCACACACACACACTCACTCACACACACACACACACACACACACACACACACATACTCATGTAGCCTGAGGTCAGGAAATGCCCCCCTGTTCTATTCTATACATCCAAGTACACCATAAACACATTTGTAGCCCACACTCACATCACACTTGTGCACACACACAGTTCTCCCTGGCCCACGCACAAATTCAGGGCAGTTCATCAAATGTCATATGAAGGACGGTAAGTGAACGGGGGAGTTTAATCCTCAGAATGTGGACAATTACTGCTTTTCAGTGTTAAATAATTGACTTTATTAAATTTCTCACCAAGGTTTGTCAGAATATCCTCACTGTATAACTGCTGTACTTTCATATCTACTGTTGCGAGGCTGGACAAACCTTAAGAATATTGGTAAAAATCCTAATTAACCTAAATCTAAATTGTTGCCCCTTTTAAGAGACACGACATAATGTTGAGATTCCAATTTTTCTCGGAATTTGTTACTATACTAACATTACCTTCAAAAAATACATCCAGGCTGTTTATTTTTACATGCATGCAAAATAAATAATGTGAAATGTGTAACATATTCTGTTTTTTTTGCATTTTCTCATTATGTTGAATGGTTGGACAACCTCCACCTTGTCCAACCACTGCTACAAAAGGACGCATTTTGTGGGCGGGGCATGGATAGGTCACTTACGATATGTCGCAGGCTGTCTGGGGTGTTATTTCAATAAGTGTCACCGGCACATGTTTGATTTTCTCTTTCTGTGCAAAAAATGACAATTTTTTCGCAAAAAAGCGTCAAGCGCAGCTTCCGTATCAGGCAGATTGTGACAATGCGAGGTAGCCTTTCAGCTCACCCCAATTAAAGCCAAGGTTTAGGTGCCCTTTTAAAAATACAATTTTCACGACAAATTAAGTCTCACCCAAAAAAAGATAAAAAAATTAAATAGGGGGAAAAGTTTTTTTTTTTTTTCTTTTCCCTGCCTGATTCCAGTCAGCGGTAATCTGAAACCTAATTACTAGCAGTGCAGATTTTCTACTCTGATTTGCTCCAGCCAATTAATTTATATTATTTCCAGGATGACATTCACTCCTGCTCCCCTTTGTCTCTCTTTTGCCGCTCACACCCACACGCTCATTTTTGTACCGTTCAGCCACCAGTATCGCGCACCTTTCACACAGGCTCGCACAGTCTTTTTCCTTTATTTTCAGCACGCATCTGATGCCATACCCACGCATGTGCAGACTTAAGAGTAAACAGACAATACATACATACAGACCTGCAGCTACACTGCTTGTATTTAGCTGTGGAATTTTACATTATTGACTCTGACCTGAACATATGACTTTGTGGGTACATGGCATTGCCGCTGGACATTCTCCTAGCTACCCTCACACACACACACACACACACACACACACTCTATACACAGTTATTAAATTCATTAAATCACAGTACACACACACATACACACACACGCAATCAACCTTTTGCCAACACTCCGTCGCCTCTGCAATGATTGCAGCCTTACATCAGGCTTCTCTCTCTCTCTTTCTCTCTTTCTCGCTCTCTGTTTTCTTTCCTATCTGCCCATCGCTAAGCCCTGCTAGTCCTCCTGATACTTACCACTGGATAACCGGTTAAGCAGCGCTGGTAATTAAGCACTAATTAAACTTAAAGCCCATAGTAAGACTGTGGCCTACATATTGCACTTGCTGCGGTGTAATTACATAGCCAGCGATTTTTAAAGCCCACCGGAGGCCGTGCTGAACCTGTGGCCACACTAGAGGGAGAGCGAGGAGACGGGGGTCAGGCAGTGTGGTTAGACCGCACAGCCTCAGGGGTCAAAGGTTAGGATAAGGTCAGCCTCAAATGAGCCTCTGTGGTTTGTAGCCCTTTTACTCGCTCCGTGTACTCATCTACAGCCGTGATGTATTAGCCTTTTGTCAGCATTTTCCGAGTGGGTAGCGGATCAATACAAATCTCACAGTTTACAGATGAAAAAAAACCACACTAAAAATATTAAGAATCTGCTCTTTAATATACATTGTCACTTATGGGACAAATTTGTGTGCACTTTATGTCTGAATGTATCCAGACAATGCAATAAAATTTGTCAGTTCAGTTATGCTAATATTGCCAACAACGAATGAAAGCCAATAGTTATGGATTAGCGTTATTCAGATAATATTGTGTTAACAGGTGATCACTTAGCATCAACTATTCCTTTAAGGAGCACACATCAGTAAAGTGTAAAGTGACCATTCTGTCATACATGAACACACCACAGCACACAGTGTGAACAGCACGAAATTCTTCCTCTACATTTAACCCATTCACCAAGT